>CM052540.1:67414093-67427834 GCA_028533065.1 Trachops cirrhosus | reverse complement strand
CTTTGTTATAATTTACTTGTTTCTTTGTTTTGTTGTTTAGGTTCCTGTTAAAGGTGAGATCATATGGTATTTGTCTTTCATTGCCTGGCTTATTTCGCTTAGCATAATGCTTTCTAGCTCCATCCATGCTGTTGCAAAGGGTATGAGCTCCTTCTTTCTTTCAGCTGCATAGAATTCCATTGTATAAATGTACCAAAGTATGCACCCCAATAGCTAAGTGCTGGAAACAACCCAGGTGCCCATCAGTAAATGAATGGATCATTTCACCTTTTTTAATGTTAATCCTTTTGTGGTGCATATGTCATGCATACCAGTTTTCTCTGAAATCATTGCTTACTTTACAGTTCAGTGAGCGAGCTAGGATTTAGGTGCTTCAGAGAATAGTGATGTGGATCACGGGAGGAAATATCCAGCAGTTTCCATGTGCCAAGCTCTGGGTGAAGCACTTTATTTAAAATATAGAATATCAAGCCTCAAAGTTACTGAGTAGATGGTATCATCGCCATTTTACAAATGAGGAAACTGAATCTCAAAAATTATAACTTCCCCTCAACAACTGTGCTCAGAAGTGCTGGGCTATGATACAACCTCAGGTTTGACCCTCATGCATAGACTCTTAGCTATTAAACTAAGAATCTTCCTTAACCACTAAACAAATACTGATTCTTAAACATAAATTACCTAATTTTATTATCACTGCAGCTCAGTGTAGTAGGGGATGCTAATACAGAGACAAAGATAATTTAAATAAACACACTTGTAATAAGTATCGGGGCTAGTATCAACACCCAGAGTGTATGTCTGCATACAGACAGAATTTTCCTCCAGGCCTGGTCCCCAGAACTAACATTACCCTATTCATTCATTCACCCAGTGCATGTTTATTGTGTACCCACTGTCCTGGGCGCTATGCACAATAGTGGTTAAAACAGTTACTCTGTCTTGGGACTTTGGTCTAATGAGGGAAAGAAATATTACTCAAGTTGTACAACTACATAATTGGAAATTGTAATCAAAGACTGGTATATTTTAAAGGAGAGGAATTTGTGAAACCTATCCCTAGTGGAGCATTATTTTAGCTGGGATGTGAAATGTGAGTAGAAGTTTACTAAATAGGGTCCGTAGGATGTAGAAAGAGACTGTGCAGAGCATTGCAAAGAGATTTTCCTATTAACTCCTGAACAAGGATTAATAGAGACATCTTCACTGTCTAAGGAAGCTCCATTTGTTAGTGAAGTTTCTTTAAAAATATCATTATATATGTGTATATATATATGCACACACAATAATATATCATATACACACACATGCACAATATATAGCTATATAGACATCTAGTATTAGAGGAATGACTTTTCTTATTCAGTGTTCACTTATCCAACAGTCTCAAGTATCTGGAATACACTTTCCAATCAGAAAAAAAATTAGAATTTATATCATTCATAAAGGAGTCAGTGGTATTAAAGCATAAAATATAGCCTCTGGAACTTGAAAAGTACATCCATATATTAACCATTAAATAATAGAAGCAAATAGCCTTTCACATTTTAAGACACATTGGCATATCAATCTCTAGTGAAATAATTGACATTTATTTAATAGCCCTGAATCACCAACCATGTTGAATATCATGTTGAGTATATTTGCATAAGAAACTAGATAAATATATATTACATGCATTATAAATATACATATATTATGTTTAACTAGTCCTTTAAATCACAGGTTTGTTTATGTACAAAATTCATTTGTATACTAGTTCTAGATAAATGGAGTATTATTATTCTAGGAAAGATAATTTCTGTTTACATGTTATATTTACTCATATTTCCTGACATAAAAATATTTTACATGAAAGTGATCCATAATCCTTCAGTGTGATACTCCATGTGATTCAGTGTAAAATTCTCACAATATATTTAAGGAAAATTTGAAACATGATCTCGATACTGCATATTTTTTTCCCAAATACATAGGAACTAAACATACAGAAGAATATTCATCTTCCTAAAGTTCAAAAATGAGCAAAAGATTCTCATAGGTATCTTAAGGAGCTATTTAACATCAACATCCTATTATAAACAAACTAATATTTTAATTTGTCATGGAAGATGTCACCCCAATTGGCCCTGGAACTCCACACAGGTGTACAGAGCAGGGGGAGCTCTGAAGCAGACAAGTTAAGATGACCACAGTGATGAGACCTCGGTAAGGGTCATACGGTGATGCAAAGTGCAAAGCTCATCACATAGCAAACAAAGGAGCTTTTCTGTGGATTCCTGAACTATATGTGATGCTTATCTAACAGGCATGTTATTTTATTTTCCAAATATTTGTGTTTCAGACATTTTCTGAAAGTATATTAAAGAATACATCTTTTCATATTGCTATTAATTCCTGTGTCATAAACCTTCAAATTACATGCTACCTTGTTACTTGTTAAGGAGATAATTTTTGCTATATTCAAGGTTCTCTTTGGCTTACTTGGAACTGTGAACTGTGTTTACTTGAAATAGGGAAAGTTAAAAAATATATCAAGGAAGCAATACTTGAGTCTGGCACCAGAGTGGGGAGGGGAGGGAATTTCAGGGGAGAAGGGAAGGGTTTACAGGAACAAATATAGAAGACACATGGACAAAACTAGGGGGGTTGGAAATGGGAGGGAGGAGGGGAGGGATGGGTGGGCGGGTTGGAATGGCAATAAAGGATAGAAACTGTACTGAATAAACTAAAATAAAAAATTAAAAAAATATATCGAGTACATTTCATTAGGTCTTTATTCCTGACTTATTATTTTCATTTATTTGATTCTTCTTAATAGTGAATAATTTCAGTATGGTTTGAGTTGCAGCAGTTTCTCAATGAGGCATATTCTTCTAAGACTCCATTTTCCAAGTGTGTGTATTTCAATTGGGCTTCCATGTGACTATAGAAGAGGACCACCTGGTAGTCTCTTTCTGTATTCTAAAATTCTCAGCACGGGTGGTTTCTGCTACACTACTTTTTCTTCCCACCTGACACTATCTCAACAATAAATACTGATACAACCCCCTGAGATATTCATTCACCTCTCAGGCCTCCGAACAGACCAGGCAGACTCTCAGGACTGGGAAGAGTGATGGAGGAAGGACAAGATCATTACAAGACACTCAGGCAGATCTAGTCACAACTCTTGGAAATTTGAAATAGACAATTCAAGACAGAAATGGACCATGTCTGTCTATAGTTGTCTTTCTTTTTTTTAATTCTTCAGAGTGGAGAGTGAGATGGGATAAGAATATATAGATCACTTTAAAAGACTCTCAGGAATATGTACATTTCAGAAGGGTTGATGCAAAATGTGAAAGAAACTGGATTGTTAGGAAAATTTATACATTTACCTAAATGTCAGTGGGGAAATATTGACCCTAGAAAACATCGTGAAGCCTGACTAGCCCCCATTCTCTGCTTCTCTTTATTTCTTTCAATATGTGCCACACCATCAGGGCCCAACCAGCTTAACTGGCTGGAAAATATAATGATTTTATGAGACACATTGATGTTTATTTTGTTCATTCAACAAACATGAATTTTTCACTCATTTTTTGTTAAATGCTGAGGATATAGGAATTCAGTGGTAAGCAAAAATGCAGTCACCATGTATGAATTTTTCATCACAAATCATCACACTGTATGAATTGGTAATTGCAAACCAAAATAAATATAGCTCTGGCTGGTGTGGCTCAGTGGATTGAGCACTGGCCTGTGAACCAAAAGGTTGCAAGTTCAATTCTCAGTCAGGGCACATGCCTGGGTTGCAGGCCAGGTCCCCAGTAAGGGGGTGTGCAAAAGGCAACCACATGTTGATGTTTCTTCCCCTCTCTTTCTCCCTCCCTTCCCCTTCTCTAAAAACAAATAAATAAAATCTTAAAAAAATAAATATTATAAAAAAGGTGATGTGTTTCTATGAGAACATGTGGTCAAGGATTCTACCCTAGTGTGGAGAAAGGTGATTAAATAGGTCTTTCATTCCTGAAATCTCAAGGGTAAGTGGAAGAAACTATGTGTGTTTATTTTGGGATGGGCAATTGGGAAAGTATTTTAGATAGAAGAACCCTTAAAGACAAATATTCATGTAAGAGGAAAATAAAGTCATGATGGATGGTCCAGTATCAGGGCTGATAGTTTGCGAACCTAAAAATTAAGCAAGGTGAAAGTGCTTCTTACGAGTATTTATGCTCCAAGTCAAAATATGGTAGATATATGATACAGAAATGTGAGGCTACAAGAGTGACAAGCCTAGTAGCTAAGTGTCTTCTAAAACACCATAGAACTTCAAAGAAGGGGGTTATTCACCTGGACAGATTTCAGTAAGAAAAAATTTGGTTTATATTTTGGGGGGAAAAATAAGGGAGAAGGTGTATCATAAAGACAAGAGTCATTCTGGTTTTAAAGTTTCAAATGTTTGACTTAAATTTTTACCTGGTAAAAGTGAACTTGAAATTTTAAAACAATCAGTCTGGTTTTGTCAGGCTGACTACCTGTACTTTGAGAAGATAATCTTTGAAAAGCTACATTTTAGTAATACTAATTTTTTTAATATTGTGTCCCCTGACTTTATCTCTGAGTATGAAAACTATTATTATCAGAATAAGCTGACTTCAAAACCATCTTTATGCTTGAACCTATCCCTGGGTATTTGTCTTTTCTGAATGATTATCATTCCACTGCCTTTGTTGTTTCCGTGATCTTTAAACCTTTTCTGGTTTTCAACTCATGGACCATTTCATGCTTTTAGAATCAGTGTTTGAAACCAACCTTGAGAAAGTCAGATACTACCATAGAAAAAACCATAAATTGACATTGAGACACTTTAGGAAGAAATAGTATGTCTTCAAAGACACAAATATATATGATGCTTCCCAACACAGGGTTATAAAAAGTAACATTAATGGATATGGAGTTACTTATGCCCTCAGTTGTAAATGATTTTACTGTTAATAAAAGATAGAGTTCAGTGTGGTGTGTAAGAACTTGAAAGTCACCATCTTGTTCTAATAAGTAAAAATCTGAACAAATTGAAAAATCAACAACTTTTCTTAGATTTAGCAGAGGGATGAAGTCACAAGGCAAACCACTGTATCAAAAATTGGAGAGAGAGGCTGGATGCAGAGAATTGCTTCTTAATGGAGAAGGAACCCATGTGCAGAAACTCTCTGGGAACCACTACTGCAGTAGGAAAGGCTGAACTGTAATTCATGAATCGCTGGAGGCTCAATAGAGACAAGTCTGAGAGATAAAAACTCCAGAGGGCCAGTTATCCTGGGGCCATGACTCCTTTGTGAGCTTTACCTCCAGGAGTGGTACCAGATTCCCACAGTAAAGACTGTTGGAATATAGCTCTGTGTCTCAGGCAAGGGGGATGGGAAATAGTCTTTTAAAAATAGACCTTCCTTCAAGAGAAACTATTTTACTAGAGTCTAACCTATTGGGGTTTTATTAGATCCCAACTAACACAGGGAAAGGGAAATACCCAACTCCCTCCACCCCAGTGTAGCTGTTTTGTCCTACCCAATGGAGATTGAGACTGAGAAGCTTGTGAAGTTCACAGTCCAAGGGCACAAGCTCACTGAAAGGCTGAGATCTAATCACAGAACACTGCTTCTTCCTCCACACTTTACCACCACTTCACTAAAGACCTATTTACTGCAGGTTTTTTACTAGGAACATCATGTTTGACTATCAAGAAAAAACTATAATCCACTGAAAGGCAAAAACACAGTTTGCAAAAACTGATCAAGCATCAGAACCAGAGTTAGATATGGCAAAAATGTTGGAATTATTGGACAAGAAATTTTTAAAAATGCATGATTAAGATGCTAATGGCTTTGACAGACAAAATAAATATGCAAGAACAGATGAGTAATGTGAGCAGAGAGATGGAAAGTGAAGATAAAATAAAAACTTTTATCTTTTGTCTTAATTGATCTAACAGATGATTTTTTTTTCAAATAAATAGAACAAAATGTATTTGGTGACTATAGCTTATGTCAAGTGAATTGAATGACAAAAGTATAGGGGAAAAATTAAGAATATTTTGTTAAATATTATAAGAGACTTATACTATCTATGAAATATAATAATGTTAATTGAAAGTAGAGTTGGAGTTACTGTAAATGACTTTGTAAATGCAAACTCTAGGGCATCCAATGGGGGATAAAAAGAGAAGTATAATTGATATACTAAGAAAGGAGAAAATGGAATTACACAATGTTCAACACCCTTCAATCAGAAATAGAAAAATTCAACAGGCAGAAAATCAGTAAGAACATAGTTGGATTCAAAATCACAGTCATTCAACTGGATATAATTGATATCTGTAGGCTGCTTCTTCAACAACAGAATACATATTTTTCTCAAGCTTATATAGAAAATTAACCAAGAAAGTTCACATTTGGACTCATAAAACATATTTTTATAAATGTAAAAGAGTAGGAATCATGCAGTGAGCCCTTATAGATGACGATAGAATTAAACTATAAATGAAGAACATAAAGATACCTGGGGAACCCCAGTATACATGGAAAATAAACCACACATTTCTAAACAGTAAATGGGTCAAAAGAAATCTCAAGAAAAATTTAAAAATATTTCCCACTAAATCCAAAAATACTACAACTAACTAAAATTTGCAGGATGCAGCAAAAGCAATGCATAGGGGGTAATTTATAGCACTGAATGCATATTTTTTTAAAAAACAAGAAAGACTTAAAATCAGTCTAAGATTTCATCTTAGGAAACTAGAAAATGCAGAGCAAATTATATGTAAAGTAAGCAGGAGAAAAAGAATAATAAAAATTAGAGCAGAAGTCAACAAAATTGAAAGCAGAAAACCAACAGAGAAAAACAACAAAAACAAAAGTTGATTCTCTGAAAATATCATGTTAAAGAAGAAAAGTCACATTATCTTATTAATAGAATCAAAAAAATAATTTGACAAAATCCAACACCTATTTATCATAAAAACTTTCAGCAAGCTAAGCTAAAGGATAACTTTTTAAATTGATTAAAAAACCCTAAAACTCTTATTATACTTAATGTTGAGAGACATAAAGTTTTCACACTAAGACTAGAAGAAAATGCAAAAAATGCCCCCTTTTACCATTCCTTTTCAACAGCATACTTTATTTGCAGATGGTATGATAATCTATGTAGAAAATCTAAAATAATTGATAAATAAATGATTATAGTAAGATTGCAGGATATAAGGCTATTATACATATATCAATCTTTCCTATATACAAGCAAAGAACAAGTAAAATTTGAAATTACAAACAGTGCCATTTATGCCAACAAAAATCAAAATACTTATGTATATATTTAACAAAATATATGTAGGAACTCTATGAGAAAACTATAAAACTAATGAATGAAACTAAAGAACTAAATAAATGGACAGATATTCCATGTTCAGGGACAGGAAGTGTCAATATTGCTGAGATGTCAGTTCTTCCCAACTTGATCTATAATTTCCATGTAATCCCAATGAAAACCCCAGCAAGATTTTTTGTTAATATCAACAAACTGATTCTAAGTGTACATGGAGAGGCAAAACTACCAGAATAGCCAAAAACAATATTGAAGGAAAAGAAAAAAGTGGGAGTACTGATACTACCTTACTTCAAGACTTACTATTAAGCTACAGTAATCAACACAGTGTGGTATTGGTCAAAGAAGAGACAATAGATCAATAGAAGTATGGAACAGAAATAGACCCACATAAACACAGTCAACTGATCTTTGATGAAGGCACGACACTGGAGAAAAGATGGTCTCTTTAATAAATGGTGCTGCATCAACATGCAAAATAAAGGAATGTAGTCACAGATTAACTCAAAATGGATCATAGAATAAATGTAAAATGCAAAACTATAAAACTACTAAAATAGCATAGGAAAAAATTTAGATGACCTGGATATGCCCATGACCTGTTAGGTACAACATCAACGGTATGAACCATGAAAGAAAGAATTGATAATGTTAAAATTAGAAAATTCTGCTCTGCAAAAGATAACTGTTGGAAAGTTACCAAACTAAACATATTCTTACTATATGATCTAGCAATTGTGTTTTTTGGTATTTACCTACATGAGTTAAATAGTCATGTTCACAGAAATACCTGTTCATAGATATCTACAGCAACTTAATTCATAATTTCTAAAACTTGGAAGCGACCAAGATGTCATTGAGTAGGTTATTGTATAAATAAACTGTGGTACATCCAAACCATGGAATACTATTTAGTGTTAAAAAGAAATGAAATATCAAGTCATGAAAAGACATGGCAGAACCTTAAATACATATTAATAAATGAAAGAAGTCAATCTGAAAATACTAGATATTGTGTGATTTCAATATGTATGACATTCTGGAAAAGGTAAAACTACAGAGACAGAAAAAAAAAAAAGCCAGTCAGTGGTTGTCAGTTGCTAAGAGGAAGGGAGAAATGAATAGTAAGTGTGCAGAAGGTTTTTAGGGCCAGAAAAAACTATTCTGCATGATTTTATTGTACTTGTCATTGTACATTTACCAATATCCATAGAATGTATGCCATCAAGAGTGAAACAATATAAAGTTTGAACTTTGGATGATAATCATGTTCCCTGATTGTAACAAATATAACACTGGTGCAGAATGTTGATAGACTTTTGAGGGTGGGGTTGGCAAAGGGTATATGGGAATAGTCTCCATTTTCCACTCAATTTTGCTGTGAACTTAGAAGTACTCTAAAAAATAAAATGAAATCTTTTAAATAGACTGACACTGTCCCTTGTGGAACTTGTCAAAGAATGTGACCTAGAAAATTTCAGTATGTTACTAAATATTCAAGCTTAGAACTTAACTAAACATACTCCAAAAAAACTTGAAACCACAGAAGTTTGGAAATGTTACTGAATTAAGAACAGGTTGAATCATATTAAACATTTAATACTATATTCGTATTTTGGATTTCTAGTTCTATTGAAAAGGTATGATAATTTTTTGAATGACAGAATCCTAATATAGAGATGTATGTGGGACATGTGCTAGTGGCTTATTAAAATACATGTGGGTTATTATAAATACATAAACAATGAAAATTGAATAGCCATGGTGTAAATGTCATTGGAATGATTTTAATCAGGTGGGAATAAAGCATGAAGAGCTAGAGTTCAGTTAATTAATGTCCCAGATTTTCGTGGAGTTTTACCTTCATTAATTTGTACACATTGGTTAAGAATATCATGTCTTTTTGGCATTGCAAATGTATCAGCTTATGAGGAGGCTTTCTGAGTCTAAATAGGTCATAAATAGGGCCACTTTTATATAGAGATTTAACTAATTTTTAATTTTCTATACTGATCAACAAAGTCTTCACTGATTTTGAGAGGATTTCGCATCCAGATTTCATGTGTATTTTTTAAGCTTAAACTATTAAAACCAAGCTGTGGAATGGTCTAAGGAACAAAGTTGTATGCCTCTTTGTAATAAATAATATTGTATTCTACTTAAAGTCAAGGAAATCTTATAAAGTACTGTAGCAATAAGAAGTGCTCTGCAGTTTTCTGAGCTGATTTTCATTTACAGTTCACTTGCTGATGTGGATTCCACTAACAAAAGCCTGTCAGGAACTACAGTGAGGATGAAATGTGACTTCTTAACATATCTTAGATGTGCTACTGTGATTTTCTTTAATGGCATTTTTACTTCAGTTAAGTGTGGGCAAATATGTTTCACAGCACTTTTTCCAAGATAACAACTTGGATTATTTTTTGAAAGAACTGCGTGAGATGAAATATAGTTTGGAAAGAGGTGGTACCAATTTTAACAACTCTTAAAACTCGAGGATTCTTCATAATACAGTTTGAAAAAATATTCTAACTTGCAGGTAAAATGATTTTTTTCAAAGTAGGCTTTATTGTATAAGGTAAAATTCCATTTTTTTGAAGTTATATTCAGTCCCCTAACTGTGCAGTACGTCTAACCTCTGCCAAGAAGATACGCTGACCAGAAATGCTGGGCTACTGTGACAAAGCGAGCAAAGAGGAAGCAAGTCCAGACAGGACACCAGGAAGAAGAGGAAATGAGGGCAGAACCAAGAATCATTATCTTATATTGAGGTCTCTGGTTTTAAATTGAATTTCCACTCTACTTGCCTTGTGAGTTTACATGGAGCTCTAATCAATTTAGAAATAAAAGGTTACCTGACTAGACAGAAATACTTTATTTTTCATAATACTTTGAAAGATTATGACACTCCACTTCTGAATCTCAAAAGATGAAGTATGGAGATTATATGGATTGCTTTTGGATTCCCATGAGAATAAAATGAATAATAATAATAAACTCAGAGATACTGCAAATAAAGGGATAATGGAGGCAAACTGACCATGCTGAGGAATAAAAATCTGATCATGTTATTTTTATAATGCAAAGTCTATATTGTTTCTGACAAGACAAATTCAGCCTCCTTAGCTCATCATAATTCCTTTTCAATGAAGCTAGACATTTAATTGCTTAAACAGCTTTTCTGATGGGGCATTAAAGATGTCTAGCTTCCTGCTGCCTATCAGCATCTTTGAATTCCACTTACATGCAGTGGTGATTCTCTAGTCTGGACTTCCTATATACCTCATCTCTGCCTAAATATACACTGTTACTCCTACTGTCCTAATATTATGAATCTTTATTAATTTGACTTCTCTTAGGGCATAAGCTCACTGAAAATAGGCTCTATTTGTTGTGTTAATACACAGGCTTTTCTGATTCCTATTATGTTCTCAGAAATAAATTCATTCATTCATTTGTGAGTAAACAACAGTAAATCAACTTGAAGCTATATTACAGACTTCTAATCTGAGAAGTTAACTGCAGTTTTGAAATGCATGTAAAATGTTCTTCCACATTGAGTAAATTTGCTTTTTCTTTGGAAATTCTTGTTCATGTGTAACTTTGGATACACTCATTTTGGCATAATGGAAACCATTACCTGCAGTTCCCATGCTTCCACTCACTACAAGCTCTGTAAAGAAGGCTTTCTCTCAACTGGGGCATCAGACCATGGTGAATGAACAGTGGAGAATCTTGGTATGTATATATGTGACAAATGATTCAGTGGCAAAGTAATGTTTTAATAGGCAACTGAAAGCAGAAAGATAGAAAAAAATTCTGGTAGCTTATTGTAGCTTTGGAAAAAACTAACAACTAAAGATAAAGAAGCTAATATCTGAAGGAAGTTAATGGTTTTCATTAGGCAAAGAAAAAGAGATTGATAGCTTCACAATTAAAGAAGAAAAAAATGTCTCTTCCTATTATATTTTAAATCAAGTTGTTTTTAGGAAATCACAATATGCATAACATAAAGAAAACAAATACTAATATCACTTGGATAATATTGTTATTTTTATTGAAATGAATCAAGCAGTTCCTTCATCAAACTGAAATATAAACTTTTTCAAAAAAACACTATCCATTGGTCAAGTTATATCTTTATATTTTAATTGCAAAAAAATTTAATGATTCAGAAGTATATGTTTTTTTAAAGCAATATCCTTTCACTTACCAGATGCTGCATACTGTTTTGCAATTTGCTCTTGCAAAACATCAGTATTCCATTTATTCAATAGTATTGGAGAGTGTACAGTATTATATTGTATGGAAGTACTACAGTCTACTTCACTGCTCAGTTACTGACAAGGACATAGATTGTTTCCCCAAAGTCACTATTTTAAACCATTGAAAATGTATTTCTTTCCATTATTTGATTGTTTGCCTGCTATCTATCCGTTTACCTATTTATTAATACATTTATGTTCATATTTTCCTAAAAGACATTTCTTAAAGAGGAATTGGCTGGTTTAACTTTAAAAAGTTAACAGCTATTGACAAAGTATTCCATAAAGTGATACAGATTTTTACTGATATGGATTTAGATATTTATATACATGAGTTTTTATCCAGAAAATAGATGTATGGGCCTATCTATGGATATCAATCTTTATCAAGAGGGCATGTGAGTACCTATTTTTCTGTCCATTTGCACAAACTGGATGTCATCATTATATAAAGCATTAATGCCAATATGATATGCATATCAATGAAAAGTGCTGGTGTGGCTCAGTTGGTTGGGTAATTGTCTCCATAAATAAAAGGTTGTGGGTTCTGACCCAGTCAGGGCACATGCCTAGGTCGTGGGACATAGGGGCGGCAACCAATCAATGTTTCTCTCTCTCTCCCCCCTCCCTCCTTCTTTCTCTTCCTCTTTCTCTAAGAAACAATGAAAAAATGCCCTTGGGTGAGGTAAATAAGTAAATAAATAAATTTCAATTTATTTGACATGTAGTAAAGTTGAATATTTTTTCATATGCTTATTGCTTAATGAAGCAACATCAGGATGAATGTAATTATTTTTGGCAACTCATTGACATCTGTTCCAATAGGGTTTGACCTAAGTGAACCCTGCCAATTATAAATAGCTCTGCTCACTATCAAGGCAATCATAACAAATTTGAAATGTCTTCTTTTTCTAACCTTTTATAAGAAAGCTTGATTTTCTGAAACAGGATTTGGAACACACAGAGTGTGCTGACAGTTCAGTGGGTACAGTTCACATACAATAAATTTCTTAAGCTGTATAAAAATAGCAGGCATGATAAAGTCATGAAAACATATTGCAAGAAGATAATATTTTATTTAATGTGAAATTTGGCTTTATTAGTGCCTATGAAAGTGAGTCATTATTTAGTCTCTAGCAGGTAAGAATCCAACTCATACATGATTCATGTGAAGCATTGGCTACCTTGCCATTCTATCTCTTATTGTTAGAGCTCCCAACACCATTGATATAGTAAGAAAGATGGTTAAACATACAGTTTCTGAGCTTACGGCCAAGGTCCGTGTCTAGTTCTCTATGCCATTACAATCTGTGTCATTGTGAGCAAGTTATTTAACTTCTTCTGTGTTGGATTTCTAATTTGAAAAAATTGGAATAATAGTATCTACCTCATAGGGCTGCTGCAAGAACTATAAGAGTTGGTATATATATGTAAAGATTTTAGATAGTGTAAATAAGCATTGTATGATTGTTATATGCATTATTTTTATCAGGAAGTTCGCTGGGAGATAGGAAAGACTATTTGAGGTACAGTAATGAGGATACTTATAGAAAATATGAATATTTTTATGTATTCATATGAATATGAATACATAAAGGAAATAGTAAAATGCTAAAGAATAGGTCAAATATTTGAAAATGTGCCCATAAGGAGAGCAATGAACAAGGAATTAAAAAGGAGATTCTTCCTTATCTTTCTTCCCCTTTTGTAAAAATATATTTTATTGATTATGCTATTACAGTTGTCCCATTACCCCCCTTCATTCCCCTCCACCCTGCACACCCTCTCCCACACACATCCCCCCGCTTTAGTTCATGTCCATGTGTCATAAGTTCTTTAGCTTCTACATTTCCCTTACTATTCTTGCCCTTCCTCTGTCTATTTTCTGCCTACCACGTATGCTACTTATTCTCTATACCTTTTCCCCCTCTCTCCTCCTCCCACTCCCCTGTTGCTAACCTTCCATGTGTTTTCCATTTCTGTGGTCCTGTTCCTGTTCTAGTTGTTTGCTTAGTTTCTTCTTGTTTTTGTTTTAGGTGTGGTTGTTAATAATTGTGAGTTTGCTGTCATTTTACTATACATGTTTTTATCTTCTTTTTCTTAGATAA
>CM052540.1:67362066-67413593 GCA_028533065.1 Trachops cirrhosus | reverse complement strand
TGATCCGCCCTTCCATTCTAAATGAAAGCTTTGCTGGATAGAGCAATCTGGGGTGTAGGTCCTTGCCTTTCATGACCTGGAATACTTCTTTCCAGCCCCTTCTTGCCTGTAAGGTCTCCTTTGAGAAATCAGCTGACAGTCTGATGGGAACTCCTTTGTAGGTTACTGTCCCCTTATCTCATGCTGCTTCTAGGATTCTCTCCTTCATTTTCACCTTGGCTAATGTAATTATGATGTGCCTTGGTGTGTTCTTCCTTGGGTCCAACTTCTTTGGGACTCTCTGAGCTTCTTGAACTTCCTGGAATTCTATTTCCTTTGCCATATTGGGGAAGTTCTCCTTTATTATTTGTTCAAATAACTTTTTCACTTGTTGCTCTTCCTCTTCTCCTTCTGGTACCCCTATAATTCAGATGATGGAACATTTAAAGATGTCCTGGAGGTTCCTAAGCCTTTCCTCATTTGTTTGAATTTTTATTTCTTCATTCTTTTCTGATTGTATGTTTTTTTTTCTTCCTTTTGGTCCACTCCATTGATGTGAGGCCCAGCTTTCATTCCATCACTATTGGTCCCCTGTGCATTTTTTTTCATTTCACTTAATGTAGCCTTCATTTTTTCATCTAGTTTGCAACCAAAATCAACCAATTCTGTGAGCATCCTGATCACCAGTGCTTTGAACTGTGCATCTGATAGGTTGGCTGTCTCTTGGTTGCTTAAAAGGATGGGTTCTGGGGCTTTCAATTGTTCTTCTGTTTGAGCCATCTTTTTTTTTTTTTTGGTCTTGTCGCACCTGTTACGTGTGAGGGGTGGAGCCTTAGGTGTTCACCAGGGTGGGGCACCCTAGTTTCTGGGTTGTGATGCTGTATGTGGGGGCAGGGTCCGAGAAGGAACAATGGCACTTGTTCTGCTATCTGTAGGACCTCAGGCCCTTCTGCCACTTCCCCAGAGCAAACTGGGCCCCTCTGTTGCCAGTTCCCGTGTGGGTGGGCTTGTGCACCCCATGGGACTTTCCAACAACCTCTCCTGTGAGGCTGGGAGTCTCTCCCTGTGTCTCAACCCCCACAGGTGTTTTCAATCAGTGCCCCAAGGCTCTATTTCCTAACGCTGAGACCCTGAGTTGCTCACAGTGCCTTGCTTCATAATTGCCATCTTGCTGGGTCTGCCGGTTGCCACCCCTAGGCCGGGATCTGCCAGCTGCCACTTGCATACCCAGGGTCTGCCTGCTGAGGTCTCGCGCACCCCGGTTGCCTTGCATGCCCGGGTTGCCTTACGTGTCCAGTCCCAACGGTCTCTGCTCTCTGTTCTGTGACCCATGCCCCTGCTGCCCAACTCTGCCCCTCCTACCAGTCTGGACAAACATGTCTATTTTAACTCCTTGCCTGTCTGACTTCCATACAGTTCAGTTTTCTGTCAGTTCTGGTTGTTATTCTGTTTCTAAATTGTTGTTGTCCCTATCTTGGTTGTGCGAGTAGGTAGTGTGTCTACCTATGCCTCCATCTTGGCAGAAAGTCCTTCTATCTCTTTCTTCTTTTTTAATCCCAGGAAAAAGAATGCAGAATTTTACTGCTAATACTAATCTACTATAGTTTGATTAATAAATTAGATTAGAATACTGGCCTAGGAACATAGTCCCCACTTTTCAATTTTTAATGAAAAAAGGGGGGGTTCCATATCCAAGCAACTGACTTACAAAAGATCTTTTAGGAAACCACCTATTCAGTTAAAAATTTCCTTGTCTAGGAATTTTTAACTAGCTATAGAATTTATAGCTAGAAACCATAATCTAATATTTTCACTAATTATCATTTTATAATATGCTCTAAATAGTAATGTACACATGATTATTGAGGTAGTTAGTGTATAATACCTGTTGGTAAGAATAAACTAGGTAAATGACAACTTCTAAAAAGATTGTGTGTGTGTATATATATAGATATAGATAAATATAGATATAGATATAGATATATCATACTAGTAAGATGATGTATTTATATATACATCTTATTAGTATGATGAAAAGAAGTTTACCAAAACTTTGATTCAGAGAAATAAAAAGCATATTAAAATTATAAGAAGTAAATATATAAAGAAGATATATATTCTATCCACAATCCTATCAACATTTTTTAAGCCACAGTATTTACTTTTCCTAGTTCTAAAAGGCTACTGATATTAGACTGGCCTGACATTTCAGAGACATATTTTGAATAAGAGTTAACTTCAAGATAACATCCGGAGTAAGCTTGATAAGAAGAATCTTAGAATCTGAAGTTAACACTGAAATGAGAATAGACCTTACCAGCTGACTTAAGGGTGCCTTTCTTTGTGCTTCCATTTCATTTTGTAAATGTCTCTAGTAGGATAATTATTCTATTTCACAATCTATTGCTAAATCTGTGTCACTACAATGATGGTCTTTTAAAATCCTTCTACCTCGAGTACGTAATAAAGTGTCTGATTGATTTCAGAAATGCAATAGATGTTTAATAATGATATTATTAAATAAATGAACCACTAGTTATAGAGGTAAAAGTGAGAAATGGGACCAGATTTTAAGTATCTGAACATATTGGCTTTAAATAGTATATGTTCTTGAGCTATGTAGTAAATTTTGGGGATTATCTTAGCAGCAAGATAGAGCTGTAATTTATTGATGTTTTTCCTGCTAACTTTAAGAGCATTGTTGATTCTTAGTGTTGGTGCCTAGGAATTGATATGAGGATATCACAGTGCAAATATTAGTTACTATACAGCATTCTTCATTTAACAATTTTGCACTTTGTTCCATGCCATTCCCGAGTTAAGTTAGTGGTACAGAAAACAGGCTTTGGAGGTGATGGGGGCGAGTTCAGATACCACGTCTAGGACTTATTACATGTCTTTGATTTGAAGTTTCCTCATCCATTTTAGCCTCAGTTTTGTAATTTGTTAGAGTTAATAACAATTTACTTATATGCGTTCTCAATAAATTGTATTATAAAATATATAATCTGTAGCTATGCTCTGGAACATAGTAAGAATTCAATAAATCCTAGGTGTTGGTGCTACTATTGTTATGTATTCCTATTATTATGCAAGCTTTCAAAATCCTTTTTGTTAAAACGTGACTTGGAGATGTGAACCACCTTCATGAATAATAGGTTCATTCATTATATAGATATCAGACACAAGTTAGGCAAAATTCCCAAGATCACTAACATATAAATGTTTTAAATGTTTTATTATATAGATGTATTGCTTCTTCTTAAGAAACATTTTCTCCTCAGTTTCCTAAGGCTACAGTAGAGAGGTTAATCACAATACTCTATTGGTGATTAAGACATAAGGTTTTGCTTACACATGGAGAGTAGAGGCTATAGGGAGAAAGAAGAGTCAATTTTTGATTCAATACAGTCAAGGTCAGTAATGGTCTTAAATGTATTTATGGTGATATGGGAAAGAATGAAAAAGCATAAAGTCCATGAACACTTCTGTTTCCACAAATCAATTTTACCAAAGGATTAGCTATCAAGAAAATAATTTGGTGATATTAATACATTTATATGTGATTTGAGAATATGAAGAATTTGAGGATGAACTCACATCTTGTGAATTAAATTTTAGCAAAATGACCTGATTCCATCATGAATGTTCACCAGTCTCTCTTGATAACCATTGAACTTTATCTTTATTAGAGAACAATTATTTTGTTTGAAAGCAGTCTTTTCAAATCAACTTACACAGAAGACTATATTTCCTCATAGATGCTGTTGGGTTGACACTGTGTTAAGTGTATAGCAGATGCTGAGCCAGCATTTCACTGGGTTTTCTCCAAACACCATCAATATGTCCCTCCACAACATCATCTGTATTCAACCCTGCTTTTATCTGTTCTATATACGGAACAATCTTTTTAGCATTATCTGTAATAATGTTTTGGCTAGTGAGATATGTTTGAAAAACATCATGTGATGGTAGTATATCTTATATTTCTCTATTAAAATGCAAATAGAATCAATCTATTATGGTCTTTTAACCCTTAGAAGTCAAATGGCACATAGAGTGTGAAAGGTTGTGAGATATGTAAAAGGTCCATTGTCAGGAAGAGTGAAGGATATTTCAGAGGACTAAGGAATTTGACTAAGGAGTGGGAAGAGATGGAATGGAAGGGAAGGAAGAGTGAAAGAGGTAGTAATTTCCAAGACAAAGTCTGTCTTCTTATTTTATAGTTTTCATAAGATCTCCTCTAGAAATACCTTTGAAAAACATTTGCAAAATTATCAATGAAGGGAAAAGAAATTGCTCTAGAAACAGACTGACAATTTTCCTGGCAGGAAATAATGAAGACCTGTCCTGGGTCAGCAGCAGTCAGGAAGGCATGAAAGGATAAAAAATCATCAAATGACATGTCAGGGAATTGGGTCTGATGACTAATTGACTGAGCAGGGAGGGTTGGAGGATTGGGTGAAGGTACTACCAGGTATGAGTAATAGATACTGTCTTATATTGATATACATTATATTAGTGTTCTGTTGCTACCTAACCAATTAGCTCACATTTAGCAGTTTAAAACTGTGTTTCACATATTTTTATCTCATAGTTTCTGTGAGTCAGCAGTCTGGGTCCAGCTTAGGTGGGTCCTCTGCTCAGGGTCCTCCAACTCTTTAAAAAAACACAGGTTGACCTTTGTTCTTAGCTGGAGGCCAAATTGGGGGAGTTCTATGTCCAAGCTCACTCAGTTGGCTACAGATTCATTTTCTTTTTCTTTTTAAATTAATTATTGTTTAAGTACAGTTGTCTCCATTTTCCTCCCACCACTCCCCCCACCCCAGACATCCCCATTTCCTACCCTTGATCCCACCCACCTTTGGCCTTGTCCATGTGTCCTATATACATGCTCCTGACAACCCTCCCACCTCCCCTCTGGTTACTGTCAGTTTGTTATTAATTTCAATGTCTCCGGTTTGCAGTTGTAGGACCCAAGGCCCTGGCTTTTTGCTGGCTGTAACTGGAGGCTATCCTAAGCCTCTGCTTCTTACCCTGAGTCCCTATAGGCTACTCACATCACTGAAACACTGTTCCTTGCCCTGTGGGCTTTCCTAGTAGGCCTGCTTACTTATCAAGGCAGCAAGGGACTAGAACAGACTAGAGAAAGCCAAATGCAAGACAGATTCTTACATAATTATGGAAGACATCTGATATCCCATCAACTTTGCCATATTCTGTCAGACAAATCATAAGTCCTACCGATAATCAAGGAAAAATAATTTTTCAAGGGAACAGACACTAGCTGATGAGGATCATGGGAGGCCAACCTGAAGTATGCCTACCACACATGTGGAGGAATCAAAATGAGCTAAGGGCATAAAGAAAGTCAGATAAAGCACAATGGGAATGTATGGGCACAGAAGTTCATATAATAATATCGATGAAACTAAGAACCAAACCTAAAATGTGACTTTTGTGAGTACTTGCACAGCATACCATGAAGCTGATTTACAGTAGAGTTTCTTCTTTTATTTTGCTTGCTTAGTAGTTTGCACATGTATTATTATATCTGTTTCCCTGTATTTCGTTGTGTTGACAATAAATAAATGTTGTAATTAGTTCTCATTGTTTAAGTGAGTTTATTTGTAAATGAGAAACATACCTTCAGGGCTTTTGAATGGAAGATACACTTGCATCCTTTCTCAGCTGATTTCCCTTAGTGAAACCCTGTCACCTGAAGCAGCACCACTTCTCCATTGAAAGGAGTGTGGTTACAGATAACTTCCACAGCATGAGGTTTTAGGTCTAGAAAAAGCCTGAGGCACAGAGATTATGTTTAGGCACCGAAAAAATACAGGCACATTATTCAGTGTGTGCCCAAGCAAACTAATTTATTCTAAACCTGTGAAGCTTTGTTTTGATACCTTCTGGGCTTATTCTCCTCTCAGTGCACGTTTGACTGAGAAGTCTTTCCTTCTAAGTGCTCCCTTTTGTCAGGACAAATGCTATTTATGGAACTAATGAGCTGAGATCATAAAGTGAATCCTTAAAGGAGTTAAAGGAGTTGAATAGGGTCACTGTGATACTACGCGGTTGGTAATGTATTTCCGCTTTACAGTGTTTACTGCAGCCTGCAGCAATTGCTCACGTGAAGGTTCACTTTCCACTCTATGTATAATTATAGAAATGAGCATACAGCTGTTTTAAGGGATGAGGGTTCAAAATGTCAGGAGACTGTTCAAAATTAACGGAATTTTTTTTACGAGGTTTCAACCCATTCACCTTTTTCATGCTTCATGCAGCTAACACTTTTTCTCCTTTTTCCTATTCTCTAAGTTCATTCTGACAACTGTAACCTGGCAGTTTTTCAATTTGTGGATTGTGGCACAATCATTATTATATCTTACTACAAAAGAACTAAGTTATTGTATAAACCTGTTTCAAGGAATAATAAAATAGAATTTGAATCAAAATATTGAGTGAGAGTCATACCTTGTACATTTTCACTTAAACAGATCAACCAAAATAAACAAAACCCATCATAATTGTTAGGTCATTTGCATATACAGTAATTTAGTTTGAGCCCAAATTGATTTATTGTATCCATATGCAAAGAACATGCAAAGATTAACATAATACATCAAGCAATAAGCATATTGTGGAGTAAGACATATGAGAGAGAAGAGAGGGAGGATGAATGATCTACAAATGTTCATTCAAATGAGTAGTGAGGAGAGATGACTCTCATGAACAACTCTCTTTTTTGGGGGAGAGATATTATAGAAGAGCCTCTGGCACAGTATTCATGATAGCTTCTGTTTCTCATAATTCCCACCCTTAGCATTTAAAAAATGACCAAGGGATTTCACTTGACATGGCTATTTATATATATTATTTGAAACTTCAATCATGACATTGAAAATTAACTTCAAGTCCATCTTAGTTACAGTGAAAATGAAGCCCTGCCCTTGTAAAAGGCAGTAGTACAACATATTCAAGAAAGTAAAAATTCCACCTAGTATTTATCATTCTTAATTCTCCCTCATATAAAGCTGTGCTCAGCCCTAAATATGAGATAATGTTGTCTAGAGTATAAATAAAATCAGTATTTTTCAGCCTATTAGTTTGCCCACTTCCACAGATAGTTTGTTTTTGGGTTACAATGTTTCCTTTTAATCCAATTTTATTTTTTCATCATTGTTCAGGTATATTTTTGTTATCTCCCTTACTTGTCTTCCTCTTAATATGCTCACTAATGTAAGTACCTTGAAAAGTAGTGTAATGCCTCACCCCTGTTAAGTCGAAACTTACTACAAGTGTGACACAATTTGAAATAGTAGATACTTTAAAGATTGTTTCTTATTTTCAACATGTATTCCACTGTTTTAGAATTAGCTCCTCAATGGACTATGGATGTTCACATATTTGTATAACTGGGAGTGATTATTAAAATTTGTTCCTGTATAATCTAAGCCACAGAAAATAAAGGGGCTGAAAGGAATATTCCAGCTAGTTTAACTTATCAGACAGGAAAGTTCAATGGGTGTGAAACATCATTTGGAGGCTTGTTATTGTCTCTAGAAAATAGTAATAAAGAATAGGATTAGGTCTAGAATTTTACTATTTAATATAGATAAAAAGCAGTGTCCAAGATTAATGGTCAGATGTTTTGCTTGCTGCTTATATATATGTGTAGTTTGAAAAAAAGTTCCAAGATTCTACTTTATGAAATAAAAACTTACTTGAGGACCTTTGAATATAGATACAAATTTCTACCTGATGCTTGAGCCAAACATTTGCACTATTAGTGTTCAGGCCAATTTTGAGTTATTAAAGGCAAAAAAAAAGTTTTTATTTTAATGAGCTTTTTTTGCACTACAGCAATTTTAAAATGTTGGTTTAATCAATAATATGTATAGTACCAGAGCCTTTGGGCATTTAAAATGTCAGTTGTTTAATTTTCAAAAATGAATATTACCCTTACAAAATCATCTGGTCAAACATTTACATTATATTATGCTTAGCACAGAAACTTACATTGTACTTAGAATGTCTTCATCAATTACATCATGGAGATGTAAACCTTGAGGACCCTTATATGTGATATCCAATGTCCAGTTCTTAAGGCCTGATTAATTTTCCCAAGTTTTTCTCCATACAGGGCAACAAAATGGCAGAAAGAAAATCATGTTGCTATAAAACTGTCTAATTTATATTCTTAGAACTTGTTATTAATGATTCTCTGTCCATAACCCCTTCCCTCATACACGTGCACATACATAATACTTCATTATGCAGCCACACAATACCTACACTGATGAATTCTAGAACACAGGCCTGACTTTTAGTACTAAATCTATGCATAATGGTGTAAGTGGTTATAACAGAATTTGAGGAACGATAAAGCAATCAGTACCTGTGGACTTATATGGCCCACTACCCACACACACTCATACAATATATAAAATAAATGGTTTGAAGATTTGTTATCAAATCTGTAAAGCACCTTTGGGATCTCTTAGAATATAACTGAAGGGGAAAATATAAAATTCACTTTAAGGAGTTTAAAGAGCACCTCCATGACAAGGGGGGTCATTCTCCAAAATTTATAAAACTCAGAAATAATGAAAAGTTTATGTAAAGATCAATTACTGGAGAGACAGGTTATGATATGATTCCAAAAATAGATAAATATAATAGATTTCAAGTAAAATCCCCCAAAGGAGCATCAAAATCACAGATTTTTGTCATAAGTAACTATGCTATATAATGCCTTTAAAAACAGCAATGTAGTAAATGACAACTAAAGATTCTCCTGGGAAGGATATTGATTTTTTAAATATTATATTAATGGTGACTAATAGATAAAATGATCAATTGAACAGTTATTATTTACCAATCACCATGCTTTGACATTTCATAAGTTAATGCATATTTTATAGCATAAGTCTTCATTTGAAACAATATGATTCACAGAGGTTAAACAGCTTACCAAAATTACACAGTAAGAGAGCCGTAGAGTTGAGATTCAGACTCATGTCTTTCTGATAGTTAACCTCTGTGCCTTCTTGTGCTCTTCCCCCAGGTGCCATAGACTCTAAAATTTCATGTCAGGGATTCCTGTCTTTTGATTAATAATAGCTGATCCCTTATTTAAAAAAATGATACATCATGGGAAGAATCACACTTAATATCACTTGCATATTCCTGTGAATTACTTCATGAGAATCTTGTCCCTTTTAGACCGGAGAACCTGTGGGGACAAGATGGAACAATGATATTTGAAAAGAAAAGCAAGATTAAAAATAATAATGTAAGAATGAAAAAGAAACTTTTAAGAACCCAGTGTAGACTAAAACTAGCTGTTTTAAATTTATTCTATGCAGAAGACTATGACAACTTAAGGGATGCAGAAATTTGTTTTAAAAATATAAAAGTCAGAAAACTGAGAGAGAAGCAAATGTTTAATATATCTGGATATGAATTAAACAATATTTGACCTTATGTGATAAATGGTTGCAGGAGAGGGAAAAGGAAAGATAAAAAGAAATACATTACTATGCGATGAGTATTATATATGAGTACTACGTGTGAGTACTATGTAATACTATGTACTAGGCACTTAGTTTCTCCCACACTGTCTCTATACACAGCAGAAGGGACTTAGATGTGCTTGCCATATGACTGTATAACAAACTTTCTTGATAAGGCTTGACTGCATTCTACATCAGACTTTTTCATGCCAGTTGTATTATAAACAGGATTAATTCATTTAGCAATTATTGAGCCCTGATTATGTGATAGGCACCAGGACAGAAGTAGAGTAAGTTACAGTTTGTGATTAACAGTTCAACATTGTATAAACAGAACATTATAATGTGATAAATGTAATAATAGAGGCATGTTTCAGATTCCTTGGGGGCACAGAGAAGGGAGTGGGCAACATTCATAATGTTTGGGGTAGAAGGGCTGAGAAAGCTTGACTTAAGAAAGATACTTAGGGAAATTTATTTAAAAATCTTTATGATATTTCTACAAAAAAAAAAAAAAAAAAGAAGCGTGGACGGTCATCTCCAGCAGAAGAAAGCACAGTGCAATGCCAGGCAGTTGTCAGAGATGTGTGCATCTGGGAATCAGTGTGCAGTTCCCAGGGGCAGGACTGGAACAAAGCCTGGCTGTGTATTTAGGTAGGCTCATTTACCTTGCTTGGTGGTGATTTCCTAGAACTGGGAGAAGGGTTATATGTCTTCAGAAACTTATTTTAGACTTTAGGTCAATTAACAGCAATAAGACATAATAATACCACACTGATTTAATATGAAGTTTTGGTAAAGCAGTGGGCAACACTTGGGATATATCATTAGAAAATATATACATAAATACTTGCCTCTTTGTTTTAGCAAGCAAGCAAAATATAACCAGAGACAGTGAATTTAAGAATAAACTGCCCTGGCTGGTGTAGCTCAGTGGATTGAGTGCGGGCCTACGAACCAAAGGATCGAGGTTCGATTCCCAGTCAGGGCACATGCCTGGGTTACAGGCCAGTTCCCAGCAGGGGACGCATGAGAAGCAACCACACATTGATATTTCTCTCCCTCTCTCCTTCCCCTCGCCTCTAAAGATAAATAAATAAAATTTAAAAAAAAAAGAATAAACTGACAGTAATCAGAGGGGAGGTGGGAGGGGATAATGGTGGGGAAGGGGGGAGGATTGTCAGGAACATATATGTAAGACACATGGACAAAACCAAAGGAGGGTAGGATCAAGGGTGGGAAGTAGGGGTGGCCAGGGTGGGCGGAATGTTGGCGGAGGGGGGAAATGGAGACAACTGTAGCTGAACAACAATTAAAAAATGTAAAAAAATTTTTTAATTAAAAAATATTTAAATTCCATATATAAAAAAAGAGAAAACAATGCATAAAAGCTATAAATTCTGGAGCATGCCAGATACTTTTTCAGAAGACATGTTTTAAAACTAAGTGAACAGGTATTTGGAAACTTTGGATTCAATTTTCCCTTTATCCCTTGGGTTCAAATAGCTACAGTATCAAGGTCATTTCCAACTTCATGATTGAAAAAGACCAAGTGTAATGATCATTTACAAAATAAAAATATCAGAAATAAATTATAGTACATTTAGCTATGGGGATGGGTTCTTTCTATTGTTATCTTAGGACAGCGGGAGTTGGGGATATTCAAAATCATTCTTTGCAGCTGTTCCCCAATTTTTATCACTCTACCAATTAACTGTATAATTTATATCAGAGAATATGTATTTTACTACCCTTAATTTAAAAGTATTTTATTGTAAGTTTGGTTAAAATTTGAATATTTAATTCCTGTGTTTTACCATAGACATAGAATCAGGTTTCTATAATAAAGTTTTAATATAAAACTATTGCTATTGTTTATTCTGTATGACTTCCTGTTAAATATATTCAAAACAATCTAAAAATTTCATCAATAATAATTAACATAGTTCCATAAATATGTATAAATTATTTTAAATATGTGGTGAGGCATTTAGAATGACCAGCATTTCCCTAATATTTTATTAACTTGAAGTCATATTGGTATGAAGTATAGAATTACATACACTATAGTGAAACTGTCTTATAAAGTATTTGCAAAATGAATAATGATATAAAGAAATGTTTCAGGAAAGTAAATTAAAGCCTCCTCAAGATCCCTAAACAATATCCTATATCAATAAGAACTATGTTAAAGACCTAAAAGGTGACCTATAAAAATTGAATCTAGACTTTGGTTTTGACTCTTTCAGTAACAGATTACTTCGCAAGAACTAAAACTTTAAAGCAAAGATTTGACAAGGCCGCAGATGTGCAAGTAAGACACAGTCCAGTGAATATGAAGCAGAATCAGGAAAGGCCAGTGCAGCTGGGATCCATGAGCCCATTCTCCTGCTGTTAAGTCCTTCCCAGGGTTGAATAATGTCCCAGTGTTTAGATGACTGAGCAGCATCACTGAGCAAGACTGTCATGAGTTCATAAGACCATTTGTTACAAATGGTTGCACCTCCTTTCCTGGGCAGCATACAGGATCAGGAATCAGCCATCCCAGGAAAGAGCTGAATAGAAACCTAACCACTATCCTGAGCCTTAGTAATAGTGTCTTCTGAGGGAGTGATATGTCAGAGAACACTCACAACAAGATCTGGAGACCCAGGTTCTGATCCCAGCTCAGCTCGTTACCAGCAAGGCACTCAGTTCTTCTGGATCTCTACTTCCCTGATAGGTTCAAATATCATTTGAGATCAGATTATTTTATTGATCTTTCTAGACTAAAAGTATTTTATGGGGGGTTGAGTCATAAACATTCACTGATCTTATTTTTCTCGACTTCCTATATCTCTACTTCCTAATCTCTATAGATTTTTCTTTCAAAGATATTCAGATACTACTTAGGCTAACTATAATAGTTAAAAGAATGCATTTTGGGAAGACTCTAATGGAATGTGATAAAATGCTTCTGCAGAGATGTGACTATGACTCAGGGGTTGATTCACCCAGTGTAGGTTTGGCTTTCCAAGTACAGATCCTCAGCACCAGCAGCAAGATGTCTCTTTCCTTATGCACGTGTCTCTACATCCCTCTTCCTCCCTGCTTTCTTTTTTCATTTTTATTTTTATTTTTAAGTATATTTTATTGATTATGCTACTGAAGTTGTCCCAATTTTCTCACCCCCTTATCCCCCTCCTCCCTGTACCACCACCCCACCCTCCACAATTCCTTCCCATCCCTTACTTCATGTTCATGGGTTGTACATATAAGTTCTTTGGCTTCTCCACTTCCCATACTACTCTTAACCTCCCACTGTTTATCTTGTGCCTACTTACTATGCTTCTTATTCCCTGTACCTTTCCCCCCATTCTCCCCCTTCTCCTCCCCACTGAACCCTCTGTGTCATCTCCATTTCTGTGATTCTCTTCCTGTTTTACTTGTTTGCTTAATTTTTTGTTTTTATTATTAGGTTCAGTTGTTGATAGTTGTGAGTTTTTTGTAATTTTACGGTTCATAGTCTTTGATATTCTATTTCTTAGATAAGACATTTTAACATTTTGTATAATAAGGGCTTGATGATGATGAACTCCTTTAACTTGACCTTATCTGGGAAGCACTTTATCTGTCCTTCCATTCTAAATGACAGCTTTGCTGGATAGAGCAATCTTGGATATAGGTCCTTGCCTTTCATGACTTCAAATACTTTCCAGCTCCTTCTTGCCTGCAATGTTTCTTTCAAGAAATCAGGTCATAGCCTTATGGGAGCTCCTTTGTAGGTAACTGTCTCCTTTTCTGATGCTGCTTTTAAGATTCTCTCCTTATCTTTAATCTTGGGTAATGTAATTATATGTGCCTTGATGTGTGTTTCCTTGGGTCCAACATTTTTGGGACTCTCTGGGCTTCCTGGACTTCCTGAAAGTCTATTTTTTTTGCCAGATTGGGGAAGTTTTCTTTCATTATTTGTTCAAATAAATTTTTAATATCTGACTCTTCCTTTTTTCCTTCCCGCAACCCCATGGTTCAGATGTTAGAATGCTAAAGTTGTCCCAGAGGTTCCTAAGCCTCTCCTTATTTTTTTGAATTCTTTTTTCTTCATTCTGTTGTGGTTACACCTTTATTTCTTCCTTTTATTCCAAATCATTGATTTGAGTCCCTGTTTCCTTCCCTTCACTGTTGGTTCCCTGTGTATTTTCCTTTGTTTCACTTTGTGTAACCTTCATTTTGCAACCAAGCTCAATCAGTTCTGTGAACATCCTCATTACCAGTGTTTTGAACTCTCCCTTAGATAGGTGGTCTACCTCCTTGTCGTTTAGTTTTTTTCCTGGAGTTTTCATCTGTTCTTTCATTTGAGCCATATTTCTTTATCTGGGTTATGTGGTAAGGGGTGGAGCCTTAGATATCCCCCAGTGTGGGGCAACCCTCTTTGCTGTGTTGTGGTGCTGTCTGTGGGGGAAGAGTCAGAAAGGGAACGATCAGGATTGCTCTGCTATTGTCCCACTTTCCCTTAGTTCCCTTGCTTCCCACAAGCAGAATGTGCTCTTTCAGGTGCTAATTTGCACGTGGGTGGGTTTATGTACCTTCTAGGACACTGTGGGTCTCTCCAGCAAACTCTCCTATGAGACTGGGAGTTTCTCCCACTACCACAACCCCCACAGATTTTTTCAGCCAGGGGTTTTGAGTGTTTAGTTTCCTGTGCTGAAACCCTGGGTTTTGTGGTCTGTCTCGCTCCACCGTTGCTCCTCCCAGCTTATATGCGTGTGAATATGGTGAATACGGGATCTCCTGCACAGTCCACCACATTGCCTGGTCCTCTCCAGCCTGGCTGGCCATCTCTAACCCTTGTACCACTCTGGATGAATGTTTCTTTAACTCCTTGGTTGTTGGACTTATATGCAAATGATTTTCTGGAGGTTCTGGGTGTTCTTTGTTTTTAAATTGGTTGTTGTTCTTCTTTTGGTTGTGGGAGGAAGTGAAATGGTTCTGCCTACGCCTCCATCTTGTCCAGAACACCTGCCTGCTATTTTTGCATTGCCCTTTTCCATCTTTCCTTTCTCTGCCCTCTGTAAAAGGGCTGATACAGTAGTATTAAGTTACAGATACATTACCCAGCTAGCTTGATGCCTATCCTGAGAACACCACTGGAGGGGGTTAAATTCTGTTATCTTGCCCTTTTCCCAGAGGAAGGAATTAAAAGGAGATGTTTCTTCCAATCTTCTGATTACTAGACTTCTGTCAACTTTGTCAGAGAAGTTGATAACTTTAGAAGAAGACAGACTAAGTAAAAAAATGAAGATTTTTTAAAACTCAGAGCTTGTTTTTTAGAGTAAATACAAAATTTTTGTATTTACTAGTGATGTACAATGACAGAAATGAGATGGTATAAAACAAGCTCCCAAGAATTGTTTTAGGTGTTTTAGTTAATTCTCAGACATCTTTGAATTGAAAAACAGCTGAATGGGTACAATATTAAGATTTTCTTTAGATCCAGTCAATTTGCCAAACACATGAAACTGACCATACATATGATCCCCAAGCCTATATTGTATGTATGATTTTATGAACATCACAAACTCACCAGCCAAGAGATGGTTGATTCATATTATTTTCTCTTTTTTCAAGTTTTTTGTTCTATACATTCATAGAGTCATGAATTTATTCAACTGATTTCTTCAATAACTATTGAGCTTTTCCTAAGCTATATATTGTAAGAGGCACCAGGTTTGTAGTGGTAAGAATATAACTTTGGTTCTTGCTCACTTTGAGTCTGCGTGTTTATGAGAAAGGCAAACTATCAAACAAGTACAGAGATAAATATAATTCCACTGAATGGTAATAGCTCACATTTATTATTAATATGCCAGGCACTGTTCTGTGTGCTTACAGGTATTAACTCAGTCCTGACAACCACCCTATTAAGTAAATAATATCATGTCTCATCAATAAGGAAATTGGGACATAGCAAGGATAAAGAGCTTCTCCAATGTCATATGAACTAGCAAATGGTGTGTTCAGGATTCAAACTCACTAAGTGTGGGTATAAATCTGGTGCTCAGAACAACTACATTATTCTGAGAAATGACAGGGAGAAAAACTTGGGGAAGCCATATCAGAGGGGACTCCTATTTAGAATGAAGTACACATTCAGAAGTGACATTTATATAACAAAAGACACTGAAATACAGGACAGGTTGTCAGTGACCAGAGGGGAGAGGGGAGGGAATTTCAGGGGAGAAGGGAAGGGTTTACAGGAACAAATATAGAGGGCACATGGACAAAAGTAGGGGGGTTGGAAAGGGGAGGGAGGAGGGGAGGGATGGGTGGGTGGTCTGGAATGGGAATAAAGGATAGAAACTGTACTGAATAAACTAAAATAAAAAATGTAGAAATGAATTAAAAAAAAAGAAGTGACATTTAACCTGAAACCTAAGGTGAGACGGACATGGCTAGGCAAAGAGTGGGAACAGGACTTCTCTAACAGAGAAAGAATGCATGTCAGAGTCTTGAAATGGTGCTAAATTTTCAGCACAGATGGAGCCAGGAGGTAGGATTGGAGAGGTCACGTTTAGTTAGAAAAGGAAAGAAAGATATAGGAAGAGGGAGGGAAGAAAGGGGAGAACAAGAGTGAGACCAAGAGAGAGAATGAATATGGAAATAAAAAACATAAAGTCTTCAAAGTGTGAAGGGAAGTCATTTATAGAGAGACATGATCCAACTGACATTTTAAGATAATTTTGGCTGGAATATAGAGAATGGATTGAACGGGAAAGAGGATAGGTAGAAAGACTAGTTAGGAGGCAATGAGAGTAATCTAGGAGACAGGTAATGGCTGGCTTGGACAAGGGGTGGCAATAGAGATGATAACAAGTAAGACAATTTAATATGCACCCAAGGCATTAAGGGAAGAGAAACTCAGGGCAATAATAGGATATTGTCTTCTGGGTTAGGTTTTATGACCTGTGGTATTATTGCCTGATCTTCTCATGATTAAAATTATTCTGATTAATGATATTTCTTTCAAAAGCCTCAGTTAAAACATACCAGTATTATCTGGAACCACATTTTTTCATTAGTTTATTAAATAAACATAACATAGAGCAAGAGCATAAAGAATATGAATTTAGGCAGTTGTAAATGGAACATAGGCTACTGGAGCTCACAAGAGTATGTGCGAGTACTGGATGGTAGAGTTGAGGGTGAGGAACGGGAGGTGTGGACCTGATGAAGGTGTATATTGAATTCAGACTAGTCTGCTTGTTAAGGTGTTTGGAGCTGGCACTTCCACCTGGGTTTTGAAGAAACACCAATGCTCACATAAGTTTCTTCATACTTGTTAGTTTGCTTATGCAACAGATTTATTGATTGGTTTTTAATAGGTTTGGTACTCTACCAGAGATTGTGAATATTCTGTAAACTAGGAAGGGATAACCCATGTCTTCAGAGAAGTTTAACACTTTTATTTTTAACAAAACTCTTCCTGTCACCATATATGCACTTCTATGATTTGATATTTTTAGTTTGAGTGTGGTTAAGATGAAAATGGACTATTTTTGTGTGTATTGTTATCAGAATGCCATTATTAGTATCTTTTAATCGGAGGTAGCACTATGCTATTGTTAATAGCTCCAGGTCTGGAGTTATGCTGCCTTAGTTCAAATTCCAGCCCTGTTAATTGCTTGATTAGTAAATATCTCTGTTCCTCAATTTTCTATTTTTCAATTGTGATAAAAATAGTGTCAATCAACTGTTGTGAGAATTAAGTTGTAAAATATTTAGAGCAGTGCTTGGCTTAGGGATAGTATCTGGTGTATATGCATTATTATGTTAATGTATAAAAGACACAAAATTATCTTTTATATGTGTGCAATTTAAAAATAAATATTTTATGAAGATATCTTTTAAGACCAAATAAAATATATGTTTCACTTGCAGTCATGGTAGAATTTCAACTTTTTAAATGTTTAAGTGAAAAGAAAACTTTCACTTGATTGACCTAATAAAAAGATGAGAATGCATTTCTTTCACTCTCGGGTATTGAGGATTAAAGTAAATGAAAATACTGATATCTCTACCAGTTACATCTCTAAGAAAATCAAGAACAAAAGGAGATATAAGCCACCAAAGCAATCCAGAGTGAATTCCCTGTCATTCCTTTGGGAGCCACTGAACAAAGAAATTTAAAACCAGGCAACTTAAATTAGAAAAGAATAAAAATTCCTTTTTAAAAAAATTACCGTTTTTCTCACCTGAAGAATAGGTGATGTGCATTTCATACTAACATAGGATTTGGTGTAAATGTGAGTGCAAGATTCTCTTTAAGCATGGTTGGGCAATATGTTATTTGTAAAATATCTGTAGAGTGATTCAGTCAAGTAATACTGTGTCTGTTTTTTTTTTTTTTCAACTTGGAAAAATGTTTACTTTAATATTGAAAGAGTTCTAGTGAATGCCAGGGTCCAAATTGCTCCGTGAAACTATTTCTCCCCTTTCCCTTCAACAGTGCCTTTGTTACAGTCAATAGTAGAGCCAATTTACTATAATAGAGTTATGAATTATATAGCTTAATTTTTAGTATTTGTTTAGTTATTTTGTGATATTACAATTAACAATCATATAGCTACTTTGTTATGTTAGAATTAAGATTCAATGAGTGGTACATTCTATGTTTCGACCCTAATGGTAAAGTAATGTTGAGTAAATATGTTTCCAGGAAATGTCATTTATATTATGTAAAGTTTTTTTTGCATCTTATTGCCTGTACCTTTTCCCCTGTTCTCCCTGCTCCACCTCCCTGCTGAAAACCCTCTATATGATCTCCATTTCTGTAATTCCGTTCCTGTTCTAGATGTTTGCTTAGTTTGTTTTGGTTTTTGTTTTTTAGGTCCAGTTGTGGACAGTTGTGAGTTTGTTATCATTTTACTGTCATATTTTTTATCATCTTCTTTTTCTTAGATAAGTCCCTATAACATTTCATATAATAATGGTTTGGTAATGATGAACTCCTTCAACTTGACCATAGCTGGGAAGCACTTTATCTGCCCTTACATTCTAAATGATAGCTTTGCTGGATAGAGTAATCTTGGATGTAGGTCCTTGCCTTTCATGACTTGGAATACTTCTTTCCAGCACCTCCTTGCCTACAAGGTATCTTTTGAGAAATCAGCTTATAGTCTTATGTGTAATCCTTTGTAGGTAACTGTCTCCTTTTCTAATGCTGCTTTTAAGATTCTCTCCTTATCTTTAATCTTGGCTAATGTAATTATGATGTGCCTTAATGTGTGCTTCTTTGGGTCCAAGTTCTTTGGGACTCTCTGAGCTTCCTGGACTTCCTGAAAGTCTATTTCCTTTGCCAGATTGGGGAAGTTCTCCTTCATTATTTTTTTCAAATAAGTTTTCAATATCTGACTCTTCCTCTTCTCTGTCTGGCACACTTATAATTTGGATGTTGGAATGTTTAATTTTGTCCTAAGTTCCTAAGGCTCTCCTCATTTTTTTTTTGATTTTTTTATTTCTTCATTGTGTTCTGGTTGAATGTTTATTTCTTCCTTCCAGTCCAGACCATTGATTTGAGTCCTGGTTTCCTTCCCATCACTGTTGGGTCTCCATACATTTTCTTTTATTTCACTTCGCATAGCCTTCACTTTTGCCTCTATTTTGTGACCATACTCAACCATTTCTGCAAGCATCCTGATTACCAGTGTTTTGAACTGTGCATCTGACATGATGGCCATCTCTTTGTCACTTGGTTGTATCTTTTTCTGGAGCTTTGATCTTTTCTTTTATTTGGGCCTTTTTTTTTTTTTTGTCTCAGCACACCTGTTATATATAGTAAGGGGTGGAGCTTTAGGTATTAGCCAGGGCAGGGCAACCCAGGTTGCTGCTTTGTGGAGCTGTATGTGGGGAGGGGTCCTAGAAGAAACATTGCCACTTGTTCAGTTCTCTGCCAGCTTTCAGGCATTTCTTCTACTACACACAAGCAAATTGGGCCCTTCTGGTGCTGATTCTTGGGTAGGTGGGTTTTGTGTATGTTCTAGAACCCTGTGGGTCTCTCCAACGAACTCTCCAGTGAGGCTGGAAGTTTCTCCTGCTGCCTCAACCTTCACAGATGTTTCCAGTCAGGGGTTTTGAGGCTTTAATTCTCCACACTGGAACCCTGGGTTGCACGGTCTATCTCACTCCCCAGTTGTTCCTTCTGGTTTATCTGCTCACAATGTGGTACATCCGGCTCCACCAGCTGCAACCCATCCCAGTCCTGCAACTGACACCTTGCTATGAGTCCTCTCCACCCGGCTGCCCATCTCTGCCCCTCCTACTGATCTGGATGAATATTTCTTCTTTAACTCCTTGATTGTTGGACTTCCATACAGTTTGATATTCTGGCAGTTCTGGTTGTTTTTGTTTTTAAATTTGTTGTGGTCTTTTTTTTGGTTGTGTGAGGAGGCACAGTGTGTCTACCTATGCCTCCATCTTGGCCAGAAGTCAAGATTCTTTAAATTTATTTAAATATAGGTTCTTCAACAGAGCAACAGAGAATTAAGTTGCACAGAACCCACACACCACTGTGTACTAAGTATTGATAGTAGCAAATAAAAAAATCAGTGAGAGAATTACTTTTCTTTACGGAGAAAATGCCATAATACCATGTATTTCCTCTGGGAAAAAGAGTTTTCTCAATATTTCCCCACTTTGAAATAAAGAATGGGAATCACTAAAATATATGACAGGAAAGAGAGAGAAATGGTAAAAACCTCTACCCTTTTAGTTAAAACAGACATTTTTCTCCTATACTCTAAAGGTCAGATGTAAATTCTTAACTAGAAGGTATTTAGGCACAGAAATATTCATGGTGTAGGTGTCTATTTTTTTTTTCATCTAAAATATCATTGAAGGCCCAGGAAGACTGATATTTTTTCCCTTTGTTTTCAAATATTCACTAGCACACCACTGTAAACCTAAACAGTACACTTACCCCAGTTTGACTTAATTTTAAAATATTGCTTACTCTTGGAGATCATTGTGATCATTGTCCAAAGAATTAAATAAAACAACAATTATTCTTTTACAAATTGCATTGCATATCTCTAACCTTCAAGTTAAAGTTGCTTGTTTGAATAGGGATTAAATCAGCTTTGGTTTGGCTGTAAAAATGTTAATCCCTCTAAAATTACTGCTACAGCATGTTCATTGACCCTCTTTAACATTTTTTCTCTTGTCACCACTATCTTCCTCTCACTTATATTTTTTCTCATTGTGTAGATAGTAATAGAACAATACCACCTGTCATTTAATCAGTCTTGGAATGCTGGGGACTAGGATAAGTGCATTATACTTTAATCCCTGCTTTAATGCAATGCTGCACTTAGAGTCATTATGTGCTTAGCATTACATATACTCTTGGTATTCAAGTATAATATGTAATGACCTTATTTTAAAAAGACACTAGAAATGGTAGTGAAAAGGGAACTAAATTGAAAGCCAGAAGGTGTATATTATCTCTGCCAGTAATTGGTCATGTGATCTTGGGGAAAAAAAAAAACAACAGTATTTGTACTGCTAAGGTAAAAAAAAAGTCTGTGTATATTTCATGAACTTCTTTCTGGTTGGGTCTGATTTTGTTTTATTAGGTATGCTGCGTGCTTTAGGTGTGACTGTATTGAACATCCTAAGGCCATTGGCAGATTTTTTATTTTTACACGTGGCCTACACTATCTCCTGTCTACTAAATACTTTGCAAATACACACCTGTCAGTTTCCTACGTTTTGTGTTATGGACATCATTTATCTCAAATTATATGCCTCAGTCAAAACGTTGATGGCAGCCCTAATTGGTATGACTCAGTGGGTTGCGCATCACCCCTCAAGGTGAGTAAATGACCAGTTTTATTCCTGGTCAGGGCACCATGCCTGGGTTGCAGGTTTGATCCTGGGTCAAGGCACCTCAAGAGGCAACAGATCAATTTTTGTCTTTCACATCCATGTTTCTCTCCCTCTGTTTCTCCCTCCCTTCTGCATTTCTTTTCTCCAATATTCCATTAATAGCCCAGCAAACTCTGAAGGAATTTGTACTGAGACAACTGTACTCCTTCAACTCCTGTCAAAAGAAACACCCTACAGACACATAGACTTTCTTGGATATTACCAACAAAATTTTCCTATCTTCTTTCTCAACTACTTTATCTCTTCCCAACTTTGTTTTATATCTAATATTTTATATCTGGTTGCTTTTGTGTTTATACAGTTTACTTTGCTATCATAGCTCACTTTTCATTGGCCTCAAACAATATTTGGTCTTCATTAAAATGATCTTTCAGCAAAATTAGGAAACTCCAATCGATGGGTTGGAGATATAATACACTTTGCTTCTTCCTTAAAGATGTCATAAATGTAATCCTTAAATGTGATTGTAAACAAAAGGACTTTTGAGTTTCTAGGATCAACCCCATCTTGACAGAAGGATAAAATGCAAATTTTGGATAATTAAATAATGGGTTTTGTTTGATGATTTTTTACATCTGTATACATTTTAACTATTCAATAAATACTTTAGGCATAAGAAATACCTTTAATTTATGGAACATGCAGTTTCCAGTTTAGGATTTTTATCCTGAAATGTGTAATATTAAAGACAATGGCAGCTGCATGCAGAGTGTGATAATGTATCTATCTTATTGACTAAGTGATATGCCCATCACAGCACTTGTCCCAGTGGGCCCTCATTAAAAGTTTAAGGTTGTTTATGATAGAATTTTAAATAACAAAATTTAAACAAGCCAAACAATTGTGAATATGGAGTTATAAGATGATGGAGCATTGGATTAGTTGTTGTGTTTTTAGGGAATCAGGATAGGTCTGCAGTATGTCCAGAAATGCTATGCATCCATCCCTGGCATTTCAGTATTTTTCTGTCTACTATCCCACTATTCTCAACTTTAGAATAGTCCCTTTCTTATCAAAAATGGTTAATACTTTCCTTCAAAGTGTGTTTCTCCCTAATGTAAATGTAGCTTCTGATGTCTTTCTAGAATGTAATGGGATCCTCCTCATCATGCAGAATATATTTATTTGACTGGAAAGTGTCTTTGTTTTAAGTGACTTTTAATAAAGAGCTCAGAAATAAACCCACACATAGGCATATATGGTCAATTAATATATGACAAAGGAGGCAAGAGCATACAATAGGGTAAAGATAGTCTATTCAATAATAGGTGTTCAGAATACTGGACAGATACATGCAAATAAAATAAAACTAGACTAATTCCTTACACCATGTATAAGAATGAATTCAAAATGGATTAAGGATCTAAATGTAAGAATAAAAATTATAAAACTCCTAGAAGAAAACATAGTAGTAAACTTCTTGACATTTCTCTTAGGAATATCTTTTTTTCTGACATACCTCCTCTGGCAAGGGAAACAAAAGAAAATAATAAACAAATTGAACTACATCAAACTGAAAAAAGTTTGTGTACAGTAAAAGAAACCATCAACAAAGCAAAAGAATAACTTACTGAGTGGAAGAAGATATTCACCAATCATATATTAAATAAGGGGTTAATGTTCAAAATGTATCTAAAAAACTCAAACAACTCAACATCAAAGAAACAAACAATCCAATTTAAAAAAGGACAGAGAATCTGAATAGACAGTTCTCTACAGATGGCCAATAGGCATATGAAAAGATGTTCAATGTCACTAATCACCATAAAAATGCAAATTAAAACTATAATGAGATATCTCCTCACACGTCAGAATGGTTATTGTTAATAAATCAACAATCAACAAGTGTTGCTGAGAATGTGGAGCAAAGAGAACCCTGTGTACAGCCACTGTGGAAAACAGTATGGAGTTTCCTCAAAAAAGTAAAAATGCAACTGCTTTATAACCCAGCTATTACACTACTGAGAACATATATGAAGAAACCAAAATGTTAATTCAAAAGAATTATAAGCACTCCTGTGTTCACTGAAGCATTATTTACAATAGCCAAGATGTGGAAGCAACCCATGTGCCCACCAATAAACAAGTGGACAAAAAGGTGGTGGTACATATATACAATAGTATATCACTCAGCCGTAAAAAAGAATAAAGTCTTGCCATTTGCAATAACATGGATGGACTTAGACAGAAGGTATTATACTAAGTGAAATAAGTTAGAGCAACACAAATACCATGCTATTTCACCTATATGTAGAATCTAAAACATACAAACAAAACAAAAACAGATTCATAGATGCAGAAAACTTACAGTTGCCAGAGTTAAGAGGGGTTGGGGGGCTGGATGAAAAAGGGAAAGGGATTAAGAAGTACAAATTGGTAGTTACAAAGTAGTCACAGGGATGTAAAGTACAGCAAAGAAAATATAGTCAATAACATTGCAATCACTATGTGTTGTGCCAAGTGGGTACCTGAACTACTGGGGAAATCACTTCATAAATTATATAATAGTGTAAACACTATGTTGTATACCTGCAGCTAATATAAAATTATACTGAATGTCAAATGTAATTTAAAAATAAAATTCAAAAAACAAAATTATATAAAAAATACTGAGTTATCATTCTCAAGAATAAAGAGACAAAGAAACACAAACTGAAGCTACTAGTGTGTGTATATGTCTGTATGTGTGTATATATGTATATTAATATATAAATTTGTATAAGTATGTACCTTTGTATAGACATTTACTATTTGTATATACTAATATATATAGTTCATGATAATAGCTTCTAGAAACATTGAGTTGGAAATGTGATTTGTATGAACCTAGCCCTTAAAGCAGGACCTTACATGATCCCTCTGCAGTGGGATAAGAAGCAATGTATTTATGTTCTAACCTGCTATGCGAGCCTTGAAAAAGATATACTTTTCATTTATGAGCTCCCCACCATCTCTGTTCCTACCCCAGTCTTCTTTGCCATCTAACGGATTAGAGATTTTCAGAAAGGGGTGGGAGGTGGGGCACAGAAGTCTATGGTGCTGCTTCACTGAGATTTGTGCCTGGATTTAACAGTACATGCATGAAATTTGGAGAAGAAGATTTAGGAGAGGATTGTAACAGGGTCCCGTTCTACCTAATTAAGTTGTGTTTGTGTACAGGAAATATGGAGAGTTGCACTGGGCAACAACAAAGTACCTATATACCCTGCCTATCACTTTTTTTTTTCTTTTAGCAAGTAGGTGGGGGGGAATAGTGATTTTAAAAGTTTCTTCTACAGATAATTGAGGCAGGACATGAAATTATCAGTTATTAATTTTTTACTATTTTTGGGTATATTACCTAGAAGCAGAAGTCACTTAAATATCTATGTATTACACATCAACTTATCAAATAGATGGCTGTCACTTCTCACATTTTATAAATTATATTCAGAAAAATTATGGGACATAAAGTTAACAATACTTGCTAAAATCAAGTAAAGAAGTCAATAGTAAAAAATTAAACAAGGAGCCAACACCCCCGATTACTTACAACTCGGTTTTGTCACAACTCTGTGACTAGAAAAATGTTTATGTTGGTAATGTGTACATAATAAGAAACCAAATGGTTTAGTTTTCTTAGTGCAACAGCCTTTCTAAGTAAAATTACATGTGATTGAGTGGTTTTATTTTTTGTAGTGTTTCATAGTCTAGAGTCTCTTTATTGCCTTGAAAGTCCCAGAAAGACATATTCTTCATTGTTATATTGTATATTTAACAAACTCTATGACAACAACATTTAAGGAGGTATTTTTAAATGGCAATGAGAAAACATAATACAAGTTTCATAGCTAATCAGCATCATTGTACAAAGATATATATCACTCCAAATGTTCTTTTTCACCTTCCTTATTTGTAGGAATTGAAGAGCGCACTGGAAAGCTGCTGTGGTCATGAGCTGCTGGGGCCTCTAAAGTGTCCAGTGGATTTTTAATCACAAGGTAAATACTCAATCTATTTTAATTATATTTTAGGGTGAAATGAATGCCATTTTTTTTGTTGTAAGACTTAGTTTCTTTATACCAAGAAGTTAATGACATTTTATTTATTCTTATATTTAATTAAGTAGTTCCACTGGTTTCTTAGCTCCAAAATGACTAGGGGAAGTTATTGGCATATTGGCAATGCTGGGCATATATTTTTCTCTGTAAAACTATCATAAATGTTGTGTGTGATATGTTTCAGATAGTCTGTACATAGCTTTTGTTTGATTACAATGATTTTTCTACTTTTAAACCATGTTAATGGTTTTACATGGTTTATAACATATACACTGTTATAACATGTAATAGCTAAAATATTTTCTTTATTAACACTTATGACATAGATAGTGATATTGGAGGTATATTATTCTTAACTTGAAGTGGAAGCTGTGTTACTCTGGGCTTTTTTGTTTCATTATCCTTGGAGGGTATAACCTTTACTCCCCATGTATTTGAAAAATTGTATTTATAAGAGTACAAAGTAACCCATACCTTTTCAGGGATTCTGTATATGTGATATGGATGACTTTTTTTTGGTCTCATTAGTTTTTCTACCTCTTTTTTCTTTGCTGGTAGTCCTTTAGCAAGCATTGTAACACTGTTTTTTTTGTTTTCTTTTTTATTATTTTAATTTTTTGCTTTCAGTTGTTAGTAAATCAGGACATTTGTAATCATTGTTTTCTTTTCATCACATAAAATTATTGAGGAAGGGCTTAGGATTTGAGGGACCCCCAGGAAGGTAAGTCTTGGCCAGTAACTCTAAGGAAAGGCCTTTTTAATGCAATTAAGTGAAGACATATGGGAATATATCACTGTGTCCTCATGAAGACCAAGAAATTAAGTAAATAACATCTCCTTCTGAAAATCAGGTTTCATAGTAAAGGGATGTGACTGCTTCCAAGGGAATGTGACTGCTTCCAGTACCATTACGTATGTCTAGTAGCCCAACAATAATAGCAAAGAAGGAATGACATGTATGTAAATGGTCTACCGTGTACAAATCATGGACACACACCCATACACCAGCCTAGGATGCTGTTTTGGGATCCAAAGGAAATTCTGACTCTCCATGCATAGATGTGTTGGCTTAAATTTTTTAAAAAATGTGTTTCAAGGTGCAGTAGGAGAGAAGTTAAATATTCATGGAATGTGTTGAATTGGTCAGATTTAAAAAATATATATAAGGCATCATTGATAAAATTTAAATTATAAACTGTGTGATGAGTCATACGACTCACATTTTACAAGGGTCTCCATTATGTTCACATTGATGAGATAATAGGGAAAAAGTGGATAGACAGTCATGTGAAGAGAATTAGAAGAAATTTCTCATTTGCAAAGCACAAAACTATCTATCATTTACAGGGCTCTTACAATCAAAAAGAACATTTGATGGCATTTAAAATATGATAAATTTGACATGATTTGAAGACACTCTGAAATATAATTACTTCTTTGAATATTTCTTAATATATTCTTTTATAGTTCCTTTAGCCAGTTTAAGTAATCCTGACAGATTAACCTCTTTTTCCTGCTTGAATTTATGTGAAGTCCTGCGATCTCTCTCTCTGATTGTAAACCCAGTGCTATCGTCTTATGTACCTTGATAGTAGATAGGAGGTGATTTTATTTTATCTGCAAAAAAATGAAACACACACTATTAATTTATGAAATGACTAGAGGTTATTTGAAAATTAATATTTCATTTGACTTTGATGGAATTTTATAAAACATCAAAGCCATATGGGAATTTACCTGCACTGAGAAGTTTCATTTTAACAAAAGTTTAAAGCACATAACATAAACAGGATGAAAGGACAGGTCCTGTATCTTCTAGATTCTTGTTATGAAAATTAAGCTCATTTTCACCTCCATCTTCAGCCCCCTCTTCTTCCCACACTCCTTGTTTTTGGCTTTCTCATGGCAAAGGGGAGTTTTAATAATGGCCCACATACCTCCTCAGGTACTGATCTGTTTACCTATTTTTTATCACTAATCTTTAGTTCCTTAAAACCTTTGGCAAGTTCCAAAAATAATTTCTCCATTCTTAAGCCATCAGAATTAAAAATATATATATTAATAAAGAGAGAGAAAAAATTGTGACTATAGCTGAGACATATTATGTTGTACAAAGAATCACTGATTTAAGTTTAAAAGGTAAATGTCACCAGTGTGATAACCAACAGGCAATTAGAATGTGAATGGTATTTTAACGTGGGTGTATTGGACAGAGAAGGGGCTGTAAACTAGGTGAGTACTTTGAACAGATCACTCATAAAACTGAAGTTGTGTCTACATGCCGAAGTGGGACATTGAAAACTCAAGGATAACTGCCCAACACAAACGTGACAGTGAGGAAATTTGAAGATTTGAAAATATTAGGTTTGCCCTATTTTGATAGAATGATGATAATTCTCTATAAATATAGGTCAGATGGAAGGCAGTTTAGACTTTTATACCCGTGACTCAAATGATGTTCTGGGACATTTGGTTGTAATGTGATCCAATATGGCACATATTTTTTAAAAAAATAATATTATATGGGTTTAGTGTAAGTAAACAACAAACACAAATAAATATGTAAAAAATTATCATTTCTCCCCAAATAGAATGGGCTACTGCATAAAGGGTGGAAAATCCTGCATCTAAACGTGGCATTTGGTGTTCTGGCTGGCCATCTGCTTCTTAGAAGGGATCGTTATCAATCAGTGTTTGGAGAAATAATGGTTTGCATCTGACCCAAAGATTGTTTCTGGCTCCAAAAATTTATAAATCTTATCTATCTGATGTAAGTTGCTAGTAGTGAGGCAGAGGTTCAGTGGTTGCAACACCAGGTCTAGTGTCAGCATTCCTGTGTGGGTGCACACTCACTGCTTCTGGCACTTTGGGAATTTACTAGTTTACTAGTTTTTACTTAGTTTACTAGTCTGTGTAAAGAGGGTGATATAACTACTGCTCACAATTTGATATCATTGAGGCTCATGTACTAATGACGGTAAAAGAGAATGACTTAAGATCAACTATTATGAACTGCATGTTTTGCCATTTCACTGAACTTGAATTAAAGTCCCCAAATTATTTAGTTACCTATGACTTTATTTTGGAGCATAAAGTTACATATTTTATGGGTAATATTTTAATGCTTTAGAATTATGACTAAAATTCAATCAGACTTTTGTTCATGTATTGAATAAAACCAGAATTTTTTTCTAAGGAAAATACAGATACTGGCTATAGATATTCCCTTTTGTACTTCTCTGCATACATACTAATAACCTTTTAGGTAAGTGTTCTGGTTAAGCATCTCAGCTTCTGAACAGATGCCAAAATTGTGCATGCTTTTAAATGAATGGTTATGTTCTTACTTAGTCTCACCGCGTATTTGTGGTTTGTTACTCATCATATAATACATACGTCATGGTTCTGCCAGCTGGTATTAATCAGCAGAGCAGAGGCAAGATGCAATATTGAGGAAGGACTGCCTGAATTATATGAATTCTTGTCATTCATCTCTATAGCTTAAATTTTATCAATGGATTAAACAAGAATATTGCAGTCTTTGTGTTTACTCTGTACATGTGTTTTCACTCAACCACAGTTTGAATCAATGCAATTGCCTTACATTGATTTGTGTTCGAAGTGCTAGAAATCCATGCTTGCATTTGCTGTAGTAGTTTTATTTACGGTGAGTTTCTGCATTCTTTATAAAGTTTCTCCATTAAGGAGACCATGGGACATGCTGCCCTCTAGTCTCAGCACTCCAAATAGCAGTGCTTCTCTTGCCAACTTACTAATTTTCATCTTATGATTCCACTGGATCATGCATTATATTTATTTGCATGTGTGTGTAGGGTACTAGGAAGCTCAGAACTTAATCTGTTCCACATCTGTCAAGTAAACAAATGATGATGTATGTGATAGTGAAGCACAACTGCTCTGGGATCAGTCTAAGTGTGGATATCATCTCTTTTATTTAAATCAAGGTTAGTTTTGGTCAGGATGCCATCTCATTCTTTTTACAGTGCTTATGTTGTGGTAGTATTTTGAAGTAGTGTTATCCAGTAGTAAACTGGATAATCATTTAATATATTAACACACATTCTTGGTAAATGTTAGCTATTGTTAATAATAAAGGTCTCAAGAAGCAACTCTTATTTTCTACCTCAGTTCTTGGCCTACCAAAGCACAAATGTATTGAGCACATATTATATTCACTGATTACTCACATGTGTATGAGTAAACAGTATATGTAGTTGATCATTTAATGACTCAACAGTTATCCTCAGTGCATAGCAGACAGAGAAAGGAAACTAAAATTAAGAATAACTTTCTAAAATGTTTTGTGTGTTCTTTCTATAGTCACAAGTACTTTTAGTGATCAAATTTTATTAGAAGAGGTTAAATTATTATTAATAGATATTTTGGATATTTGAAGGAGGAGGAGCTCATTTCAGTGTTTGATTCACATTGTCTTTAGAGCCCTTCCCTGTGCTTTGCTTAAAGTAAGAGTTGAATTGCACTGAACCGGGTTTGGATTTGCTACATGCCATTCCCACAGGGCAGGCAGGGGTAAATCAAATTACAACTGCACCTTGATGTGCTTGCAGAACAATCTGTTTGTCACCAGAAAAGAGGCTTTAAATTAATTTAAGTGTCCCCTTTTTCTCTAACAGATATAGTTTCTACCCTATATTTATCTTCTTAACCTCCTAGTTATAGAACATAAGAAGAAAAAATAAATCTGTGAAGTTTCACACTCCTATTCTTGATATGTGATGCTCTATTAGTATTTTTGTGCTTCAACTCTGTGAAAGCTCTGTTTTCTGAAGAAAGACTCATGTTCATTCAGAATGTTGGAAATCAAAATCTTTGTTCACTGAGCAATCAGAAGTTTTAATGGTAATGGATCTCAGTGGGAACGGAACATCACTTTTGTGTCAATATTAATGCAACAACTTCTAAACACTTGCCCTGTGCTGGACACTATTTTAAGCACTTCACAATATTTCTCTATTAATCCCCATAACAGCCCTCTCAAATAAATATCACCACTATCCCCATTCTGCCAATGAAGATATTGAGGGCTGAAGAGCTTACATAACTTGCCCAAGATCACATGACTGATAAATCTGTTACATAGCAAGGTATACTTAGCACTGGAGGGCTACAACAAAAGAATATTTCTTGAGAGCCTGTAGGCAGCAATGTTGGGGACATGGTCATTGTGGAGTAGAAAATGATGCTCTCTATGCTATCTTAAAAATTTTCTGTCATTCCCTGGGTTAAATAAGGACAAATGACTTTAGAGATTGGTAAAAAGTGTGTAAATACGAAGTCTGTACCAAAACCCAAAACTTTATAGAACAATAAAAAGATATCAATTCCTTTTGTTTGGAGCCTAAATAACTTTGCCACCAGTCTTAATTTTCAGAAAGAGAGATAAGATTAATCTTATCATGTCTCTAGTAAACCTGTTTCCATTGGGCTTTCCTCTGGATTGTGATGACATTTGGCCTTACTGTCATGTGACATCTAGGATCCTTAATATCTTTTCATGACTCTGCACCACATGTAATTTACAATACACCACATATAATTTACAATAGCATTAAAAAAGTGCAACACCTAATTAATTCACTAATCAGCTGTCAGAGCCTGTGATCTTTTCCCAGTTCACTGTTGAGTTCCCTGAGGGGAGAATGTGTTCTGAGAGTGTCATTTCCCTTATGCTGTGTGTGGTGTTAGGGCAGATACTAAGTTATGCTGCTTGTTCATGGAAAATATGCTATCCTCATGAGTACCTTGATGACTTTGATAAAAATACTTTCTGCCGCCCCATTCTCTTGTTCTCATGAACACTGTGGCTCCAGAGTGCAGCAGCGTTTTCCCAGTGCTGTAAATTAAGACAAGGGAGATCAGCGTATCTGTTTCGTACCTGTGCATCTTCCCTTGAGTTTTTCTATTCTATCCTTAAGAAATTTTATTCCGTTTAATTTTTTAAAAAGTAATTTAAAATCTGTTTTCTCAGATTTTATTATTTTTGAAGACTTTCTTGTCTAAAATATGCCAAATAAGGATCTTTTTATATAATAGAAGTATTCATGGCTACTAAGTGTTTCATGGGTTTATAAATATTAAAACCAGGTAAACATGTTTTATGAGTACTTTCAGAAAAAAAATAAAATAGGAAGAAAATAGATTGTCCTTGTAAAATTATAGAATCAGTTTATTCATGATTCATAAATGCTTTAAGATTGCATGATTTTCTTTTTTTGGTTGAGTAATGAACTCTTTCAAAATGCACTCACTTAACACAATTATTTGATTGTTTCTCACACATCTGTGGGTCAAGGGACAGTGTTGGAGAGCCCAGGCTCCACTGATTTCAGCTCAACTTACGTATGCATATGAGGTCAACAGTGAGTAGGCCAGGGTCGACAGTGGTCTCACTCACTTACATTTTTCAGTTTTCTAACTATAGGCTAGTGACTGGGCCATATGTCTCTCACCACACAATTGATTAGTTTGAACAAATTCATGTAGTGGATGGCAGGGTTTCAAGACAAAGCATTCAAGACTTCCTGCAGCCAATGCTTAGAACAGGCCCAACATTGCTTTGTCTGCATTCTGTTGGCTGAAGCAAGTCACTAGGCCAGTCCATATAGAAGAGCTGGACAAGTGGATTCTACATCTGGATGAGAGTAGCTGCAAGGTAAGACTGCAAAGGCAGGGAATCCAGGCAGGAGTGAGAAATTCGGGCAATTTTGCTATCTACCACACTTAGCTCTCTGTTTAAGCTTAGTGGTCATCTAGATGTGACTCAGGTTAAGCTTTTGCACTTTTATCTAATCAGACTCGTTGCCTCATCAAAAAAAAAATCTCTCCTTCTCAATCTGATAGCACAACCTAGCACCAGAATAACAATACAATATAGCTAGATCCATCCAGAATCTTTTATTTGAGTTACCTCTTTTTAAATTTGGCTTTATTAAATAGTTTGAGATAGGAAAGATGTTTAAAATGTGCACAAGGTATAAATAAAACTAGAATGTGCATAATATTATGAACACCATCCATTGTAGGGAAAAATATTAACATATCCTGAAGTGACCCATATATTCTTCCCCAATCAAATCTCTTTCCTAGTCAGAAGATAACCTCTCTTCTGAATTTTGTTTATGGTTTTTTTTGCATTTCATTATGGTTTTTACACATATTAATAACAATATATATGAGTACTTATAGAATATATAACATAATTTTTTTAAATTTTTACACAAATAGTATCCTAATTGCCTACTTACCACAGCTAGCCTTATTTTGAATTATGTATTTTAGCTGAAATACTTAGTATATTTACATGAAATACAATGTTAATATATTTTTACATCTTCAGTATTATTTTGAGTTTATTTATGTACTCATTCTTGTATTTCTTTGTTTATTCCTTAATTATTTTAAATTGATTAGTTATTCTTATTTATCTTTCCCTCTGTTAGCTTAATACTTATGTTTTCTTTTCTAGTTTTTGATGATTATATGGGAAATGTTATCATCTATAGAGAAACTCACTAAAGTATGAAGTTCAATTTCACTCTCTTTCTAAACAATGTAAGGACTTGGAATAACTAACTGCAATCAGCCTCCTTTAATTTTATGTGCAATTTCCATGTGTTTCAGTTCTGTTGTAATTTTTAATTTTAATGATAATTTTATTTTTGTTTTATATAAATATATATGAATATTGCTCACTATGTTTGCTTACCTTCCTTCTTGTATCCTGAGATCATCCATCTGAGATTACTTTCTTCTGCTTGAATAACTATATTTAGAATATAATTTTAATTATTTATTGATAGCAATGCTCTGTTTTGTTTGCATATAATTGTCTTATTTCTTTTTTATTATTGGAATATATCTTGTTGAATATAATTCTAATTTGATGGTTATTTTGATTTAGCTCATTTCCTCTATTACTACACAGACTATTGGTATACATGGTTGCTCTTTAGAAGTCAGATGTCAAGCTCTTGCATTCTATAAATACATCAGTCTTTCCTCTCCACTACATTCAATATTTTTTTTCATTGTTACTTTGCAGTTTTACTACAATATATCCAGGTATTAATTTTTGTAATTTCTTGTGTTTATTGTGTTTATTTTAGATTTCTTAATCTTGGTATTTTTCATTAATTATGGAAAATTCTCTGTTATTATTTACTTACCTATTACCTCTATGCCTTTTTCTCTCTTCTTTCCTTCTGGAAAACTATAAGGTAAAATTAGGTTCAGGGCTCTATTCAAATTTTTGGTTTTAATATGTTCTTAATTTTTGGTCTCTGAATTTTCTTTTCTTATTTTCTTTTTTTAGATGATTTTTAAATTATTGTTGTTATTCTATTATAGTTGTCCCAATTTATCCCCCTTTTCTCTTGACCCAGCCCACTCTCCCACTTCCATAGTCAGTTGCTACACTGATGTCCATGTGTACAGGTCATTCATGCATGTTCTTTGACTAGTCTCTTCCCCTTCTTTCCACCATTATCCCTCTTACCCACCCACTCTGGCAGCTGTCAGCCTGCTCCATGTTCCCATGCCTCTGGTTCTATTTTGCCCATTAGCTTATATTGTTCATTAGATTCCTCTTACAAGTGAGATCATATGGTATTTGTCATTCACTGACTGGCTTATTTCATTTAGCATAATAATCTTCAGTTTTGACCATGCTGTTGCAAAAAATAGGAATTCCTTCTTTCATTCTGCTACATAGCATTCCATTGTGTAAATGTACTACAGCTTTTAATCTAGTCACCTACTGATGGGCACTTAGGCTGTTTTTATCACTTGACTATTATAAATAGTGCTACTGTGAAAATAGGGGTGCATAGGTTCTTTGGAATTGGTGTTTTGGGCTTCTTAGGGTACATTCCCAGCAGTAGAGTCACTGGTTCAAAAGGCAGTTCCATTTTTAATTTGTGGATAAAATTTCATCCTGCTTTCCACAGTGGCTGCACCATCTGTATTCCCACCAACAGTGCACTAGGATTCCCTTTTCTCCACATCCTCTCCAGCACTTGTCTGTTAATTTATTAATGTTAGCAATTCTGACAGGTCTGAAATAATATCTGACCTCAAGATATTAACATCAATGAATGAAAAAGACCACATTAACAAAATGAAGAGGGAAAAAAGCACAGGATTATCTCAATTGATGTAGAAAAATCATTTGATAAAATTCAACTTTCATGATATAAAACATCCAACAAATTTGAAATAAAAAGCTATCTCAAATAATTAAGGTCATATATGAAAAACCCATAGGTAACATCATACTCAATGGTGAAAGATTAAAAGCTTTTCTTCTAAGATCAAGAACAAAATAGTGATAATCACTTTTGTTTCTTCTAATCAGTATTGTACTGGAAGTCCTAAATAGGACAAGTAGGCAAGAAAAAATATATACATTTGGAAAAGAATGACATGATGACATGATATATGTAAAAACCCCTAAGATTTCATAAGAAAACTCTGTTAGAGCTAATAGCAGAACTACGGAATGCAATTAACACACAAAAATTAGTTGCATTAAAAATGAACAATCATAAAAGGAAATTAAGAGACAATTCATTTTAATCAAAAACAATTAAATCAAAAATAAAATGCTTAGTAACAAACTTAATCAAGGAGGCAAAGAACTATATACTGCAAGCTACAAGGATTTTTGAAAGAAATTCATAAATGAGAAGACATTCTATGTGCATGTTTTGAAAGAAAATAATATAATTTAGATGTCAGTACTACCCAAATAATTCTACAATTTCCATGAAATTTTTATCAAAATTTCAATTTTTTGCAGAAATAGAAAAGTATATTCTAAAATTGATATAGAAACTCAAAGGATTCTAAATAGTCAAAACAGTCTTGAAAAAGAACAAATTAGAAAATCTCATTGTCCTAAATTCACAGCATAATTATGACTCCACAGCAATCGAAGTGCAATATTGGTATAAAAACAAACATATGGACCAATAGACTAGAATCAAGAACTACCCCCTCCAGAAAAAAACCCTAGCATAAATGGTCAAATGCTGTTTTGACAAGAGAGCCAACACCATTTAATAGCGAAAAGGCAGTCTTTTCAACTAATGGTCTTTGGAAAACTGGATATCCTCATGCAAAAAAAAAAGGTGTATATAGTAAAACTCTTATCTTACACCACATAAAAATTAATTAAAATGAATCAAAGATATGTAAGAGCTAAAATTATAAAACTCTCAGAAGAAAGTACAAAACCTTCACAAGAATAGATTAAGGAATTGTATTTTAGATATGACACCAAGCATAGCTAATGAAGAGAAAATAGATGAATTGATTGCATAACACTGAAATATTTTGTGCATCAAAAGACATTATTAACATAATTAAAAGTGAGGACTCAAAAAGATTTGTGGGCACTCATGTTCATAGCAGTATTATTTACAATAGACAAAAGTAGAAGCAATCCAAGCGTCTACTAATGGATGAATGGATAAACAAAATGTAGTATGTACATACAATGGAATATTAATCAGTCTTGAAATGAAAGAAAATTCTCATATACATTACAACATAGATGCATTTTAAAGACATTATGCTGACTGAAATAAACCAGACATAAAAGGAAAAAATGCTGTATGATTCTACTCATTTGAGATACCTAGAATAAAGACGAAAAATAAAATGGCAATTGTTATGGGTTTCGGGGAGGGGAAATAGGGAGTTATTATATATTGCATAGAAAATTTCAGTTTTACAGGATGAAAACAATTCTGAAGATTGTGTGATGGTAGCACAAGAATGTCAATGCACTTAATACCACTGAACTGTAAACTTAAAATAGTTTAAATGGCCCTGGCTGGTGTGGCTCAGTGGATTGAATGCCAGCCTGTGAGCTAAAGGGTCACAGGTTGGATTTCCAGTCAGAACACATGCTTGGGTTGTAGGCCAGGTCCCCAGTAGGGGGTGCTGAAAAGGCAACCACACATTGATGTTTCTCTCCCTTTCATTCTCCCTCCTTTCCCCTCTCTAAAAATAAACAAACAAATAAAATCTAACAAAAATAGTTTAAATGGTAAATTTTGTTATGCATATAATAGCAGTATCATTAAAGAAATTACAAACAAATAAAACAAAACAAAATTTTTATTTTGTCACAGAGTGAATTAGTTGGATGGTTTTGGATCAGAATATCTATGTGCTTGTTGTCAAGAGCAGTCATTTAAATGCTTCTTGGGCTTGATGACCCATTTCCAAGAAGATAAACTAACATAGCTTTTGGCTGAAGGCCTCAGTTCTTCACTAGGTCAACATATCCACAGAGTTACTTGGTATCATCATGATATAGTGGCTAACTTTCTCAGAGTGATCAATCTCAGAGAGAAAACAAGGAGAAACCACAATGTCTTTTTAGTCTTAGAAGTGTCATAATTTGGTATTTATCCCTTACCAATTATCTCATCTTTAAGTGGAACCTAATCAACAAAACAAATAAGCAAGTAAAATATAACAAGAGACATTGAAATTTAGAGCAATCTGACAGTAACCAGAAGGGAAGTGGGAGAGGGTAATGGGGGGAAGGGGGGAAGAGTTTTCAGGAACAACTATAAAGGACACATAAACAAAACCAAGGTGGGGTGGAAGCAGGGGAGGGAGGTGGGGATGGCCGGCTGGGGTGGGGGGTGGGGAGTGGTGGGTGGTAAATGCAGACAACTGTACTTGAACAACAATAAAATAATTTAAAAAAAAAAGAAGTGGCATAATTTTATTTCCAGCACATTCTCTTAGAAATGAGTCACTGAGGATAGCCAACATTCAAGGAAAGAAGAATTAGGCTAAGATAAGCATTAAAGATTTGTGGATGTGCAGATATCTTAAAACCACAACTGACAATATTTAAGTTTTTCTCATTGTTCCAATAATGGTCTTTATAACAAAGAAAGTATAGGATCACATATCTCTTCAGTGTCCTATAATCTCAGTCGTTGTCTCTCATGAATTAACATTTCAGAAGAGTGCAGTCAGTTGTTTAATAGATTATCTCTCAGTCTGGATGTTTGACGTTTTCTCATGATTAGATTCAGTTATGCATTTTGGTAGGGATATTTAAAGGTAATATTCTCATTGCTTCATGCAAGAAAGCTCATAATGTCAATCTCTCTAATTATTGGTGATATTAATTTAGTCATTTGCTTAAGTTAGTTACTGCTGGTATCTCTATCATATAATTACTAATATTTCTTTGTGATTAATAAAATGCCTTCAAAATCTTATTTTTCTCTGTAATTAATAAGAGACTTTGAGATATGTAAATATTGTTATCAAAGTATTCATTTAAATTTAACCTACTTGCTTTAGAATAAATATTTTTAAATTTCTTGCCAGATCATTAGTGCATTTTAAAAATGTTTCATTTTTTTCTTTTAATAATTTATCTAACATTTAGGTTATCTTCAGCATGAGGATCAGAGAGGATATCTTTTCCACCAATTGCTAGAAAACAAAAGAAATGCTTCTTAATTTGATACCTATTTTTATATCTAATATTAAATTCTTTTCCTATCCTTCAAAACTTTGGCTATTGTCACTGAGCATTGTGATTACTGCTTACTTGGTAAAAATGGAATGACCCACCCTTTAATTATTCATATCTTTTGGCTCCCCAAATTATCTTAAGCACCTTATAAACAGAGTTTATAGCCTCTTCCAAACTTTCTCCTACTACTAACTCAGTAAGTTGGGTCACCATTAAGTGATAACATTTTCACATAGCAAAAATGCCTCATGATAATAACAACTATTGATAATTGAATGCTTGCTATATTTCAACACTTTTTTAATCCTCACCCAAGGACATCTTTTTCATTGCTTTTTGAAAGAGAGGAAGGGAGAAAGAAATACTGATGTGAGAAACACCAACGCATTGCCCTCCATATGCGCCCCAACCGGGGATAGAATCCACAACCTAGGCTTGTGCCCTAACTGGGAATCAGACCTGCAACTTTTCAATATGGGGCGGTGCTCCAGACAACTGCGCCACACTAGCTAAGGCTGTTTCAACATTCTAGATGCATTTGCCAGTATTAACACATTTAATTTTTCCAGTCTTATGAATTGCATGCCACTGTTTTCCTATTTTCTGACTAGATATAAAATAATGGTAAAGCTGTGAGTCAAACCCAGGTAGTCTGTCTCCAGAGTTGCCGTCTGAATTATTGTGCATCACTGTGATGAAGGGGATTGCCTCCTGGAAAGCTTGAGCCGTTTGTAAACCTATTTGTGAATGCAAAATCTCCAAGGCAAGGAAGGCTGCAGTTATAAGGGAGTGTATAAAATGTTTCCTTTCTTCCAAGCTGAAGAAACTGAAGCTTGAAAAAACTCAGCTTCTTTACTACTTAAGAATAACTTTCAGGCAAAATTTAGATCTCTTGATGTCCAGTCAATCCAGTTCATTTTTATCATATTGTAAATGTCTGGTAAAATGAAAATTAATATTTTATATTGAATTATTCATCAAGGGCAACAATATAACTCTCCACTACCAATTTTAAAGCTGAATTCTTAAGTAAATATGCTAGATAGGTCATGCATTAATTACACATGAACTGCTTTTGCTTGCTTTCTTGCAACAGAAATGGGTTTTGGGGGAATGATTTAGATGACCCATGCATTTTTGCACAGATAATCTGGTTAGTTCAAAATTTTCTCTTGTCTTAAGCAAATATATTTGACATAATTTCTCTGCTCATTTGTTTAAAAGTAATCTTTGTTAAGTGCAAATTTTTAACAAGCTCTGGAAAACTCTTTTCTGGTTAGCAAGTTGATAAAGTGTGCAGTTATAAAGAGGGATCATTATATACATATCCATTTATCAAAACACTCAAGTTATGTATACTATTTAGTGTTGCTATGAAAACCTGATAAACTTATAGAGTAGTTGGCAGTATTTATTGACATAACCCTTTGATTTCCACAGATTGGTTGCCATGATATTTTTTTATAATATTGTTTTATAATACATTGTTTTAAAATAGTTCTCAAGGCACCTCCATATTTAATGACTTCCCTGTAATACTTTGGAAAGAGTGATATTCAAAATATTTAACAAATGGGTATTTCATGTGTTTTGATGATCCGAGAGGGGAACCAAACTTTCAGAACACATATCAGCCAAAAACAATGCCAGACAGGCTACATTGTGACAGTATGGAGATAAAGATGCCCTTGAATTTTGCCTCCTCATTTGTGTTGCATTGATATTCTTGCCTTGAGTTTTCTCCTCTTCACACATCTCCACCTAGTAGCACAAACTTATTGAAAGAAAGATATACTGCAAAAAAACAAAGCATAGAAGCAGCATGGTGGTGGATGTCTATCGGTTGTTCGAATTTTTGTATCTTGTGGTGGAGTCTTCTAGTGTCTCCCTTATTCAGCTTCCCTTTAGGTCCAGGCACACTGGAGATATATGCTTCTCCATCCCCTTACTGTTGGGTTGGTCCATGTGCTTGTGGCCATTATGATCCATGGGATCTGAGGAGAAGAGTTGACTAAGTCATATCCAGACCTAAGCATTCATTGCCAAATCCTCCAGAATTTCTTTCTTTTCTCTGATAACTGAGAAGGCCTCTGACTCCAGGTGGTTTAGCCACAAGATTATAGAGCTTCCATTTGCTTGGAAACCTGAGTGATATGTGAAGCCATCCCACATGGCATTTACACATGGGATATGTGGCATTAGTAAGAAATAAACTTTTGTTTTGGTAGACCCTTGAGATTCGGGTTCTGTTTGTAACAATACCCTGGCTTATACATGTCCAATAAAGTGTTAATAAATATGTTTCTATTAAAGAATTAAACTTCTTAAAATTATCTAGGTAATTTTGAGGTTGATTTTAAATTGTAGATAATCCTTCTAAGTTTTATTTTGAGTTTTATTATACCCTTATTACATATATAATTGACATGTTCTCCTAAATTTAATATATCTCTTAACCCTGATGCTTCAATCTCAAGATATGATGTTTTCACTGAGAAGCATTTGTTCCTAGCATACTATGATTGTGGTCTCACAGGGACCTTGTAAGTAAAGGATCAACTGTTCTTTCTCCCCCTCCTTTCTTCCTTCCCTCAGAATGGATATCTTTAATCTCCTGAGGAGACAATGTTTTATTTTTGCCTAGATTTTAGGAACATGGCTTCCTAGATAAAAAGGAAATGCCAAACTCATTTTCTAAAGAACCAGACATGTTTTGTGTTCAATAATTCTATTGGGTCTATAAGAAGAAACCTGGTGTAGTTTTGGAGGAATTCTCCCCACTTCATTTGAGAATGAGAGTTCATCATAAAATAAAAGGAATGAAAGTAATCTGCTTCTCTCCATGTCGTGGTAGCCCCTGTCTTTGAGTTTCACAAGCACTGTGAGCTTTAAACTAGACTTGTGGAAGCCATAAAATCAAACACGTGAACAAACAAATTAGATAATGTGTGGGCTTAAACAGTGTCAAACTTTTTAAGTAAGATTTTTGAACTTTCAGAAAATGTCAATTTAGTAGTCGGTGTTTTATAAATGAAAGAAAAGTCATAAAAATATATATGAAAAACATTGACTTAACACAAATTAGTAAATTATTATTAAACACCTGTATCCTCAGTAATATTACCTATTTTGGGAGAAGGACAAGTGGGACAAGAAAGATATAGTATACACAGATAAAACATGTACTTGTGCTTATAAATCAGTAGAGAAAAAGAACATATGCAGAAATTATCATGTAAGAGAACATGTACTATCAGGAGTGAAGTTCTTGGATGATAACATATGAGCAAAATTTATTATTTTAAAGATTTTATTTATTTATATTTAGAGAGAGCGGAAGGGAGGGAGGAAAAAAGGGAGAGAAACATCAGTGTGTGGTTGCCTCTTGGGCACTCCCTACTGGGGACCTGGCCTGCAACCCAGGCATGTGCCCTGACTGGGAATTGAACCTGTGACCCTCTAGTTTACAGGCCAGCACTCTTTCCACTGAGCCACATCAGCTAGGGTGCAAAGTTGACTTAAAATTAAAGAAAAGAAAGCTGAGGCTAGGTAACTGTGCATGGTTTGGGTAGTCTTACAAGATTGGATTTTACAAATATGTAAAATAAATTAAAAAGTGAAAGAATACATTGTGAGTAAAGAACATAGAATAGAAAATACTGGATTTGTTATAAGGATGGTGAATTGTTAGAGTTTGGGAGACTGGAAAATTAATTGGATTTGTCCATTTGGAAATGGATAAGTCTAGTAATACAGATTGGAAGTGCATCGAAACATGTAATATATAAATTTGCTTTGAAACCAATGGGAAAAGAACCCATTATAAATTTTAGAGTAGAAAGCTAAAATGATGTAAATGTCTTTTACTTTTTGGAAAATAAGTTTAACTAAAATATGTTAATAAGGTTATGGAAATTCTCGCAGGTCTCAACCTCTCTACAAGTATAATTTTGCATCAGGGAGTGTTGAGTGGGACCTGATGAACTGGTCAAGTACTCAGAGAGCTCTGGTGAACCTAGTGGTTGACTTCTGCAGAACACATTTACTGAGTTCTTTTTTTCTTCATTTCCTTGCTGGTAAGCATGGTGGAGCAGGGTAGAATTACAGTGGAACTCAGAAGGAAGTAGACAACCAAGCTTAGGCTAGTCTTGTCTTGCTCTTTATTAATCATGTGGCCCTGGTGGAGTCAGTCTCTAAGCCTATTGTAAGGTGTCATTACAACTTACCCTGTGTGAGTAAGTTATGTCCACAAGTGACGCATCAAGACATTATGGGAAAACTGTTAGGGAGCAAGTCAGAGTGGTCCTCTTTTGTACTAACCCATGATTTCTAACATATCCCATATTAATAGAACCTTTAAAATGCACTGGTAACACCTGCAAAAGCTATTATATGCCTTCTCCAAAGGATTTTCATCACTAGAGTCTTAAAAGAGAGAATAAGTCAAGCCCTTGTGCCATGAAAACAGTACTACATTTGTGAACTTGTGGGATTAAATCTTGGCAGTAACCCAAAAACAATACAGCTGAGTTCTCTGAATGACACGCTAAAAAGCAACCCAATCTATCCTCTCATATTAGGAAAGGGGATCCTCTCAGATTAGGAAAGGGGAAATAGCCCTAGGGTTACAGAGTCTTTGAGAGAAGTCCACTCATGTCAGTTTAGAATGATTTCTGTGTTTGTTTTGAGAGATGCATTACTAGTGGTGTAGCACAATTATGAGGGTCTCCAATTTTCTTTTGTTCTTTTTGGTTTCCTCATAATTTTCCACATATTTGCCTGTCTGTCAATCACTCTGTCAGACTTGCAATGCAGCTGGATATGTAGTGGAGGGTTTTCTAGTAAATTAACTTTCAGCCTTCAACTATGCAACCATGACTATTCCACTCAACAAGGTTCAGCCTTGTCCATTTTCCTATTGGCCAGACCCAGAGATAACAGAAAATTGCTCTCTGTGATCTAAGGGTTGACACAGGAGATGCTCAGTGCTTCTCAACACATTTTTTCGCCTTCCAGTTCAGGTTTTCTTTTTCTATTTTGCATTTTCAGTATATCCTGATCTTTGTTTGTTTGTTTCTCCAAATGTAATTTTCTCCTCTCCCCCATTCCCAATATAGTGATTAGTTTCCAGTTTTCAAAACTTCTTAACTACTTCCTCTTCTGCAGGAATTGAGGCAGAATGGGAGAAAAAATTTAAATATAATTAAATCATTTTGACTGATTTCAGCATTTTCATGTGTTTTAGGATTTTTTAATCTATGTGTTAATTTTTTTGGAAAAACAAAAAGTGTTTCATCATTGTTCCAAGGCAGCATAATAGCATAAATGATTAGAATGGGGACAACCTGGCTTTAATGTTCTGTCACATCTTGGATGAGTTACTTATAATAAGTTAGTTAACATCTATAACCTCAGTTTTTCCTCTGTATCTGGCATTTTGCATCATAGAAATTTTGCAAAGATGTAATGAGATAAGGAATTTGAAGTGGAAGCGATGTCATTGAGGCATGCTCACCATTACAATGGCTACTCCTCTGCTCACACTGCTGTTACCATTGGACATTAGGTTACTGCTCCTTCTCAAAGGATTCCCATTTGCTGTAGGAGTGCTTTCAAGCATAAAGGTTCAATATGCTGTGTTGTATGTATACAAAATATATGTGCTTTGCTTACTTGAAAAGATAGGCTTACAAGTGAAAAAAGGCTAGGGCTACATAACTGGCCCTGTAATTTTTTGAGTTGGTGTTCTGTGGAGCATGATGCAAGTGCGCCAGGATGCTGACTTCATCAAGCTTCCTTCACAGTACTGGGGGGGAGCTCACTCCTAGAACACCAAGGCTAGTTGTTTCTGGACACAATGAGCCATATCATTTTACCTCCCAGGTTCTATGTATGCTATAAAATGACAGTTGGGAGAGATTAATCTAGTGAAACTCCGTCAATGGAAGAAGAATTTTGGTAGATTCTTTATATATACATATATGTATATATACACACATATATATATACATATATACACACACATATATATATACATATATACACATTTGTTTCTATTTTTGTTTTTCTTTTTCGTTTTCAACTGAGGAATAATCTAAGGAGCAAAGAGCATTAGAGTAAGGGTACCAAAGATTTGGGGAATGTAATTATTTGTGGGGGATCTCTGCTCTCAGGACCCCCACCCCTGCCCCGGCCACCATGGATGAGAATAAGTCTACCAAGACATTATCTGCTTGGGGAGAAAAGGTGGCAGATCTCTCAAAGGAGAAGGGCCAAGAGCCTTTTCTTCAATGGGCTTTTATTGGGTTGGTTTGCACAAGAATACAGGTAAAGCTCATTAATCATTGTCAGGCAGTAAGGATTAAACAATAGATAACAAAGAACTCTGAGGGTCTATTTTGAGTCAGGGTTGGATAGCTAAAGAGCAATAAAACTTTTCAGGAACAAACTCACTTCTTGCTTGGACCCTTATTTAATTGAGAACATTCTAAACAAAGCAGGTTTCACAGGATTTTACATATTCTTTCTTAGGCATGATTGACCTAGGGAACCCACCCTTTCCAGCACAGGGTGGTACCCACCACCAGCATTGTTTCAGGCTTAAGGCATTGTCTCAGGCTTAAGTCAGACAGGGGAAGTAAGGCAGCCAAGAGATCAGGAGACTTCTCACAGGCAGAATGAGGACTCAGGCTTTGTCAAAGCCAAGGGGCAAGGGTCCATCACCCCCTTTCTCCATAGCCCCCCAAGTCCTTCCCTGGGGCCTCCACATGATCATGCCTGTCTTAGGTCGTTCCCCCCTTGGGGAATCTTACCCGTGATTGGCTAACTGATCAAGCATTGGGGGCCAGTTATAGATAAAATAAAAGGAGCAGAAGTAGTGCTCCTGCCAGGGAGATAAGTTTTGTCTCCTTAGTGGCTTCTGGTCCAAAGGTCGCCCACTCAGCCTTAGCCATGGGGGGGTTACAGCTCCTGAAACCAGGCAGGGCAGTTTTCAGCAATTATTCTAATTTACTGTTAGAAAGAGAACAATTGCTTTCCTTTTAATTTACTAAAACATGATTGTGTATGAAAATAAGTTAAACAACATATTTTAGAGAATAGGTATAAACTCCCTATCAGAAGAATTTAGTTGCTTGGACCATGAGATTGTAGCATGATTGTTATTGTACTTAATATGTAAATAATAGCATGTTTCAGAGTTTCATTAGGCTCAATAGATTCCCTAAACTGTATATATTGTGTGTGATAAATGTTCCTTAAATGAGTATACCTTATGAAAATGCATCAACCATTTCTTAGAATAATGAGATAAGTTGGCAGTGTACAATATGTAGTTTTCAATTTTGTTAATTTGGTGTCAGTAATTTTTATGGGAAGAGGCTATGTCCTTTCATTAAAGATTTGGAGCAACTGTACAGGCAGAATTATGTATTGAATGGATTATATAGTGTGTTTTACAAAACATCATCTGAGAAAAGGGTGGAGGGGGAATGATGAAAAGAAGGGGAAGGGATTAGTCATACAATGTGTATGAATGACCCATGGACATGGACGACAACGTGGGGATTGACTGTGGGAGTAGGGCAAAGGGGGAAAAATTGGGACAGCTGTAATAGAATAAACAAGAATTTAAAAACTTATCTGGACTGAATGCATGAGAAGTGTCCTTGCCTTCCCATAGAAACCAGTCTTTCCATGTTTATATTTGAAATCACAAAGTACTGTCATCCTAGGGTATAATTTTACAGATAACATTTTGTGCTTTACATATGATCCAGGATACTCTTCACTGTCTTGCCCTATGCTCATGCATTTCACATATGCATTTCCACTACTGTGAAGCTCTGTGCTTAGAATACATGGTTCTACATCTTGGTCTCATTTTATCTAAATACTCTGCTGTGGTTGATTAAACACAAGCTATATAAGCAGTAAAAAAGAAACAAAAAGAAAAAATCACTACCAGAATCATTGTCAATAGAAGGTGACACAGACTGGAGTAATAATAAAAGTTAAGTGGAGAATATATCAAGTTAATGTATGGCATAATCACAAACTTCATGGAAGTTTGGGTTTATTGTGATATTAGGGGAAGCAGGCATAGCCTTGCAAGTCTAGTTATTTTTGAGTTCCTGAAGGGCAAGGTAACCTTTACATAAATGCAACCTACTGAGAAACTAAGAAAAAAAATTAGTATATCTGTATAATTTTTGTAATGATGCTGTAACTTTCCACATTCTTTATAATAAATACATAGAAGTATAGATTCAGGAATAAAACATGTCATTTTCTACTGTGGGGAACTAGTAAGAAATAAAGTATGTTATAAAGCATTATTTATAAAACCATGTGCAGAAACAAAAAACAAATCTAAATCATTGACACTGCTTATGTCAATCACTCATAAAAAAACTGACTGAATATTAGAACTGTCAATACAGCTATTAAAGGTAGTCAGAGCTAAAGAAAGGAATATATTATTTGACTCAATGGGCAATAAACATAAGGAAACCATTATCCTAATAGTTAGAGCAGCCACAGGTTATAATGGCAAGTGAAAGATGTTAGGCCCTACTCCCTAATATTTTGAATGTGATGGATTTGCAGGGCAATCAAACCTTCCCATATTACATCTCCATATGTCATTTCTGAGTGGGATTAACAGAGTGAATGTGCATGGTGCTTTGCATTCTAGGCATCAATAATGGCAGTAGCAGTGGTATAGGCTGTCTCAGAGACAAATGTATGCCTGTGGTTTTTTTCTTGGTTTTAGAAGTTATAATGAAGGGATACTGAAGTTAATCAGGTAGGTCTTTGCTCAATTGAGTCGCAACATTCTGGAATTGTGTCTCTTAACTTTCTAGAATGAGCAATTGTATGTTCTTCATGCATTCAGTGATCAACTTAGATATTTTTAACTTACAAAGGCCTGGTAAATAAAGCAGAAATACTAATTAATGAATGAGAATTCCTTCCAATGTTTATAAGCACTGCCAACAGAAAAGTACTGACTCCTAGTAACAAACTATGTAGGAAACCATATTGCCCATCAGAAAGTTACTTTGGTGGGATAAAAATATATAAAGACTAGTTTAAAGGTAATATTTCATAAAAATTATTCCCTCTTCAAAATGGATACCTGGCCTCATCAAGCCCTCTGAATCCTACACTATCTTTCTTTAATAGTGCTGAATGTTTGACAAAAGATAGTGCTCCTGGATAAGATGGATCAATTTATTTTCTACCTGATCCTTTCTATTGGCATATATCACATTTGGATAGTTCATATCAGAATTAGTTAGAGACTTTTTGCTGGCCTAAGATTCCTGTTTTCTTCTCCTTTCTCAATTAGCCCAGCTCTAGAAGTTCCTGAAGTTTTTATTGTGCAAACATTGGCTTGCCTAATATTTAAGACTCCCGACTCACCCACCTCACTCACAGTGAAATGTGTACCATAGAATGACTATCCCCAAATCTTTGCTTGATTTCTCTAATCTCTAAAGTGATTGTAGTCGAGAAGTATCAGAAAAGCAGAGTTGTGGATCTTTCAATGGACCTCTCACTTTGAGGAACATATGTAAGCATGGAGTCCTAGAGGGTTTCGCTGGCTGCCCATGGAGATTTTCCTGACAAATAATTAAAATATTAATAGATGGGTTTACTATGAGCCACTCAACATTACCAGGGAATTTACCTCCAGTTTCAAATTTGATCTTCACAACAATGGAAGGGGATAGATATTATTAAATCCATTTTAAAATTAATAAACTGAAGCTCAGAAAAGTTAAAATAAATAGTTAAAGTTATTAAACTCAGTTACTGAGAGAATCAATATTTAATTCAGTTTTGCATAGCTTTAAAGCTTGATACTCTAAACCATCTGCATACCAACTTCCGGATATTTCCTAATGAGGCTTGGGTCATAGTTTCATTTTGCACTCCTGAAGTTACCTTGTGTCAGCCTTGTTTTATCTGCCTCATGTCACACTCTTATCTGAGAATTTGATGGATGTCTGGTATTACTCATTATTTTTACTAGATGAGACTACCTAGGTCTTATAAAATACCACAGAACTTAGTATTTCTTCCTGCAAACCAATTACCATTTTTCTTAATTTTTTCTTGGCAGTCAATATCCTCATATGATTTCTGTAGAGTATGCCTTTTAATGATATCTTTGTTCTTTAATGATAGACTGTATACCATGTTCTTACTGACCTTGAGCTCTTTGGTAACTATGATGTCAGTCACAGTGAAATAAGTGCAATACTATTACTAGGTCCAGATACCATACTGGCATCAAGAAACAAATGCATAACTGGATTTTGTTTTGGTTTGGAGATTGATTTTTTTTCAATTATTGTTATTCTATTATAGTTGCCTTTATTTTTCTCCCTTTGCCTTCCTCTGCCCAGCCCCCTGCTCCCAAGGTCAATTCCCACAACTTTGTCCATGTCCATGAGTCATTTATAGATGTTCATTGATCCTTTCCCCTTCTTTCCACCATCATCCCCCCTCCCCTCTCCCCTCTGGCAGCTATCAGTCTGTTCTATGTTTCCATGTCTCTGGTATTATATCAATCAGTTTATTGTGTTCATTAGATTCCTCTTATAAGTGAGATTATATGGTATTTGTCTTTCACAAACTGGTTTATTTCACTCAGCATAAAAGTCTCCAGTTCCAGTTCCAAATAAATTTTCAAAATATTTGTTCCAGATCTGAGAAATATGCCATTGATATTTTAACAGGAATTGCACTGAATCTATAAATTGCTTTGGGTAGTATGGATATTTTAATGATGTTTATTCTTCTAATCCATGAACAAGGTCTACACTTCCATTTGTTTGTATCTTCCTCACTTTCTTTCTTTAGCATTCTATAGTTTTCCACATACATGTCTTTTACCTCCTTGGTTCAATTTATTTTTAGGTACTTTATATTTCTTATTGCTATAATGCATGGAATTTTTTTCTCCTAGTTTCTCTTTCTGATAGTTCATTGCTGGTTTGCAAAAATGCCATCGATTTCTGAATACTGACTTTGTATCCAGCTATTTTGCCAAATTCACTTATTAGATCGAGTAGTTTTTCTGTTGAGTCTAAAGGGTTTTCTATGTACACTATCGTGTCATCTATGAATAGGACAGTTTTACTTCTTCCTTTCCAATTTGGATGCCTTTTACTTATTTTTTCTTGTCTGCTCACTGTAGCTAGAACTTCCAGTACTATGTTGGAAAAAAGAAGTGAAAGTGGACACCCCTTTCTTGTTCCTGATCTGAGGGAAAAGCTTTTAGTTTGTGCTCATTGAATATGATATTGGCAGGAAGTTTCTTATATATGGGCTTTATTATATTGAGGAATGTTCCTTCTATTCCCACTTTGCTGAGTGTCTTTATCATAAATGGGTGCTGGATTTTATTAAATGCTTTTTCAGCATCTATTGATATGATCATGTGCTTTTTGCCCTTCATTTTTTTATGTGGTATATTACATTTATTGATTTTCACATATTGTACCATCCTTGCATCCCTGGGATGTATCCCACTTGGTCACGGTGTATGACCTTTTTAATGTATTGCTGGATCTGGATCACCAATGTTTTGCTGAGGATTTTAGCATCCATGTTCATCAGCGATATTGGCCTGTAATTTTCTTTCTTTGTTGTGTCTTTACCTGGTTTGGGAATTAGGATAATACTGACCTTGTAAAAAAGACTTTGGGAGTCTTCCCTCTTCTTGAATTATTTGAGGAGTTCTTCTTTGAATGTTTGGTAAAATTTGCCTATGAAGCCACCTGGTCCAGGGCTTTTGTGTGTTTGGAGTTTTTTGATTACTTCTTCAGTTTCACTAGTTGTTATTGGTCTATTCAGGCTTTCTGCTTCTTCTTGACTCACTTTTGGAAAACTGTATGTTTCTAGATATTTATCCATTTCACCCAGGTTGGCTAATTTCTTGGCATATAGTTGTTCCTAGCAATTTCTTCCAATCCTTTGTACTTTTGTGGTATATGTTGTTACTTCTTTTTCATTTCTGATTTTATTTATCTGGTCCATTTTCCTTTTTTCTTGATGAATCTGGTTAAAGTTTTGTTAAGTTAGTTTATCTGTGCAAAGAACCAGAACCACTCTCTTAATTATTGTGTAGTGACCTTCTTTGTCTCTTGTTATGGCCTTTGTTTTGAAGTCTATTTTGTCTGATACAAGTATTGCTACCACAGTTTTTTTAAAATGTCCATTTGCTTGACTATTTTTTTTTCCATCCCTTCACTTTCAACCTGTATAGGTCTTTTATCCTGAGGTGGGCTTCTTATACACAGCATATATGAGGGTCAGGTTTTCTTACCTATTCAGCAACCCTGTGTCTTTTGATTGGAGCATTTAATCCATCTATATTTAAGGTTATTATTGGTAGATTTTTATTCATTACCATTTACTGCTTTTGTATCTCTCTCTTTCTTCATCTTCTTAAAGCCATCCCTTTAGCATCTCTTTGGTTTGCTGGAGATGTACTCCCTTAGTTTAGGTATTTTTTGTTTTGTATTGTTTTGTTTTGTTTTGCCTGGGAAACTCCTTATTTCACCTTCTATTTTAAATGAGAGCCTTGCTGGATAGAGTAGGTCTCAGTTGCAGGCATTTGCTTTTCATTACTTGGAATATTTTGTGCCATGTCATTCCTTTTCAGCTTATAGTGTTTCTGTTGAGAAATCATTTGATAGCCGTATCATACATACAGAGCTCCCTTGTATGTTACTAGCTTTCTTTCTTGCTACTTTTAAGATTCTTTCTTTGTCTTTAAATTTTACCATTCTAATTATGATGTGTCTTGGAGTGGGCTTCTTTGGGTTCATCTGATTGGGACCCTTTGTGCTTTCTGAACTTTTTCTAAGTTAGGTAAGTTTTTTTGTCCTTATCTTTTCAAGCACGTTTTCTATCCCTTGCTCTTTTTCCACTCCTTCTGGTATCCCTATGATGTGAATGTTGTTACATTGCATGCTGTCCAGCTCCCTTAAACTATCCTCATTCTTTCTTTAGCCTTTTTTTTTCATTTTATTGCTCTAACTGGGTGTTTTCTTTTCTACCTTGCCTTCTAATTCACTGTTTCAGTCCTGTGGTTCATCTAGCTTATTGTTAATTCCTTCTAGTGTGTTCTTCATTTTAGATATTCTAGTTCTTATTTCTTCCTGGTTCTTGTTCATAGTTTCTATGTCCTTTTTCATGCTGCTGTATGAAAAACATGCAGTGGGAACTTAGTGGGAACTTAGTTTCCCACTAAGTTCCTTGTAGCTCTCATAAAGTTCCTTGCAGTTCTCACTGAGTTCCTTGGGCATCTTTATAACCATTACTTTGAATTCTATTTCTGATAGATTGTCTGCTTCAATTTCTTTTAGCACTCTGTATGGTGATTCCTCCTTTCCTTTCTTTGTTTCTCATTTTAGATGACTCTTTTTTTTTAAATATATTTTATTGATTATGCTATTACAGTTGTCCCATTACCCCCCTTCATTCCCCTCCACCCTG
>CM052540.1:67320190-67343029 GCA_028533065.1 Trachops cirrhosus | reverse complement strand
TGGAGTTGGAAAGCATTATGCTAAGCAAAATAAGCCAGGCAGTGAAAGACAAATACCATGTGATCTCGCCTTTAACAGGAACCTAAACAACAAAACAAAGAAACAAGTAAAATATAACAAAGGACACTGAAATGGAGGATGGGATGTGAGTGACCAGCGGGGAGAGGGGAGGGAATTTCAGGGGAGAAGGGATGGGTATACAGGAACAAATATAGAGGACACATGGACAAAACTACGGGGCTTGGAAATGGAAGGGAGGTAGGGAGGGATGGGTGGGTGGGCTGGAATGGGAATAAAAGATAGAAACTGTACTGAATAATCTAAAATAAAAAAAATTAAAAAAAAAGAATTCAAAACTCAAAAACATTAAAAAATTACTAGAAATGAAAAGAAGCTAAAAAAATGTGACCTCCAACTAAGAGGAAATCATCAGCTAATAGAAACAGATTCATAAATGGCAAAAATGATGGAATTAGAAGATAAGAATTTTAAACAACTACTATAAATATGCTCAAAAATTTAAAAAACAAAAACATGAAATTAATGAGATAAATGGAAGATATTAAAAATAAAACTAAATAAAACTTCTAGAGCTGAAAAATACAATACATCAAGTGAAAAAATTGATTGCACTGCATTAAGATCAGAGAATATATTACAGAAGAAATCAATTAACTTAAATACCATTAAAAACTATCTCAAATGTAGCACAAGGAGAAAAAATACTGACAGGGCAGTGTCATAATGTCTTGAGAACAGTATATAACTGGTCATTAATTATTGACAAAAGCATAAAAATTATTCAATAGAAAGGGAAAGTTTTTCAACCAGTGATGCTGGAACTTAATATCCATATCAAAGAATAAATCTAAAACTTTAACTTATAGTATTTACAGAACAAGAGTGGCTTAGTTTCATGACCTTGGGCAGGAACACAAAGCATAAATAATAAAGAAAACAAATTAACTTTGGTCTTTATCAAAATGAAAAATTTCTTTTAAAAATACCTAGAAGTTGAAAATGAAATTTTCAACATCACTAGCCATTAGAGAGATACAAATTAAAACCGCAGTGAGATACCATATCACATAGATCAGAATGGCCATCATAAACATATCAACAAATAACAAGTGCTAGTGAGGTTGTGGAAAAAAGTTAACCACAGTGCAATGTTGGTGGGAATGCAGACTAGTGCAGCACTGTAGAAAACAGTATGAAATTTCCTCAAAAATTTAAAAATGGAACTGCCTTTTGCTATAGCAATCCCACTGCTGGGATTATGCCCTAAGAATCCAAATCACCAATTCAAAGGAACCTATGCATCCCAATATTCAGAGCAGTGTTGTTTACAATAACCAAATGCTAGAAACAGCCTAAGTGCCCATCAGTAAAAGAATGGATCAAAAAACTATGCTACTTTTACAAAATGGAATACAATACAGCAGAAAGAAAGAAGAAGCTCCTACCCTTCATTACAGCATGGATGGAGCTGGAGAGCATTATGCTAAGTGACATAAGCTAGGCGGTAAAAAGACAAATATCATATGATCTCACCTACAAGTGGAAACTATTCAACAAAACAAACCAATGAGCAAAATAGACCCAGAGACATGGAAATAAAGAACTAACTGACAGTGACCAGAGGGGAGGAGAGAGAAGAAGAAGAAGGGGCAAACCAAGGAAAAGAAATAGAGGACTCATGTGCATGGGCAATGGGAGGATTGACTGTGGAAGTGGGAGGATGGGGCAGGGGAGAGCAATGGAGGAAAAGGTTGGGCAACTGTAACTGAACAACAATTTAAAAAAAAGAAATCGAAAATGCAAGCCACAAATTGAAAAAATATAATACCCATCTTGTATGCAGAATATATAATAATACAACTCAGCAATCAGACAAATAGCCCAATTTAAAAGAAAATAGGCAGACACTTTATACAAAAATAATGGCTAATGAGCATGCGAAAAGATATTGAACATCTTTAGTTATCAAGGAAATGCAAATTGGAAACCCAGTGAGATACCACTTCACAATAACTAAAATGATTAAAATTAAACGCTTGCTAATACCAAATTTTGGCATTTGTGAAACAAGTGGAATTCTCAAATGTTACCACTACTTTGAAGATAGTTGAGAAGTTTGTGTATATGTGTGTCTATATATTTAGTCTATGCAGAATTTATCCAGCCACATAATATGAAAAATTGAGACATTTATTGGAGAAGATACAAGATACAAGAAACACTGTATATAGGACAATGACCCCTCAGTCCCCTTCCAAGTAGGCACCATAGGACCTCGCACAGTTCCCCAGAGTCTCTTCTGCTGTTCAGAACACTCCGCAAAATCCTTTGCTAGAATCACCATCAGAGGCCCTGTCATATTTTCCTACATCTCATCAATGGTCTGAAGTCTCTACCCTTTCATAGGTGGTTTTCTTTTTGGGAAAAGGCAAAAGTCCTAGAGCACCAAATCTGGGCTGTGGGGGGATCTGAGTCACCTGCGTGATCTGATGTTTCACCAAAAATTTCACATGAGACATGATGCATGAGGGGGCACATTGTCATGATGAAGCTGCCAATTACCAGTTGCCCATAGCTGCAGCTGTTATTGTTGTACTGCATCTCTTAACTAATGAAGAACATTGAGGTAGTACTCTTTATTAATTGTTTGGCCTGGAAGGGCATACTCAAGATGGACAACACTTTTCCCAATCAAATAACACAGTTAACATGGTCTTGATTTTGCTGTGATTTTGCTGCACCCTCTTCAGGTTTGCAGAACCAGGCAACTTCTACTGGGACAACTGGGCCTTCATTTTCGGATCATAGTCATAGACCCACAATTCATTTCTGGTTATGACCTTGAGGAAATCTGGTTCATTGGTAGCAATTTGACTCAAGTCATTAGCAACTGAAGCACCAACTGAAGCACGATGTTCTTTCTGCTCTGATAGCAGAAGCTGCAGAACAAATTTTGCCACAACACATTTCATGTCAAGATTCTGCATCAAAATCTCAGACAAAGTAATTTTAGGAATCCCCAGTTCAGTTTCTAGTTCTCACATGTCAGTTGCCCATCTTTGTTGATTGCAGCTTGTACACATTCAGCATTCTCAGGTGTTCCAGGCCTTCCAGAACATGGATCATTTTCAACAGATTCTTGACCATCTTTGAAGTGTTTGTGCCATGCTTTTTTTTTTTTTTGGCTGTACTCATTGTATCATCCCCAAAAGCCTTTTGGATTATCTGAATAGTTTTTGCAGAGAAATGTTCAAGCTTAATGCAAAATTTGATGCAGATTTGTTGCTCTACTTGCTCAGTCATTTCGAATGCCATGGCCACACAGTAAACGTGCTCACTCAAAGGTGCCTTCCAACCCACTGATTAGTACAGTGAAGTTGACATTATTCACACACACACATTTCAGTCCCACTCTCCTTGGCTGCCAGGTTACATCGATGTTGTGCAAACCATTCTTGTTATATTAACAATGGCTGTATTTTTTCTGGACAGTGTTTTCAAACATATACACTTAAATAGAATTTTCATCCTTGGCATTTGACCAAGAAAAATGTTCACACAGACTTGTACATAAATGTTCTTATCATACTTCTTTATAATTTTCAAACACTGGAAACAGCCCAAATGCTCACCAAAAGACAAAAGAATAAACAATATTATCAAATAATAAAGTACTTCTCAGCATACTCAGCAATAAAAAAGAACAAACTAACATATTCAACAACATATGAAACAACCTTTTTTTAAAAGATTTTATTTATTTTTAGAGAGAGGTTAAGGGAAGGAGAAAGAGAGGGAGAGAAACATCAATGTGTGGTTGCCTCTTGCACTTCCCCTCTTGGGGAACTGGCCCACAACCAGGCATGTGCCCTGATTGGGAATCGAACTGGTAATCCTTTGGGTCACAGCCCACGCTCAATCCACTGAGCTACAGCAGCCAGGGCCATATGCAACAACCTTGATAAATCTCAGATACTAGCTGAGTGAAAAAGGACCATGCAAATAAAAACAGTGACATTGATACATTCAAGAAATGTGCCGGGTGAGCCCTGGCCTGGTGGCTTGGCTAGCTGGAGTGTGTGTAGTGCTGTGCACCAAAGGGTTGTCAGCTCAATCCTTGACTGGGGCTTGTACAGGAGACAGCCAACTGATTTCTCTCTCTCTCTCCCCCTCACTTTATCTCTCCCTTGCTCTCTCTAAAATCTGTACACATATCCTTAGGTGAGGATTTTTAAAAAAAGGAATGTGCTTTGTGAAAGAGTCCCTATATGAAAGTGGTCATATTATTTATATAAAATTTTAGAATATGCAAAACTAATCTATAGTGAAAGAAAGCAAATTCCTGGTGCCAGTTAGGGTTGTGGTTTTTACAAAGAGGCAGGAAAGAAATTTTTGGAGTGACAGAAATGTCCTCTATCTTACATATGGTGTGGCTATTTTCACTAAAAATCATTGAAAGTTTCACTTAAAAGAAGTGTATACTTATTTTATGTTAATTATACCTCAGTATATTAATCCACCCATAGTACTATACCCAGTGGTAATCACCATTAGCACTTTATATATTCCCATTCAAATCAATATAAATGCATACATTTAATATCATATACTTGAAAGTATCCCTTAAAGAAAATACTTTGTTTTAAGCATTATCTGATTTTGAATATCTTTCTTTAAATAAAGCCTTAGTAATGAAATTACTGAGCCAAAGAGTTTTGAAGAGTTTTAACATTCTTAACACATATATCCAAATTGATTTTTAGAAATTTACTGCAATTTACATTTACTAGGTCTTATATTTTTAACAAAAAATTATATACATCATTTATGTCTGTGTTTTCCCTGCCCAATAATAGCTCTTAAGAAAACTTTAGACAAAGAGGTAAATGAGGAGATGGAGATCACAGTGTGCACAATTTCATTTATGGAAAGAATAAGTTCTAATATCTAATGTGCAGCATGGTGACCATAGTTAGTAATATGGTATCGTATACTTGAAAGTTCCTGAAAGTACACTTTAAGCATTGCTAGCATACATGCACAAAAATTTGAGGTGACCAATGCATTAATTATCTTGTTCTTGGTAATCATTCTACATGTATATTTATGCTAAATCATCATGTTTTACACATTAAGTACATGCAATTATATTTTCAATTATTCATCAGCAATCTTGGAAAAGAAAATGAAACAAGAAGAAGGAAACTTTTGTCCCTGACTTGATCTGATGCTATTTATTCCTCAATTATTCCTCAACAATCTTGGGAGATTAGATTATTCCTCAAAAATCTTGGGAGAAAAAAGGAAACAAGAAGAAAACTTTGGTCCCTGACTTGATTTGATGCTATGTTACAAATTTCAACTGCTTCCCTAGGTCTCCTCTAGGGACTGTGTTGTTGTGCACATCGTTTTCAATATAACTGCCTGTGTCTTAGGCATTAGATCTGAGTGATGATATGCTCAAGAAGATATGAAGCATAAACATGCTTCAAATTGAAAGGAGGGATGAACATAATGGAACCAAATGCTGAACAGGAATAGCTGGGAAAGCTGAGTGCTATTTCACATTATTGTTTGGACTATTATTTTAACTCTGCTTCTGATGAACACATTTTGACTAAAACTTTGAGAAATGACACAGTTTACTTTCCTCTATTTTCCATCATTTGAGTCCTAGTCATCTGCCTTGCAGCTTGAATCACCTGGGAAGGAAACAATGCAAAGAGGCATTTACCTCACTTAGGAGAAAGTTGCACTTAGAGCTGTTGACAACCCTGCAAACTTTCTCTGTGGAAAGACAATTGCTGCAGCTCAGTAAAGCAATTTGCTCTTTCAGCATTATAATAGTGTGCTCATATGCCTGTGCATGGAAACGCCTCTGAAGCAGAAACATTCACATTTTTATAGTGAGTTTAACATATCATTGCAATAATTCAAGTTCAAATTCCTTAGGATTCTAGGTAGTATTGAATTCCAGTTTTCATTGTAAATTTGTGGAAACAAGCATTTTTTTAAATCCAAGAAACCAAACTACTAACAATACCATTTAAAAAAAGTATTAGCTAGCCCCTATAAACTATCGTTATTTATTTGTTATTCATTTTGGCTTTTTGTTGCCAAATTAAGTGTCACTACTAAGACTGCATATTTATGAATGACAATGATAAAATGGATCTATGAGAAAAAACCTAATAGACAGTATGGCCATATTGCCACCTTTGGGGACAGGGTAAAGAAATAAAAGAAAGCATAAACACCAATAAAATCAACATAAGCTCACATAGTAATTTAAGGACAGAAGTCCAAATGCTGCTCCCAGTGCTATTTCTGTGACACACATAGAGAAAGTATTCATAATTGAACACTACTGACATATTAAAACACTATGCCAGGTAAATTACATTTAATATCTTATTTATATTCCCCAATAAGTCTATGAAGAAGGGGTATGGAGAAACTGAGTCACAAGTGGTTGTTAGATGCTCATCTGCAAGTAGAGACCAAATGTAAATCTCTTCACCTTCCATCCTGCCTCTTCCTTTTGACAGATCCTCCTAGTTTATCTTCTTTAGTTTTTCTTTCTGATACATAAGAAAGTCAAGTCTGGCAGTGTTTAGAATCTCAGGATGTTAAAGAAAAAGAAAGTATAAAAAGGTCCTTTACACACATCAGGAGTAGCATGGCACAGGTTAGCTTAAAATGCTGTCATTCATTCATTCATTCATTCATTCATTCATTCCCTGGCCATTTATATGAAAGTGCTATGTTTCAATCAAATACACTGAAATGGAAAAACTAATCTTTTTACAGTTAGGAGAGATATTGTAGTTTAAGATGTCCTTTGCAAGTACCTATTATAGTCACTATGTTAACAAACTCAACACCAATAGCTATTTTACACCAATTTTGCCCCAGACACTGCTAAACACTGAACATGTCTTGCCCCATTTAACTTCTGTTTCAACTCCAACAGGTAGATAAGATTATCTATATTTTACAGTAACAAAAGCCTTAGTGAAGTTTATTCAATTATTCCACAGATAATTAAGAAACATGTTTTATGTGTCATGTGCAAAAAAGTATAGAGATGAATAAAACAGATGAAATATTATAGGATGATAAAATTTTGAATAACTTTGTGTCCCCTTCAGAGTGGTCAAGGAAAAGGTAACATTTAAGATGAGAGCTGAGGGTCAGAATGGAGGAAAAGCATTCCAGATAGAACTAAAGTGGCTGGGTTATAATGGGTGAGGAGGAAATCGAAGACATAAGTAAGGTGAAATTATATACACCTTTGTAAGCCTAGTTAGGTAGCATCCCTGTTACAAGTAGTATATGCAAATCCCTTAAGTAGGTTATAAGCAAGGAACAAAATGACTAGATTTAAATTTTTAAAATGATGCTGCAGTGAGCATAGGGGTACATATATCTTTGTGAATAAATGCTTTCAAATTTTTCAGGTAGATACCAAGAACAAAATTTGTTGTACCATATGGTAAATCTATTTCTAATTTTTTGAGGAACTTCCATACTGTTTTCCATAGTGGCTGTACCAAATTACATTCCCACCAGCAGTGAATGAGGGTTCCTTTTTCTCCTCAACCTCTCCAACACTTATTATTACTTGTCTTGTTGATAATAGCCATTCTAACAGGTACGAAATGGTATCTCATTTTGTTTTGATTTGCATCTCCTAACAGTTAGAAAAGCTGAGCATCTTTTCATATAATTGTTGGCCATTGTCATGTCTTCTTGGGAGAAGTGTCTGCGCAGGTCCTCTGCCCATATTTTGTTCTATTGGATTGCTTGTTTGGTGTTGACTTGTATGAGTTCTTTATATATTCTGGATTTAACACCTTGTTGGACCTCTTATTTGCAATTATCTTCTCCCATTTGGTTGTTTGCCTTTTTGTTTGGTTGATGGTTTATTTTTCTGTGAAGAAACTTTTTGTTTGCTATAGTTCCATTTTTTTGCCTTTACTTCTCTTGCATTTGGGTCAATTTCACAAAATCCTGTCTAAGACCAAGGCCCATATGATTAATATCTATGTTTTCTTCTCTATAACATATTGTGTCAGGTCTTATATTTAAATCTTGATCCATTTTTAGCTAATTTTTCTATATGGGAACAAACTATAGTCTACTCTCATTCTCTTGCATGTGGCTTTCCAATTTTCTCAGCACAATTTACAGAAGAGGCTTTCTTTTCTCCATTGTAGGTTTTCATATTCTTTGCCAAAAATCATTTGTCCATGTACATATGGGTTTTGCGGGGGGGATCTCAGTTTTGTTCCATTCATTTGTGTGTCTGTTTTTCTGTCAATCCTTGCTGTTTTTATTATTGCAGCTTTGTATTATAATTTGAAGTCAGGAAGTATGATACCTCCAGCTTTGTTCTTCCTTTTTGAAAATTGATTTTGGTATTTGGGGTCTTTTGCAGTCCCATACACATCTGATATTTTTTTGTTCTATTTCTTTAAACAAAAAGTCATTGGGATTTTGATAGGGATTTTATTAAATCTGTAAGTTGATTTGGATAATATGACCATTTTAGCCATGTTGATTCTTCTAATCAGTGAATATGGAATATCTTTTCATTTTATTGTGCCTTTTTCAATTGATTTTAATAATGCTTTGCAGTTTTCAGTATATAGGTCTTTCACATTTTTTAAGTTTGCTCTTAGGTATCTTATTCTTTATGTTGTAATTGCAAAAGGAACTGTTTTTGTACCTTGAGAATATTGTGCTAAGTGAAATAAGTCAGACAGAAAAAGTTAAGAACAATATGATTTCACTCATATGTGGGATATGAAACTGAAAGCAATACATGTACAAACAAGACAAACAAACAAAAAAAACCTCATAGACACAGACAACAGTACAGTGGTTACCACATGGAAGGGGGATGGGAGGGTCAAGGGTAAAGTGGGTTAAATATGGTGACAGAAGGTGATTTGACTTTGGGTCATGGTCATACATTGCAGTGTACAGGTCATGTATCACAGAAATATATGCTTGAAACCTACATAATCTTATTAACCAATGTCACTCCAATAAATTTAATTTAAAAATTAAAAAACAATGTATTTAAAAAATACTCTGGATGCTGTGTGTAGAATGAATTATATAGGGAGAGTTAAAAAGTTCTTACAATGATCCAACTATTATCTGACAGTGATGTAGATAGTAGTGGTTGAAAGGGGAGAAAGAGGGGAAAACATATTTGAGAATCCTAATGGTGGAATTGTGTGAGGGATAGGAAAAAAATTTGAGGATGATTCTTAAATTTTTTTTTGCTGCTTACTGGGTGCATGGTTGTGCCCCCATATAACTAATATGGAAGACAAAAGAACCAGATTGAGGATGTGGGGAGAAGTGTTCCATTTTTTCCCTGTCAATTGGAAAATGACTCATTTGTCAAAAGTCACTCAGATGGTTACTCTAGGATTTAAAGCCAGTTTTATCTGATACCGAAATTGGAGTTCTTATGCTACTACATTAGATTCCCTCTATCATCTATCTCCTAAAGGTTCCGAGTTCTGAAAGCTTCATTAACTCAATGATTATCTGTTTTATTTGAGAATAACTTCAACTTCAGTGATATTCTTATTTCATTACTAGAGAAATTTTCATAAATGAATATATTTTACCTTTTTTTTTACTTGTGAATTACACAATTCAAGAAGCAGTTGGGAGAGTGTAAGGGGGGAAAGGATGAATAGAATTTTCATCTTAACCAACCTTAGTTAACATGAAAAACAGGTGTTCTATTACAACTATAATCCTTATTTTAATCACAGCTTTATGTAAGGTTGTAACTGTGGAAATAAAATAAAATGTAAAAACAAAAAAAGGATGGATTTGTCTTTTCAGGATAAAAATACACAGAAGGACTTTATTGATGAGCACATATTATGATTAGCTTCTGGGCTATAAAATGACTTTGGGAATAATTAGTTAGTTAGAAATATGCTTTAGAGTAAACTAATGAAAAAAGGAGAAAATTAGAAAGGCAGATGGAAACTCTGTATAACATTATCATTTTGTATACTATTTGTATGCTATTATTTGAAACCCCTCTTATCTCTATCTTTAAAAAAAAGTGTAAAATATACTTTTAATATATTATTATTGAAATCCTACAAGTCTGCCTTTCAGAATTACAATAATTTACTTTTCACTTAATATTCATGCCATGGCTAATTTACTAAAACATAAAATAGTAGGCTTATAAATATCATGTTTCCATAACATAATGGATGGAATGTGTTCCCTAAAAAATCAAAATTTAAAAAAATATTAATATATGCCAACACTGGCCTAGTGTGTATTCCTAGTTGAATGACAAAAGTGACTTTTAAATGTGCTTATGAAATAAGAAACTAAAAATACAAGAAATTCAAGACTTATGAACTCAGCAAAATTCCAAAAGTCCCACTGAACTGAAAGAAAATTCATGTAAGCAGATGTGACTTGATTCTTCATTTTATTCTTTGTGTCCCAACTAGATGACAGACTGTTGTACTGTCCAGCTGAGATGATTGCACAATGCCCATACAGCTAAAAGTGATGCATTCACTTCCAGTTCTGTCTGTTCTCAGTCAGGGACAATAATCAGGGCAGAAAGTTATATTTCTGTATGTGCAAAGAATGATAAGCCTAGAGGGACCTCGTTTCTGTGTGCCCTGTGCTTATGACTCTGACTTGCAGAGATGTCTTGCAATTTGGGTAATGCATTGTGGCAGTGCTGGTGGCTGATTACTTAAGGGCCTTTGCAAAGTGATGACCTTAAACATCTTCTGTCACCTTGAGACACAACACTTCAATCATTTTGATAACAGCTGATGTGGGTCAGATATAGCTCAAGGGTCTGGCAAGGAGTGAGAAGCTAAATAGAAAATATTTCAAGTGTATGTACTTCTGTATGTATGTACACACAAGAACACAGCCTTTGCTTATTATTGACTTATTAGAAATCATATATTTCAGTGATTACAAGCCTAGAGTTTTATGTGCACTGTCTGTTTAACCAGCTAGGGAGATATCTTTACAAGTACTTGTTTTTAAATAATATTTTTATTGAAGTACAAAACATACACATAGAAAAGTATACAAATCATGAGTGTACAGCTTAATGAACTTTAACAAATGGAACACACGATGTAAACACCACCCAATCAAGAAACACAACATTACTAGCACCCCAGTCCTCAAGAAGTTCCTCAAATGGAACTTCTTGCTTGAGTCTTAACATCATAGATTAGTTTCACATAGATCACTTTTTGAACTTTATAAGAGTGGAGTCATACAGTATGTGTTCTCTTTTGCTTGCCTTTTTTTTTTCAACATGTTTCCAAGATCCATCCATGTTGCTTAATGCAGTAGTGTTTTTTTTTTAATAATTATTTGACACATTGGTAAAAATGCCCTCCAGAAAAGTTTCAACAATATGACTCCAAAAACTGCCTAAAGAATGTCTGTTTTCATCTATGCTCCCCAACATGTGACAGATTCAACAAATCGTAGATCAGAAATATTTTTTTAAATGCTACATCGTCACTGACATGTATTGTGTAGTTAAGCCCACAACAGTTGCATCTGATAACTGGGTGTGTACTGAACATATACAGACATTTTTGTTGTCATTATTCCCTAACTAATGTAGTATAACAACTATTTATGTAGCATTTATGTGTATCAGACATTATAGGAAATCTAGAGATGATTTTAGTTATATGGAAGAATGTACGTAGGTTATATACAAATACTACACCATTTTATATAAGGAGCTTAAGCATCAGTGGATTAGGTTTCCATGGGGCATCCTAGACCAATCCTCTGTGGATACTGAGGGAAGACTTACGGATTCAGTGATTTATCATTTATTCAGAAAATATTTATTAAGTACTCTCTTTGTGTCAGGCAATGTGCTGTCCACTAGGGACCAAAAAATTATAAAGACAAACAGGGTTGCTCCTCTCATAGAGCTTACATTGCAGCCCTTTCTCTGCTACACTGAACAGGTACTTTGAATTATGAACCTCCTGAGATCTGTTTATTGCACTTACATAGAAATAAGGGGAGCTGGCGAAATCCTTTATCTTTATTTGTCTTAAAATTTTATTTACTGATTTGAGAGAGAGAGAAACAGAGAGACAGAGAGAAAGAGACATTGACTTGTTGTTCCACTTATTTATGTATTCATTGATTGATTCTTCCATATGCTCTGACTGGGAAGTGAACTTGCAACCTTGGCATGTTGGGATGACACTCTAACCAACTGAGCTACCTGACTCTGGCTGGTACAATCCTTTAGATCCTAATTTCTCATGAAGTTGAGATGCACAATTCAAATCATTTTTAACATACTAAGTGAGTACAAACAATGTGTGTAGCATTATATATCCATGCTAATTCTAAAAACTAGCCAAGTCAAAAATACTACCACTTTCTAGGTACTGGCATCACCACATTCCTCTCTGCACTTCTCACTTCCCTTCATTCTGCCTCCACCAGCTGGCAAATTGGTTCCCCCATGCAGGCTGCATAAAGAATTAAACTAGCCTCCCTTAATTTCACCTTTACTGAACAAAGAAGATGAAAATCAGAGTTCTGAAAGATACCCATTAAAGCAAAATTTATTCAATGTTGAATGAACTGTTTGAGGACCCTGCAGGGCTGGAGGCTGGTAGAAGCCTCTGCAAACCTGCCACAGGAAGCAAATTAGTCCAGGCCTTTTGTTTCTGCTGTTCCCGATAGAACGGAAACCCTGACTTCACTATTAAAATTTGTATCCAGCAAATGAACAAGGCTAACATAATATAAAAACAAGATCACTCCCACTGGCCAAGGCCTTAAGATATCCTGTATATTCCTATCATATCTGATTAATACTAGCCTAACTGATTTGAGGTATAAATTAATTTACATTAATAATGATAAACCAAATTTCTCTGATATGTGCCTTTACCTATATACAAAATGAAATCTACCTGTATACCAAATAAAATCTTGAATTCTTAAACATTTAGTTTTGGAAGTCACCTTTCAGCAGCTCAAATGAATTATGGATATTCATCAGATTTGTATTCACTTATGACTTCCCCTTTGACAAATACTGGAAGAAGGGACTTTTGTTGGAATAAGATGAAAAGTACCTACTTTTCTTGTACAGAATCAGCATGTGCTCAGTTTTTTGTTTGTATGTTTATGTTTTTCTATATATAAGGAAATCCTCTTTTAAAAGGCTTTATAAATTCAAGATATTTACAATTTTAATATTTGCCATTAACCATAATTTTTACTAATTAAAAAATTCTTTATGACTTAGACATACGTAATTGGGGTCTTTTTTTTCTGCCAAGAAGACATAGATATTGGCTTTAATTTCTATCATCTGTGATGAAAACTTATTTCATTATTGATATCTCTGTACTTGTGTCTATCTAAAAAGCAAATAACTCCTGATACAACTTTTTAAAGAACATAATAACCACCAAGATATGTAGGTTTTCAAGACATCATGCAGTCTTTTTAACTGTCCCACAGAAGCCTGAAATGATGCTTAAGAGAAGTTTTCCATTCATTATAAGTGATCTAATTCAGGCAACAACGAACTACAGTTCATGGGCCAAATCTGGCCCACTGCCTCTTTCTGAATAGCCCATGACCTAAGATTCATTGTTATATTAATATATAGTGAAAAAAAGGATAATTATATTTTAACATTAAATGATATAGAGTTCAAATTTGAGTAGCCAGAAGCACCCCATGTGTCCCTTGTAACTCCACCGTGCCCATTAATTTACCTATTGTTTTTGGCTGCTTGAGGCCTAACTGGCAGCACTGAGTAGTTGCAACAGACTATCTGGCCTGCAAAACCTAAAATATTTACTATTTGGCTCTTTTCAGAACAAGTGTGCTTATCCTGATTTTAATAAATAATTTACCTCCTTGAAGCAGCCCTTTATATCTCAATCCAGCTGATACCAGTCTTAGGCAGTGTTGTGAAATTCATCAAGTTGACCTTCTATACCTCTCCTTACCTCACCTCCTTGTCTTCTGTTCCTCCTTATCTTCCCACTAGTCATCCATTCAGTAACCTCACCATCCCTCTAGAGATGGCCTCAGGTTTTACCTACATTTACTAGCTGAAGACAGAGAGAAATGTGAGGACTGGAAAAAGGCCATAGAAATTGTGATATGTTGGCTTTGAAGAGAAAGCATGGAATTCACAAGCTGAGGAATGTGGGTGGCCTCTAGAAACTCAAAAGGCTTTGGACAGATTATCCCTAAGAGCTGTTAGCAGGAATGCAGCTCCACCCACACTAGTTTTATCCTAGGGAGACCTATTCAGACTTCTGACCATTTGTACTGTGTTATAAATGTGTTTTGTGTACACCCATAAATCTGTAGTTAATTTGTTACAGCAGCAATAGAAAACAAAAAATAAATAAATATAAAATATTACATAGAAAACTAATTAGATAAATATAAACTATTATATAGACATAGATATATGTCAATATGGATATGGATATAAATATCTCAGCAGAGTGTATTTTAATGGATATAAGTATTGCCTCTACCATGTGTATTTGCACGTAGTACCTTAGCTCTAATTTTAAAAAAATACTCTTGTCCTTTTTAAAAATATTTTGACTTCATGTAATAATTTATCTCAGGGCAAAAGAAACAGAATCTGTCCTCAAAGAACCTAGCAAATAGTGTAAGAATTTACTTCTGTTAAAAAAGGCAGCTCTGCATAGGAATCATACAAAATGCCTAAAATAGTGTGTTAACATACTGTTACTCAAATGCTTACTCTGTATACAACTTTTCATGTGTAATTGGGGCTATATATAGTTATCTTAATATTATCTTACAATATTATAACATGACTGACATTTTAAAGGCTAAAAAAAATGTTAGAGCCCTTCCATCCATGAACAACATTAAAGGTTGCTCAAGATTTGGGGAAAAGATTAATTCGCCAGCCCATTTTAGAATTCACATAGACAGTTTTATCATCTTCTACCTCTCTTCTGCAATTTTGTATGTGATTATGATAATGGAGAAAGTGAAATAAGTTGCCTTTAGTGTTTCAGGCAAAGCTCTTTTAGTTGAATTCTTGCACTGAGAGCATAGGTGGTGAGTGCAATCAGTCCCTTGGGAACATGGATGTATCTGGGCATATTCTCCACTACTTAGAGCCACTAAGAACAAAGAGAGGAGGCTTGGACAATCAGAAAAGTTTGAGAGACATTCAGGAGTGTAGGCAGGTCTGATTGATGAAGTTAATCTATACGAAACCACTCTGTTAAGACTGGGAGAGGTGCATGTTTTATCCCATGGGAAAAACACAGAAAGTCAAATACAGAAACAAAAAAAAAATAAGCATGGAATATGTTACAAGCAAAAGAACTTCCAAACACATATCTCAATGAAACAGACATAAGTGATTTGCCTAAATGAGATCTCAAAATAATGATCATAAGGATGTTGGAAGCATTGCACTTCTTAATTTCAAACTACATTACAAAGCTAACGTAATCAAAAATATATTAGTGACATAAAGACAGACACACAGATCAATGGAACATATAGAGAGCCCAGAAAAAACTCAAGTATGTATGGTCAGTGAACTTATGGCAAAGTTGCCAGGAATATACAATGGGGAAAAATTGTCCCTTCAAAATAGTGTTGGGAAAACTGAGCAACCACATGCAAAAGTATGAAACTAGACTTCTATTTTATATCACAGAATAAAAATTAACTTAAAATGAATCAAAGACTTGACTGTAAGACTTACAATCACAAAACTCCTAAAAAAATGTAGGCAGTAAGCTCTTTTACATTGGTCTTGGCTATGATTTTTTTGAATCTGACTCCAAAAGCAAAGGTAACAAAAGCAAAAATAAACAAATGGGACTACATCGAACTAAAAAACTTCTATACCACAAAAGAAATCAACAAAATTAAAAGGCAGCAAACTTGAATGTGAGAGAATATTTGCAAATTTTATATTTAATAAGGAGTTAGTATTCAACTCAATACCAAAAAGTAATAAATAAAAAGCCATCCAATTAAAAATGAGCAGAATATGTGAGTAGACATTTTTTCCAAAACAGAAATATAGATGGCCAACAAATACATAAAAATATTGTCAAACTCACTAGTCATCAGGCAAATGTAAATCAAAATCACTCATCCCTGTCAAAATGTCTATTCAAAAAGACCAGACATAACAAGTGTTGGCAAGGATGTGGAGAGGTGGGAATCCACATGCACTATTGCTGGGATTGTCAATTGGTGCAGCCACTGTGAAAAACAGCATGGAAGATGCCCCCAAATTTAAAAATAGAACTGCCATATGATCTAGCAATTCCACTTATGGATATTTATCAGAAGAAAATAAAACCACTGATTTTAAAAGATATATGCAGCTTCATCCTCATTGCAGCATTATTTATAATAGCCAAGATACAAAAACAACTTGTGTCCACTGATGGGTGAATGAGTGAAAAAGATGTGGCTTATATACATGTGTACTATGTAATACTTACTATTCAACAGTAAAAAAATAAAATCTTGGCATTTGTCATAACATGGATGGGCTTTAATGGCATTACGCTAAGTGAAATAATTCAGAGAGACAAAGGCAAATACCATATAGTTTCATATGTGGAATAAAAAAAAGCAAGCTATAGGTACAGAGAAATAATTGGCAGTTGTTAGAGTCGGGGTTGGGTAAACTGGGTGAGATGAGTCAAAAGGTATAAGCTTCTGCTATGAAATAAATAAGTCATGGGGATGAGATGTACATCATGGTGACCATAACTAATAAAACTAATATATTTGTGAAGATTGCTAAGAGAATAGATCTTAAAAGTTCTCATCACAGCAAAAAAATTCTGTGACTAAATATGATGACAGAAGTTAACTAGCTTTACTGTGATGATAATTTTGCAATATATATAAATATTGAATTATGATATACACCTAAAATTAATATAATATTGTATATCAATTATATCTTGAAGAAAAAATATTGAGCTTTCTCTTAAAAGACATTAAAATTGAATATAAATATATTTATGAATTTATGAATTACAAGACTATTTAACATTTTAATATGCAATTCTGTATGCTTATGTACTCTTTTGCATTGCAAAATAAATTGAAGATACATGAAAATATATTTTCACAGCCATGTACATTGCAGCACTATTCACAATAGGTAACAAGTAGAAGGCATCCCAATGCTGTGGGCTGATGAATGTATAAAGAAAAGGTGGTATATCAATATGATGGAACAGGATTCAGCCTTTAAAAACAAGGGAATCCCATCACATGCTACAACATGAATGAACTTTGAGGACATTACAATGGGTGAAATAAGCCAGTCACAAAAAGACAAATACTGTATAACTTTACTCATATGAGATATTGAGGTTCTGAATAGTAAAACTGATAGAAACAGAAAATAAAATGTTGGTTGCCAGGAACTGTGGGAAAAATGAAATGTGTGCAGTCCAAAGGTATAGACGTCTGATTTTGCAAATAAAAAGGTTTTCTAGAAAACTGTAACACAATTTCAACATACTTAACACAACTGAACTGTATATTTAAAAATGCTAAACTTTATGTTGTGTTTTTTATAATAAAAAAACTGGAAAAAGATGACTGTTGCCTACCTTTCTAGCTTTATCAGCTGCCACTCTAATAACCAAACCAGCATTCTTTAAAACAAAAACAGAAGACAAAATAAAGCGCTTATGAATATTCTGCTGGCAACATAAGCACTCTTCCACTAAGGTGGTTTTATCAGGGTAAAAATAATGAATTCGCTCCAACTGTCCTCATTAAATTGCACCAATTTTGCTAAGCACAAAGCTGAGGACGAGAATGTATTAATGAGAGAAACTCTTAGACATGAAAACCGGGTTTGGATGTGAACTGCAGCCATCTAGAGAGGAACATCTGAGACCGTGCAGTGACTGAACGGTCAACAGTAACAGTCTTAATTAACCCAAACATGTGTTTGGAGGAAGAGGGTCGTGCTGGTAAAAGGAGACCCTGTTATTAGGGGTCTCTTTGCTCACACAGAAAGTGATCAGACTTGGCTTTTCCTCTATATTATTTAAGAAAGGAAATATTTCTTATTTATCGTATGAAATGAGGTAATATCCTATTTATTATGCTTACTTTCTTCACTATTAAATTTAAGTTTCTAGCACATTTCTGACGGTTGCAACTTTGTTTTCTTGTGAATCCTGACAATGTTGGAGGGTGAATTAGCATACTGCAGTTACAGGTGAACACAATTGTGGGGGACAGAGTCTCTCAACTTAAAAAGGAAAAGTCAGCACCGGTCCTTAGCTGCTACTTTTCTTCTTTGGGAGGACCTGCAAATTATGCAGCCAGTTCTAAACTTGTTTGTGAAGCTGATTCAGATGATTAAATTATAGATATATAATTTAAAAATAATAAAGACAATATATGCTACCACTTTTAGAATCTGTATACTTTGCTAAGCATTTAAATGCATCATGCCACTTAATCCCCACAACAAACAATATGTAGGTCTCATCATACCCAAACATTTCCACTGAGAAAAATGAGGCTCCCAGAAGTTAACATAACTATGTAACATGCACAGAAATAGACCTCAAATGCAAGCTGAGCCTCTGCCTTCAAACTCATGCCTTTAACCACTGTGCTGATATGATTATTGATCATAAGTCATTATATTTATATCATATTTATATGTAGATCTTTTATTGCTACTGCTGGGAGGAGACAGAAATCCCGCTTACGTGAATCACCCCATGACAAAAATGAGGATTGGACTGAGCAATCAAACATGGCAAGAGCTCCCTGTAGAAAAGTGTTGTGATGCTGCTGGGGGGAGAGTACAGATAGACTCCCCCAGGAGGAGTCTATACAAGGAGCCCTGTAGCAGCTAAGAAAGAAGAAGGGAATGGTGGAATGACAGTCGATTAACTCCTAATTTGCTGTTGTATTTTCTCCTATAGTCAGTCTTCTCTAGACCTTGCAAAGGAATCAGGTACTTGAAGGCTGCTAAAGTACTAGTAACAGTATATTCTCCACAAATGTGTAGAAAGTCTGTTCTTTCCATAAAGGGTATGGGGTGTCAGGCAAATTTCCACTCCTTTTTTTTAGACTTAATTTTTGGAGCAGTTTTAAGTTTACAACAAATTTGGAAGAGAGGTATAGAGATTTTCCAAATAGCCCTGCCCTCATGTATGCATAGCTCCCGAATGTCAACATAGATTTATTGCAAAGGATGAACCTATATAGAGCAATCATAACCCAAAGTCCATAGTTTACCTTAGAGTACAGTGTTGGCATTGTACACTTTGTGTTTGGACCCATCATATCATACAGAGTGTTTTCACTGCCTTAACAGTCCTCTGTGGTCAGAGTCCTCTGCTTTTAATCTGTCTTCCTTAATTTTTACCAAGAAATGTATAGTGTCTTCAGGAATATTGTAGCTATATTATTCCTTTTCCTGAAAGTTATCAAACCCCTCCAAAGTCTAGGGTTAGGACTCAGGGTTGACTCTACAAGAGAGAATTGTCTCAGTCTTCCATACCTTGGAACAAGTCTGCTGGAACATCTGGGAAAGCCTATCACCTCCAGGGGATTCATAGAGAAAGGTTGGTCTGTAAACCATGTGCTTAATTAGGGAAGGGGTGGTACAACTAGGACAGAAAAACCTGTCTGTACCTGTGAACACTCTCTCCTCCCTTAGCTCAGTGCTCCACAGTCATGACCCAAAGTGAAAGCTTACCCTCTCCCGAAGTCGTTTCCTGTCAATGTCAAGCAGGTTTTTGCCTTCTCTGACCTACCTTCTGCCTGCTAATTCTCATCCTGGACCTTTCCTCTTGGTATCTCACTATCCTTTGTTTTTCTTCAAAGCTCTCCACATTGCTAATCTTATGAGAATACTCTCTCTACAACACCCATGTCTCACCAGGAAGTTGGTTTCCGATGCTGGTAGGACTTTCCTTGCTAGCCATTTCAGTGTTGATAGCCTCAGTGTTTGACCTCCATTTGTCTCCCATCCTCCAGGGCCCATCCTCCCAGAATCTCACCGTGACTTCCAGACAACTGCTTCCTACAATGCTTCATCCCCATACCCACTTTCCAGTGCAGCTAGTGATCTCCCTCCTCGTTTTTGTTTCATGGCCCCTATTGCCCCACACAGGCATTCTGTGCACTCTTGACTCAGTTTTTCTCTCCATCTTCCTAGGTAACATCAGTGTTCAACTGGATGATGAGCTCAGTGATGTCCAAATTTCTGCTTATGGACTGAAAATATATGAGGTGCATAGGAATCACTCAGGAAAGCTGTTAAAACTAAAAAATCCTTTGATTCACCCCAAACATCTTGAAAAAACCTCCTGGAATGGAAACTTAAAAGGAGTTTCCCAGATAATTATGATTCACACACAGGTTTTGCAACTACTGGACTAGATTGAGCTCTTCTTGGGATAGAACACTATCTTACTTTCCTTTCTATCTTTAAGGTAAGGCACAATTATTTGCACAGAAGGGATTCTTCAAATTTGTGTTATACTTAGCTGAAATGAGTGAATGAATGATACAACCAGAGGATCTCTAGGCTTCCAATTTACTAATTTTATTTTTGCCCTCCTCACTTAAGAAATCTAGTACAATGACCATAGCCTGAATTTTTTCATCCCTTGGAAATATCTATCTTAAAGTTCTTTACTAACAAAATCCCATGTATTAGAAATTTTTCCCTAGCTTTGCTCAGCAGTCAATTTTGAGGCCTTTAAATTGTAGTTGGTTTTGACCCACTCATTCCTGATCTAATCCTAACCTGCCACAGAGATCCTTTATTTCACCTGTGCATGTAGTTAGCTCTGTTGATCTGGACCCAAGATTCTGCATGCTTGAAGACAGGCCTGGGGAGCTGAAATGTTTCAATAAAAAAACATGGCAAATACATCTGAAACCATTGCAAAATAATGGAAGTAAACAAATTGGAAAACTAAAACTAAAATTAAAAAAAAACATGGCAGATATGATCCACTAACAAAGCAGGCTTTCCAGTAACCTTTATCATTTTTGGTATCATTCATATGTAATGCCTGCCTTAGTTTCCCCTTTTGGTAATTAAGTCTTGTTCTAGAGCCATGCTCGGCCTTATGGGTATTTTTACCTCATGTCCTAGAGCAGTGTATGCAACAAGATTAATTCCATAGAAATATAATTATTTCAGAAGGCAAAGATAAGCCAAGTGCATAGAAATTATAAGAACAAATATATTTTTTAAATATTTTATTTATTTATCTTCAGAGGGGAAGGGAAGGAGAGAGGGAGAGAAATATCAATGTATGGTTGCGTCCTGTGCATTCCCTGCTGGGAACTGGCCTGCAACCCAGGCATGCGCCCTGACTGGGAATCGAACCGTGATCTCTTTGTTCACAGACCCGCGCTTAATCCACTGAGCTACACCAGCCAGGGCAGAACAAATATTTTTATTTAAAATAGAGTAGAACTTTCTGACAACTGGATCTATCCAACAATGAAATGGACTGTAGCAAGGCACAGCATTTTTATGCACAATGGACAGCTTAAGAAAAATTAATAAATTGCTTATTAATTGAATTGAAATTAAATTAGCTCTATTGATTCCTATAGGTTTAAAATCACATATGGTCACCCATGTGTATGCACACACAGTGTGTGTATACCTCTTATCACTTAGCTACCTATTTTGCAAATAGAAGACATAAGTGAAAAAAATTAACAATGCTTTTTAGATGATAAATGCTAATATCTGAAGATATCTGGTTCAAGTTGCTAAGCAGTTTATTTTAACTTCTCTCTTTTCAAGGATTTGTTAAAATGAAAGCAGGAGTTTGAAAATCCTACAATGCTCAAAGGGAATAAGGTAGAGGTGATCACAACAAAAACTGTCCACCAGTTGCTGGAGGGTAGACAGCCGCTGATAGAGTCTTAGCTGATGAGGCCACCTTCTTGAGCCACTGGATAGCAAGAGGCTCTGTGGAAAGGAGGCAGATCTACTTGGCTGTGATTAAGACAGATTTACTGTTCCCCTCAGCTTGACTAAATTTTACACAGGTTTCTTCCTGATTTTAGGCCCTTGGCCTGCCTTTTCTTAGAGCACTTCTAGAAAACTTGTCATTGTAAATTATTTGCCCTTTGAGATATAAATCTTCTCCCAACCTCCTACCAGCTTTACAATCCAGAAATATCTTTCTCAAGGACTTGGAAGCCTTCCCTTTGAAATGTAATCATCTAGGAAGATGGACCCCTGCTCCCTGGTCTTCATAACCTAAGTTAGTAAAAATAAGTAATAAGTAGCTAACACAGATGGGCTAATCAATTGACCAACCTTCTCCTTAATATCCTCCAGTAATTTTCTACTAGCTAACCCCAGAGCTCACACACTCTCATTCCTTTTGAGTTCACTCTTTCATGCCTATTGCAACAGTCTTTATTATCTCTATCACTAAAGTCTTCCTTGTCTAACTCCATCCAGTGCAATATATTTTTTTTTGCAGCAGAATCTTTTTTTTTAAAGATTTTATTTACTTGTCTTTATTTTTTTTAAAGATTTTATTTATTTATTTTTAGAGAGGGGAAGGGAGGGAGAAGGAGAGAGAGAGAAACATTAATGTGTGGTTGCCTCTCATGTGGTCCCCACTGGGGACCTGGCCTGCAACCCAGGCATGTGCCCTGACTGGGAATCGAACCTGCGATGCTTTGGTTCGCAGCCCGCGCTCAATCCACTGAGCT
>CM052540.1:67283646-67320090 GCA_028533065.1 Trachops cirrhosus | reverse complement strand
CAGCAGAATCTTAATAACTACCCTCTCCTGTAGTAATGGAGCACTGGATCAGAGGAAGATGAGTCATGCATACCCAAGCACCACCTTAGCCTCCAGTTTCCCAGAAAAGTTTTCTTCCTGAGCCATACTGTGCCACCAGAGCTGTTTGTGGTCCCAACAGGTGTTCCTTCATCCGTCCCTCCTCCATTGTGGGATCCAGTCCTGACCTTGGCATGTATCTGCACAATCAAATCCTACCTGTCTCTTAATTAGGAATTCTAGAAAGGCCCCTCTCTCCGTCTAAGTGATTACCCCAGACCCTCTTTGCCCCTCATCTGTGCACTTGCATGTACGGAAAGGCTGGGGTTGAAATTAGATTTAGTTATAGAGCAACATTGGCATAGCTATCTCCTTTAAAGTAGAGACAGATGTTATAGAAGAAATTCTTTCACTGACCAGGAGGATGGCCTATGGTAAACTTAGAATCATCCCCGTCATAGGTTAGCATAATGCCTATATTATTAGTGTTTGTTTTCATCATTGAAAATGTTATCTGGTAGAAATGGAAATGTCTTAAAGATTATAAGTTGAATGTATGGTGTAGAGTGGGTGCTAAGCATAGTGGAGGGATCACTTTGTAAGTTGTACAAATATCTAATCACTATGTTGTAACATAATATACTAATATAATATTAGTATTGTATTACCTGAAACTAATATAATACTATCAATTGTAACTGAAAAAATTTTAAAGATAAAAACCTATAATTCTCCTTTTAAAAAAAAAGTGGAGTTGAGATTGCTAGCTGATGGATGTCAATTAACTTCATGGGGGTTTGAATCCCTTCATAATACAATATGTATATCAAGGTATCACGTTATACACTTTAAGTATCTTACAATTGCATTTCTCAATTATACTTAATAAAAACAAATAAAAATCCAAACAACATCATGAGAAAAAAAATATGGCTACATCTCCCATCTTGGGATTTCAACTATCTTCACTTCCTTCCTTACTCTCTTTTCCTTTAAGTCTAGGAAATGTGCTTTTGAAAGAGAGTGGGCAAGACACACATACAGAAACTTACTTTTTTTTTATTATGTTGCAAAGGTGCAGTGATGAATTTCAGCACAGATTAATGTCCTATCCATGTGATGCCCAAATTATGAATACAAAAGTGAGAAATTAGTTTATCTTGGCTGTTCATGACTCAACCAACTGATTTGTCTGATTTCCCATCTCCACCCCCAAACTGAGTTGAAATGGATTGTGGAGCTGTAGCTCCAACTAGACATGTCCATAAATATAGTTAATAGTTATGCACATGGTGCTCTGAGGGGTGTCTGGAAGGTTTTTGCCCAAATGCTCAAGTCTACCTTTGGTATGCCTTTGGTGTATGGAAGGCATTCTATATTATTCTTTGAATTAAATCAGATGTCCTTTGAAAGCAAGACATATTTCACTTTAGTGGTGATCATCAGTTCATTACTGGTGCTCATTAAAATGGGATTGTTGATTGACAGACATGAAGCTGGTCAATATCAATGGAAGGGTAATGTAGAGACATAGAGAAGTAGACCACTTTTCAGACAGGACTGAATGAGATGAAGTAGGGGTGGTGAAATGGAATCAAAAGGTTTTGTAAGGATCCAAGATTGATCAAAGCACAGTCCTTATCCCCAAGAAATTTGCCTTTCTTAAATGATATATGAGCGGGGACCCCCCCAAAAGACAGAATTTGTTTATTAAAAAATTTTGCATTTATTCTTACACGTTTGAACTTCAGTCACCTTCTGCCCTGGCTGGGGCAGCTCAGTGGATTGAGCACTAGCCTGTGAACCAAAGGGTCGCTGGTTTATTTCTTAGTCAGGGCCCAGGCCAGGTCCCCAGTGGGGGCATGCAAAAGGCAACCACACATTGATGTCTCTCTCTCCCCCTTCCCCTCTGTCTAAAAATAAGTAAATAAAAAGTCTTCTAAAAACTCACCTTCAAAGTACCTCCACTTGATTCAGTACACTTATCAAGATATTTTTTCCACTGCTCAAAACTGTTTTTGAACTTGTTGATTTTTAATGCCTTTTAGTGCTTCTGCCATTTTTTGTTTCACTTCCTCCACTTCAGCAAAACATTTCCCTTTGAAGATGTTTTCCATCCAGAGAAACAAAAAAAGTTGTTTAGGGTAACAATGAGTGAGTAGGGAGAGTGGGGCACAGGACTCATGCCGTTTTTTGGATCACAAACAGCTGAACACTCAGTGTGGTGTGGGTGGGTGTGGTCATAAATCACCTGTCATGAAGTTGGCAGAAGTGTTGAAAGAGTCTTCAGAAAAATTCACTGAAGCCAAACACAGCCTCTCACAACACTGCCATCTGGTACACTGATACATAGGGTTCCCAGAACACTCACCTAACAGGGGAAGCCTGTACTATTGTACAAGGGGCCCACACTCGAGAAGATAATTTTGTGGTTTTTTGGGTCATCCCTCATAGTTAAAGTGAACTGAATGTTATGACATGTCCATAAACTGAGTTTAGCTTTCACTTTATAATCACTCAGTAAAGATCATGAAGTCACCTAGGGGACTTTCTAACTCACAGGTCGCAAACACAAGGCCTGCAGGCTGAATCTGATCCTACACCTTGTATTATCTGGCCTGGTACCTTGTTTCTCCCCGGCAGCAGCACCGAGCTCTTGCTTAACTGTTAATTAAGGAGTAGTTACATTTATTCATTCCTAAAAATTACATTTGGTCCTTTGAAGGCAACTGCAAGGCTGATATAGCCCCTGGTGAAAATGAGTTTGATACCCCTGACTTACATGATAAAGCAATATTCCTACCTTTATGTTTTCATTTATTCTTGTCTATTCATATTTTAAAAGCATATGTAATTATAATCAACAGTGAATTACTATGTTTTCGGACTATAAGACGCACCTTCTCCCCCCAAATTTGGGAGGAATAATGGTTGTTAATGCTGCTGTTGAGTTCTGTTTACATTTACATTGATGAAATATTATGTTATTTATGTTATTAAATATTTTACCACTTTTCTGCTTCAAAATTTTTTTTCCTAGTTTCCTCCTCTAAAACCTAGGTGCATCTTTTGGTTTTAAAAATATGGTATACCATTACTTTTAAAACAATGCAAATCTCTTATTTCAAAACATGTTTATTGTTTGAAATTCAAAATATTGCAGAATCATGAAACATAAATGAAAGTTTGTTTTTTTCTCTATTTCAGTATTTTCTTCCCCTGGAGTAGCCACTATTAATAATTTGGTTCATATTCTTTCCTATATTTTACTTTTAACATACTGTATTTTTCGGACTATAAGATGCATGCTCCCCCCTCCCATAAATTTGGGAGGAAAATGCAGCAGCAACCCTGCTCCTGCCTCCTGTGACCCTGCCCCACCACCGCCCACCCCCCAACGCGAGCCAGGTAAGCTACATGTGGACTGTAAGACCCACCCCCATTTGCCACACAAATTTCGGGGGGAGTGCATCTTATAGTCCAAAAAATACGGTATATAACATAGTTCTAGAAATGATTGTTTTAATTGGTTAATTTAAAGAACATTATTTTATAATATTCTAAATTTTGCCATTTTCATGTAACAATATGTCAAAATAGATCTTTCCATGTCAAGTCAGGTAGACATACTAATCATTTAACAGGTGATACATATTCTGTAGTGTGAACGTGCCATATTTTATCTAGTCACCTCCATATTGAATGACTTCAAGAATTTTTCCATTATTTTTCTAATTTAAACTGTCATAAAAACACACATATGTGCAAGTATTTTTTAAGATAAGTCTCTGTAAGAAAAATAATTGGTTGAAACCTTGTGCATATGATATTTTGAAAGATCATATTGCCCCCCAAAGACTGTCCCGTGTTAAACTCACAATCAGTGTATGGGAATGTTCATTATCTTATACCCTTTCCAGCATTACATACCATCTGTTTTATTATTTCAATCCCATGTGAAAATGCTAGTGCATTGTTTTTCTTAGAATGAAATGTTTTTGAATATTTATCGGCCATTTGTATTCTGCTTTCATGAATTGCCTAAGTATATACATTCTTTTTCTCAACTGCTGAGTCTTAAGAATATATTTGCTTTTTAAAAGTTCTTGATTCACATGAACTTTTATGTGTTGTTTTACTCATTTGCTTTTTTAAAAGATTTTATTCATTTATTTTTAGAGAGGGAAGGGGATGGAAAAAGAGAGGGAGAGAAACATCAATGTGTGGTTGCCTCTTGGGCAGCCCCTACTGGGGACGTGGCCTGCAACCCAGGCATGTGCCCTGACTGGGAATCCAACTGGCAACCCTTTGGTTTACAGGCTGACATTCAATCCACTGAGCCACACCAGTCAGGGCAAGTTTTACTCATTTGTTGAGTTGAAAATTTTTTCCATTTATCAAATACCTTGCAATAATGTTTGTGGCATATTTTTCCCACCATGTTATTTTTAAATATGTCTGCCTTTCTAAAAAATAAAAAGAAAAAACCTCTTTTAACTATTTGGAATTTCAAATGTCTCTTGATAGCTATTTTACATGTTTTGCATTTCATAAAAATGAAAAATAATGTTTTAAGTTTACAAACATATGTACTTGTATTTTGAAATAACCTCAAACTGTAGCTATTTTAAGAACATTCTTGTGTCCAAATGCTTTACCAAAATCCATCTTAAAAAATGCTAAGTAAAAAGAAAATTATGTCTTCCCCTTTTTTAAAGAAAGAAATGATCATGTGAGTTGAATTAAATGACATTTCATGAACTGAATACCCTGAACGCACTTAAGTTTTCATAGCTTTTCCCATTTTTAAGAGCAAAGAGTGATGTAAATAAAATCTTGATTGAATCCATGGCCTGAAATGTACTTCTCTCCAGTTGAAATGAACAATTTGTTTTAGTTTAGAGAATGTTGAACAAATTTGATCAATTTTTTCATTCAGAAGAAGGATCTATCTTGCAATAACATTAGATATTTCAGTTTTATTAAGATATAATTGACATATATCACTATATAAGTTTAAGATATGAAGCATAATGATTGAACTTGCATATATTGTGACATGATTACGACTATAAGTTTAGTTAGCATCCATCATCTTGTTACCAGACGGGGGCTTGGCCCCGACCAGGTCTGCCTAGGTCCAGGTGGTAGTGTTTGCATTCTTGACTTCCTGTAGGAAAGATGTCACAAAACAAGTCCAGGTGACTATGAGGGTGTGTTTATTAAATCTAGGGACATTAAAACAATGAAAGGCTTAGCATAGAGGAAGCAATGAAAGAGCCGGAGCTGGGCTGCCTTAGCTCACTGGGAACTCAGAGAAGAGAGGACCTTGGGGACAGGTTCAGAGGACTAGCCTGGGATGAGCTGTTGCTACCCATGGCTCCCCTGATTGTTAGTCTTGGGGGGTCCCTTAGAGTTTAGGAGATGTGTCACTTGAGGAAGAAGTGAGGGAAGAAGAGGAGAAAAGTAATGCAACAGACTGCTCCCCAGAGGGAGAGCATGCACCCTGGGTCTTTTATCTCGAGACTTTTATCTCTCTTTGCAGATGGGAATCTTAGGGGAAATCTCAGGGGAGGGTTTCAGCAGAATATTCATCAGTTTTCCAGGTATGTCCTTTCAAGGTTGTGGTGCCCACTGATTGCTGGGTCAGTGACAGGGCAGGGTAGTCTTTAGTCATTACAATTGGTTTGGTTTTGCCCATCTGATTTTGCTGCTTTTCTGGGCCTGGAGCTGAAACACAACTGAGGCCTAGATGTTATCTTTAGGGAGGTGATCTTTTGTGTCTGGCTGTACATTGCTCAGTCATTTTGTTCAGCTGTCTCTCTCAGTTTCCCTATTCCACTTGCCAAGGAATTTTTCTAGCTTCTTACTATCCTGTCTCAATCTCATATAGACACAATAAAAAGAAATAAAAAATGTGATATAAATTTTTAAGATTTACTTTCTTAATTTTCATATCTAGGAAGTATCTTAATGAAGTCTTGGATATTCACATGGACCAAAAAGCTATTAAACTTCAACAAACATGGTTCTCATTCATATATTTTAAAAAGTGGAAACTCCTGTTATTAACTTAAATAATACTTGGTAAATACATTCAGTAAAGGCCCTCTGGGGGTTTTCGGTAGTGAAACTTTCAAAAGTTTGTTTTAGAAATAGAGAACATGATTTGTACTTATTTACTGGTTAAAATTTTTAACCTGGAATAAACTTTCTTAGTCTGTATTAGAAGAATGATCTTAGAAATTCAACTTTTCTGGAACACCAAATCTTTAAAGTGTCACCAGGACTATGGGAGGCAGGGCAAGTGAGTTATGGAACAGATTTTCAGATGAATTGTAGGGACATGGAATGTTATAAATGGAAGAGACTATAGAGATTTTTAAAATATATTACATTTTAATTTTCAACTTTTTAATTTCATTTTGTTTTTCAGAATACTATTCCAAAAAGGAAAAAATATTTTAATAAAAGATTTATAATTATAAAGAAACATGTTAAATCCATGTAATTGTATTCTAAATAAATTATCTTAAAATATTTCATGAAACAGCACCTATATTGGAATATAACCAATCAAATTCATAGAACTCATAAGGATATCTGATAATACTGTCTTTTTTCCTATAGCATGCTATTAAAAATGTAATTAGTGAAAAACAATATTACTTCAGTAGTTTGCATAAGTAATTCCTCACTACTGAATTTCTAATTTTGTGTGTTTGCTGCTTAGGTTTTTAGCTTGATAAATATATGCAAAACTTTTTCATTTGGATATTTTTTGCATTATGATTTTTTACATACATGCTGCAGTACAACCTGGAATGATTTATTTTCATATATCCTGAGATTCATAGGCAACATCAGTTATTTTGACCAAATTAGAGTCAATAAGTTTCCTGCCATTAGATTTGACACATGAAAGGTAGGATGTTTTGCACTTTCTGTTTAGAACTGTAGCTGTAAGATGCAGGGCTGGTTGGCTCATGGGCATCTTTCTGATTACAGGGAATAGAAAACTTTGTCTAAACATGATAAAATAAGGCAATTTAAGGAGATAACAGTGGCAAACAACTCATGGAATGTAGAGAAAGGGAGTGAAAGTCTTGTGACCCACATTGGAGTCAAGCCAGTTCCATCCTTAAATTTTCCAGTGAGTGAGCAGGTGCAGCCTGTCAGCTTTCTCAAGGTAGTTCTATTTTTAACATTTGCAACTGAGAAACGCACTGTGACCCTTGTAAATATTCAGAGAGGAAAACAAATATTTCTATGAAATATATATAAGCTCCCATATATAGCATAATGTTAAGTTAAACGTATGAATGGGGGTGCAATTGTTAACTTTTCTGTATTATATGACTCTTTTGCTTTTTCTTCAGGATGATCTCTTCTGATGAGTCATGTATAAGGATTGAGTGAAAGTGTGAGTATCAATTAATGCTTCATATTAGTAAAGCTTATCTTTTTGTATTTTAAATACTTTAATTTTTTTTACACACATATGGTCATGTTGCACTTTAGACAACTTTAATAGCCATTGTTCTATAACATAGTTCTTTAGAATCTCAGAATAAATAAATCTGTTTTATTTACCAAGACAGATATCTTACTCAACATTTCTTCCAAATATTTCAAAGTCTTTACCAGATTTTAAAATTGAGCCCCCCAAATATGTTAAGAAATACTGCAATTCAGACTTTGTTCTACTGTAAAAACTCTTCTTAGAGCAAAATAATTCCTTACACAATTTGATAAAAGTCTCTGAAGATTTATGTAACTCCCCATCCTATTTATTTGTTGTATGACTCAATTTTACATAAGTGTACCGCCAGTACTTGTCACAGTGGTATTCACTGTAAAGATGATATTTGAAATGTTGTTAATAGTCAGTTGTAGGAGCATCAGTGAAGAGTAAATCCTTCTTTATACCTTCATGCTAGTCTTAGTGAAAAGCATGCCTTGATTAAGAATAACTTTAATTTTTGCCTGATCTTTCACATCTGAGAAAATTGAGGCCAATTGATTCTACCAAGACAAACAAATGCCCTTAAATAAAATGAGAATTCACCTCACTACCTATGACCTTCAAATAACCTACTTGGTGTAGGATTTTAAAATGCAAAATAGCACTGTATAGACAGGCCCCATTAATAATGGCATTGCATCTGTATTGATTTCTTTACCCTTTATTTCTAGTAAGGTGGCTACAAAGAGGTCACTTGCCAGAAAGTAAGCATCCTTCATTTTCTCCACAGTGACTTTTTGGTCATTAGAAGTATTATAGCAGCTATTTTGGACATGCTCATTGTAAGTCTTGGAATCTTGAACTGTGTAGGCCTCAGTTGGTATCAGGGTGAGGACATACCAATTTTTTTTTCTCAGCCTAGTATCTTAACAGAAAAATTACTGCAAAGACATAGGATTCCTGGCTGTTTATTCCAGAAGTGGTTGTTAAAATGTAAGCATCCTTGAAACTAAATCTGAAACAAATGGAAGTTGTTAATAGCTTTAAAAGGGTTTCAAAGGGTTTGTTATTCATCTGATTCTAATATATCATAATTGTTCCCTGAGATGTAAGGTGCAGAAGGAAGGGACCCACGCTAAAAGGTGACATCAGCTCCTTCAAGCTTGGCAAAGATTTTCTATAAAGACCCAGGTAGTAAATATCAGTATTTGAGGGCCATAGGTGTCTGGGGGGACTACGTAACAGTATGTTAATGGAAGGGCATGACTGTGTTCCAGTAAAATGTATTTATAGAAACAGGTAATGTGATGAATTTGGCCACAAGCGGGAGTTTGTCCACCTCTGAGCAACCCTGATGGGGGAATTCCTCGCTCTGTTCTGGGTGATCAGAGGACTTCCTATGGGGACAGAGAGGCTGACAGGGCCACAAAGCCTAAGAGATTACTGTTCACTTTAGATTGTCTCTTTTCTTGTCCTTTGGTTTTGCAATATGAAAACTCAGAGCTGGACTTTTAGGAACTTAGTAGGGGATATACATATACACACGTACACATACACAATTTACCTCCTTCATTTTAATGTAGTTGTATACCCTAGCAACATTTCATGTGTGGCAGGGAGCTGTCATATTGTACAGGGCAAGTTTAGTAGCTAGGAATATCTGGATTCAGACATTCCTCAGTTTGAATCCCTAATTTCACTCCTTATTTAGCATATCCACATCTCAGTTTCCTCATGTGTAAAATGGGGATGAAAACAATAATTACATGTTTGTAAAAGTAATTAGCACAGCATTGGGCATGCTTAATGTACTCAAGTGATATCTGACATTACTAACAACAAATATTGTTTTTCCTTGAAGTCTCATATATTAGGTCTTTCTGTACATGCACCTATGGATTCCTCACAATTGTACATATAACAAACTATATGTAAAGGCACTCTTATTATACTAGATACATTCAAGGATTTTAAAAATTGCTTGTTTCAAGAAATATTTTGCTATGGATACTACAGATTAATTTTATAACATAAAAGTACAAAGGTCAATGATTCGAGATTTCAGATAAAATTCTCTGCCTCTAAGTGCTACCACCATTAAATGCTTCCTACATTTTTTGTCTTCTGAAAAGAAGCTAAGTGTTAAAACTGTGGTATCCTTTATAATTATCTATTAAAAACACATGATTAAGAATATAAAATGTCATTGTTTCCAATCATAATTTAAAATAAATTGTCATTTTGATCTTCTTTGGTAGACATCTCCCTGACAGACAATCCAAATTGAACTGGATCTTCTATGAAGAACAAGGAATAGCTTTCTTTAACTCATGAAAACACAGTTGTTGGGACACAGTTAATTTAGGAGGTGATTTTAGATTTGAGGAATATGTGGACACTATATCTTTTGATGCCTTCATTTTATTTCCATATCTTGTTTCAAATTTATTGTTCAGACAGTAGATATTCATTAACTGATTTTTTTAAACTTTGTTTTTATTGCTGACACTATTACAGATGTCTTCACTTTCCCCCACTTTGCCCAGTTCCACTCAGCCACCACCCCTCCTTCCCTCTATTGTCTGTGTCTATGGGTTATCCCTATATGTTTTTTGACTAATCCCCTTCACCTTCTTTTATCCAGTCTCCCCTTGCCCATACCCTCTGACAGCTTTGTCTGTTCCATGTATTTATACCTCTGTTTCTATTTTGCTTGTCAGCTTATTTTGTTCATTAGATTCCACATATAAATGAGATCACTTAGCATAATAATCTCCAGGTCCATGCATGCTATCTCAAAAAGTAAGGGTTCCTTCTTTTTTATAGCAACACAACATTCCACTGTGTGTAAATGTACTACAGCATTTTTATCCACTCTTCTACTGATGTGTACTTGGGCTGCTTCCAGATCTTGGCTAATGGAAACAATACTGCTCTGAACATTGGGATGCATATATTCATTTGAATTGTGTTTTAGGATTCTTAGGATATATTCTCAGAAGTAAGATCACTGAGTCAAAAGGCACTTCCATTTTTAATTTTTGAGGAATCTCCATACTGCCTCCCACAGTGGCTGTACCAGTCTGTATTCACATCAACAGTGTGCAAGGGTTCTCTTTTCTCCACATTCTTGCCATCAGTGTGGCTTGTTGATATATTAATGGTAGCCATTCTGACAGGTGTGAGATGATATCTCATTGTGATTTTAATTTGCATTTCTCTGATTATTGACATTGAGCATGTTTTCATCTGTCTGTTGGTGTTTGGTTTCTTATTACAGTCTAACACTGTAGTGCCTAGGCATACATTTTGCATGATGGCATTTGGCCTAACCATGATGAGTATGAGTGTCACTTTGTTAATCAGTCTATGACACCACTTGAAATTTAGTTATTTGCACATAGAAAGTCATAATGGAAATGGCCATACAGAACTTGCATAGTTTAATATTCAGAAATGGTTATATACAGGATGAATAACAAAAGGATGGAATTTAAGGGAAATAAAAGATTAAAAAGTGTAAGGAGGTATAAAAACTAGAAGAAAGAATTTAAACCCATAGCCCTAGTAGGTGCAGACAATTCTGACTACTCTCTATTACATTCAATATTTCAATCAACACAGAGAAAGCAGGAGTTTGCAGCTCTGCTACTGGGGACATTGCCAGGGTACATCAAAAATTACAGGAACTGTGCCAAAGAATGAATTCAAATAATGCTATCCTACATTGTCTGAGCCTGATCTAAAATCATCGGCATAATGTACAGAGAATAAGGAAGTCTCTGGGTTGGTGAAGCCAATTTGTGACAGCAGAATTCCATCCTTGTTGTGTTTTGCTTTTATATTTTTCTCAAAGGAGTCAGCTGTGGAGAGAATACACAATTTATAATCAGGTACTTTACATATAACAATATGAATTATACCTTTAAAAATAATTGGCATGCTAAAATATATTTCCTCCTTAGTCCAGTGTATTATTCATAGTAATATGACTGCAACTTTCAGTATTCTATAGACATCAGTACAGAAATCACTATGATTCCTAGATTTTTTGACAATTACTTTGTACTTCTACATTTGTTTATCCATTCAAACAACATGCATTTGTTCAGCTAAAAATATTGACTGAATACCAACTGCGGGTCAAGTACTGGGGTTAGACAAAGACAAAGACAGGATTTCTTTCTGGAAAATATCTACAAGTATGCAAACGACTTTACATTATTATTATCATTATCATTACCATTAGTATTATTATTGAATGTTTACTTAAAGTGCCAGTCATCATTTTCTCTTATTTCATGTAGACATTCAATATAAACTTGTTGTAGAAGATAACTGTGTTTAAAATCATTTTAAATGTTATGTATAACATGGCATCCTGTATTTTCATTTTAAACACAGATTTGTAAAATTGGAAATGTTGAATTAATGGTGTGAGCCAAAAAACCCTAAATAAAACCCTTTATTTTCAAGGAATTATTTGCTAGTGGACATTTTCTTCATCCAATATTGCACTGGATCAAAATTATGTTAAGAAAATCTGATTTCTATGATGTATGTGCCAGTCTTTCTTTTCAATAATAAAGCAGAAAACTAGATCGTACTTTCCCATATCTGGCTCTCAGCTGTACAACTCTGATCAGCAAACCTTTTAATCATGCCAGATTATGTGATTGTTTTGTGACACAGATGTACAGTCACTAGAGATTAGGGTTTGTTGTTTTAAAATTGTCATCTCAGCTGTCTGTATGCAGATACAGGATTGCCTTGAAAAATCTAAATATGGATGTTTCTGAAAATACTGACAAATATATTAGAAAAGGAAGGTTTTTACAAAACTCTACAAAGTCCAAAAAAATTAAAGGGTGAAAATGAAATCAAACTAAAACATTTATAAATATGCCTTTACTAGATTTATTTACTGTTTTCTGGAAAATTATAACCTCTTAGTACCAACACATTTTAAATATACAAGCAACTTAAAGAACAGTCATTCTCTTTAATGTATACCTAGTTAAGCTATTAGAAAAAAAAATGACTACATTATAAGCTTTCAGCTTGTATTTATGGACAATTTCAGGAATTTAAGAAAAACATATCATATTGAGACTAAAAATACATTAGGCTGTTGATAAGTGTTTCTTTTCCCCTTCAGAGTCCTAGATATTAACAGCCAAATGAAATATTGGCTAAATCCATTTATTTTTATTTTTGTATTTTTAACTAACATCTATTTATTTAGTATTTCCTCTTTTCCAGACCCTGGCCTTTTAGATACTGTTTCATTTTTGACACTTTATTGTGGGTTTTGTATGGAGTAGGTTGAATTGGGGTTTAAAGAAGCCATTTGTACCATCAAAGTAAGGTTAAGACACACATTGAGATTATATCGGTATCCAGGGGCAGCAGAGACAGGACTAGGACTTTTAATTCCTAAATCCTATGGTCTTTTCATTACGTCTACTTTGTTATTTTGACCTCAAAAGTAGGGGCAAACCTTTATTGAGTTAAATTAATTCAGGCTTCTCATTGTGAACCTACTGGTACACAGTTTTATTGCCATAGACCTCTGTTTTTGACATTAAATAAGGAATAATTCTTGACCTCAGTGGTTGTTAGGGACATCAAATAAGCAGGTATGTGGAGATGGATATACATGGTTGGCAGCCTAAAGAGATCCCCTTAGGACCCTTTACTGGCATTGTAACCCCATCCTCCTGTGCATGTGTGCTGTGCTGTGAGTGAGCTGTGTATGTGACTTTCTTCTTTTGGACTCTTGGGACACAGGATACATCCTCCTGATGCCCCACCCCCCACCCATGGCCCTACACCAATGAATAACCAATAAAGGGACACTAAAACAGAGGTTTCTTGCTTTGGGAAAGGATACACTCACTCTGAGGTGCATAGTTTCATACAGGGTAAGGCTGAGGTTGGAATTTGACCTGAAATCCTACTTTCCTTGGTTTCTTACCCTTTTTTGTTTTGTTTCCCACTGCCTTGCTCATTTCTCCAGAGAAAACTTTTTAAACAAGTACTTGCACTTTGAACCCTTACTTTAGAATTGGTTTCTTGAAAATTCTGAGAAAAATGTTTGCCTCTAAAGTTCTCCTACCTGAGCTTTATATAGCTTATTTGTCCCTTCCTACACTGTCAGCTATTATTCTTTGCTATCCTCAATACGCCTTTCTCCACTAGCCTTATATAACTATTTCTCTATATAGCACATTGTAGATTCTTCCATTTTGCTGCTTCTGACCTGTTATAGATAGACCTGGTAGATTTATGTGTAAAGTAGAATGAGTGAGGACTTGGGTTTTCCATAGATAACTTTATCTTTCTCAGCTGGAGTTTTCTCTTTAAGTTTTTCTGAGAAATGACTTCCAAATAAATGAGTGGTACATGGAGCAGCTAAGAAACATAAGTTGGTATAACAAAGTACCAAATTATGCTGCATAAAAAGAAAGCAAACACCATGATAAGACGCTAATTGTGCCACATGCTCTGATTGAGTGACACTGATTAGAAAGCAAACACATCAGGCCCTATTCTCTCTGACTCTCCTTCTCCCACAGGTCCCCATCATTAAACCATTAAGGTGAATCAATACATTTTTTAACAAGAGACCACAGAAGTAAATCAACTTGGCCAGAATATCTAGATGTTCAGAATTTGTGGCCACCTGGCTAATTATTGGGTTAATAAATTTCTGTCTTCTGAGAGCAAGCTTATGTATGAAGAGTTTTATCATGTAGTACACACTTGGTAATGACTCTTTGAATATCTTTTCACATTTCATTGTCACAAAACAGGATTCCTCAGCAAACCTTGGCTTTCCACTGTGCCAACTCTTTGGAGTCTGCTACAAAGCATATAGTTCAATACGGTAGGAAAAAAATATGAAAACATTGTCCACCCACATGCTGTGATGCCCATGTAAATAAAAGTGCCCCACTGTGTGTGTCATGGAAAATACTATATGTAATTTTCTTTTCCACAGAGCTCACGAGGTTGTAAAAGAATTGTGTTCAGAGAACAAATATGTTCTACTTTGAAGCCCAAATTATTCATCTCTCCTTTTTATTTGTTTTTAATTTTTTCTGCTATTTCCATTATGATAATTTATGGATTTAAGATGAACTATGTGAAATGTTTAGCCTAAGATCACCTTATCTTTATATATAAAATTCTTTCTTTTTACATACAGAGTGTAAATCAGTGTTATAAACAAGTATTGGGGGGATCTTTAAACTAGTTAAGGGAATAGGATGTTTTGGTGCCCTTAAGCACTTTACACAAATAGCTAGTATGCTAATTACTGCTTGTTATTATTTAGATCATTAAATCTGCTTTTCTGGAGAATGCATTAGACAGCCCCTTGCTTTATAACCCATTTTGATCCTTGTACATTCTTAAATGGAATCTATTTTGTCTCTCAGGAAACAATGTTCGCCTTATTCTAGTAATTCAGACTGTCTTCCCTCCTAAACTGTTTTAACATGCTTCAGTGACGTCCATGTGACTGAAGAGATAATGGCTGATGATGTTTGTTATCATTGTGCTTCTAACATTCTCAATGTCGTGAACATATTGCTTTCCTTAGCTTCTACAGAAAACAGCATCACCTCTTTACTAAAAATGTTATGGAATCATTGATATAAATGTCTATCAATGAAACAATGTAAATGATAACTTGAATGCAACACTGGCATGTCACAGTGGTGGCATTGAAAATAACCTCATGGCTTTCCAACTCTGTCTTTATTACTGGTGGAAACACATGAGCAGAGAATAAGCACCTGAAACCATTTTTTAAATTATGATGGTGTTTTGAAGAAATCCTGAAATTAATATTCTCTTAACTCTAAGTTCATTCTTCATTCCATAGAGTTTCCTTGGAAAACTGAACATCAATATCATTCTTCTGATTTAATGATCATCTTCTTTTTTTTTTAACAACAATGGCATAATAGAATTAGGCTAGCTTTTATAATGGAATCTAATTATACTTCACAGTGCACACATTTTGTCATTTTCAAAAACATTTTGTATTAATTTAATTTATTGTAAATGAGTATATTGTCAAGAAATAAATTTGCTTCAACCCAATACTGGTATACCTGAATTCACCAGACAGTAAACATTATATAATGCACATATCATTTTCCTTTTTACCTTAGCTAACAAGAATCTCAAAGCTAATACTGTGCTTAATTGCTGAAATTATCCTTATTTAACATAGAAAAATCATTTCTGTAAATAGCATAGTCTTGTTTTAATGGTCCAGTTAAATTTACCTTTTATAATTAATCAAAGCAAATGCTTCTGGGACTAATCTTAAAAGAAACAATAAACAAATCCATCTAATTTTGGCTTGTCAGCTAAAAAGAGAAATGCTTATTAAAGTTTCTTACAGCAGAGAAAACTGCTTTAACAATGTTTTTATTATCCAAATTTAGTTTATTTCTGAAAACACATTGGATATCTCCTTATTTAAAATAGTGAAAAAATGACTCGTTCCCCATTAATACAAAACACCAACCAATATTTTTTTCAGTCGGATTAAAACATTTTAAAACACCTATTTAACAAGTCACCAAGAGCTTTTACACAGTAGAAAGCATTTAAAACACCAGTTACTTAATAATTCTATACTAGAGAACTCGATGGGTGTGTTTTTGTTCAGCTTGCAATAAAACTATAAATATTAGATGTAGATTATAATTCAACACTGTAAGAAATGTTTTCTACAATATAAATGAACAATGCAAAAATCACACAGGCAAGATACTCAACTGCCTTCCTGACAGATCAGTCTCACTGACCCAGAGCTATGAGGAGATTGAGAAGCTGTAGGCAGGGCCAAGGTTCAAAGCCTCATGGACAAATGCTAAGCAGGCTTACAAAACAGTGATACTTTATGAGTCTTGCTGCACAGATTCTGTTATTACTTCTTCCAAAAAAGAAGAAAAATGTATAGAAATTTCTTTCTTTTTTTTTTAAAGATTTTATTTATTTATCTTCAGAGGGGAAGGGAAGGAGAGAGGGAGAGAAATATCAATGTATGGTTGCTTCCTGTGCATTCCCTGCTGGGAACTGGCCTGCAACCCAGGCATGTGCCCTGACTGGGAATCGAACTGTGATCTCTTGGTTCACAGGCCCGCGCTTAACCCACTAAGCTACACTTAAGCTACATAAGCCAGGGCAAATGTATAGAAATTTCAAATAAGCCAGCTGTGCATTTTCTGTAATAGCTATTCATATGTCAATATATTTGAAAATAATCTGTTGAAAATCTTAACTGATAAACTACTCCTGAGCTTTGATGGAAGGGTCCTAGTCATAAGAAATATTATTGGAAAAAATATTATTGGAGACAAATTCTGCCCTTGATCATTTAGGGCAGGGCACAAAGATCGCTGGTTGTGTAATATCTCCATCATCTATTCCACAAATTCCTTAAGGTCTATATTTATGAAAAGAGACTGAATATCTTGCTCAATGAAGTCTAGGAGGGTCAGGAATTTAATTACGCAAGCCTGGATGCCAAAGTTGAGGCAGCCAATGGCTCCACCATCTGGTAGAGGATGAGAACTGGAGTTGCTTATATTTATATGGTGCACCTGGCCACAAAGCTGATCACCACCGCTGAGCTGGAAGCACACCTGTGCTGTTCTTGCTACTGCCCAGCCTCCCTGCTGTGCTCCTGGCAGGCTCCTTGGCACCACTTTCCACTGAGTCTAGACATCATCTTTTAAAATAAGCCAAATGATCATTTTGCTTTTATCGATCTAATAAGTTAGTTCTATCTCCAAGTGAATGCATTTCCTTATTGATGATTAAATACATCTGAGTTCTCTTTGCCTGAGTGTGAATAGTTGGAGCCAGGATATGTTAGTTTTCAGAGGGACAAGTATGGATGGATATAAGTTGTATATATGAACTTTCTTTTGCAGTATTTTGGGTGTGGGTATGTGTTTCTGTATGTGTGATGTTTTGCACCTGCTTAGATTCCTTTGAGGGATTTTCTTTGAAGTTAACTGTTGTAACTCCCAAAGGGGTTCTGAAGTTGGTCATCATAGGTGTCTATGGGCCTGTTGAATTCTAACTGAGAGGCTGTTAAAAAAATCCAAACTACTTTTATGATTATCAAGTTCCAACAAACTAGCTCTTGGAACCCACATTTCTTGTACTCTCTCATTGCTTTGTTAAAAGTCCTTTCACTATGTGGTAGTTGGGCTTGATAAACAGGTGCATCTCATATCAGTGATAATGTGTAACCAAAAGAGCTGTGTACCCTTAAAAAGCTGCTTTAGTGTTGCTTTTGATGCATAGCTCTGTTTAAGGAGAAAGCCACTTATGGCCTTGATTAATTCTTGGAGTTTTGCAAAGCCCTCACGTGTTCAATTAGGAGTTTCACTTCTGTCACAGCATTAGGGTCCCTGAGATGTAAGGTTTAAATGACTGTTCAGCTGTGGTAATGACTTCTTTCCTGACTCATGCACTTCCTGATGCCTTCCCACTTAACAGGGACCATTCCAGGAAATGTGTCTGAATTTTGGACTTTCAAACTACTGTATCATACACTATGAAATTATACTTGTATTTGCGGTCTTTTTCTCCTTTAAACTCTTCTTACCAAAACCAGTGGATGCTCTGTCTTTTGCTTAAAAAAAAAATTGTCCCCAGGCAGTGCCTTCTTCACCTCTTGGGGGTGCTATTCACCATACCAGGGAATCTCGTCTGTCTCATGTCAGGCTCTGTACCATCAATCAACCCTTAACTGTGCCACAAACATCTTTGTCTCATATATTTATACACCAAAGGGTTGCCATCAGTTATGATCACAAAGGAATTACAGATGCCTTTGCATCATGCTGGTGCAGGTAGTTGTTTTCATCACTCTAAGGAATTGAAAAAGGATATGTGTGGCTGTGGTGCACAAATTGACCCGCTCTGGAGACCAGCTGGTTCACCTGGTGCTTGAATAAGACCTACTTGTTCAGTTCCCTGTTTCTTGATCTTGTTGGACCTGGGAAGAATAGTTTGTTTTTATTTTCAAGTTGTCATTAATGGGTAATTGAGGCAATACTAAGCGACTATACATAGGTAGCATGTAAAAGGTAATGTGTTCATCAAGGACAATGCTGAAGTTTTATACCAAAGGCATTGTATTGATACATTGATACTACGATACTGTGTACAATGTAAAAATACATTGATACTACAAATTTTTAACAATAAGTAATTTTGAAATGGTTTTACAACCCTGGCCTTCTATATATTACAATAACATAGTTGGATTCCTTCATTGTCCACCAGTAAGACCTACAATGACATTTTAAATGATCTATATAACAATTAAATGAAAGGCATTGTTAGCTGGTTCATGCTTCTATTACAGAGTATATTCTAATAGCAATTGTTTTTTCTTATGATATTACTAACAGAAAAGTCATTATATATATATATATATATTTTAGAAACTATCCAAGTGAAATGCTGACTTATGATTTGCAAAAGGTGAGTCTTTATTGCATCTCACAGTTAAAAAATAGAACAATTTTCATAATCAGATCAAACAGGTTCAGTCAGTTTTATTGAATAGACTAATTCAGTTGATTGTACTCACTGGAACCCTGTGAACTGGGTATCCTCTTTCACTGCCCAGAAACTGCAGTCCAGTATTTTGGTATAAACCTCTGTCTCATATAGCAGGTGTATAAAAAGAAATAGCAAAGTTCAGTGCTGAGTAAGATCATTGTAACAGCCTTCCCTCTCAAGTATATGCTGTCTTTAGTGTCAATACTTCAACAGAAGTCATGGTAGCACATCTGAAAGTATATTTAAACTTTCTGTTTCTCTGAGCTTATGTATACAATGCAATATTTTAGTTTTAGTTTTATAAGCATTTACTATATATAATGCAAATGCATACATGATATATGCAAGCAAAATATATATATATAATCCTCTTTTTAAAAATGCATTATGTTGCTTTTTTATGTGAAAGTGTCCTATTTTAGCTAATATACTACACCTGCAAATACCATAATGTGACACTAGCTGTTAGATGGTTACAAGAACTTGTACAAACACATGAACACATGTACATTTAAGTATGATGGAACAACTTTAAATAAAATTTCCTCTATTGTGATCCTACTTCACTAGTTTCTGCTTCAAACTCTGGGCCCTTAAGATATAAATGAGATTATTGTAGGAAGTTGCATATCATCTCTTTTCATACTATATTAAGTAGTGCTTCTTTGCCTGAAGAGAAATCTTTTTTATTTGTCAAGACCAGTTAGCAATTATTGATACTTACTATCAGTGTTTCAGTGTGACAGGAGCTGCAAACCCTATCAAGTATAAAACTTTATAGCACAGATTTTGCAGACTGAAATGGATTGTTTAAACTCTGAGGTATTTAGTATATTTTAAAAAGTTAATGGAATGACCAGTCTAGAAAGAGGTTTCTTTCTGTCCAAACAAAAACATTTGCAACGATGAGAGGAGGAAAACATCATCTTAGTAAAACAATTATCTAGTGAAGCTATTCTGAAAACATCCACAAATTGGAGATGGAATGGATTGAAAAGGATGAATTTAACATATTCTAAAGGAAAGCAGTGAAGAGTGATAGTCTGCATTTCTTCCTCAAAATGGGCCCACTTCTTTAATATTGGGTGGCAGCCACTTAACTTCCCAAAGTTGTTCTCCTCTTTTCTCTTCTGCAGAAAGAGGCTTTTCTTTCTCTGTTTTAACTGATTAATGTGAAACCTGAGCCATTGAAAGATAACATTGAATAACTGGTTTCCTAGAACTTTATTGACTATGGATGCTTATGAATATTCATTCTGATCATGAGGGAGTTAAACAGATTTTCAGGCAATGACTGTAAATTTACCCTTAGAATTTCTTAATAGAACATCTTCAAATGAAACCATATATTTTAAAGACAATAACTGTACAAATGTCATTTCAAATCTGTAAACCATGTCTCCAGTGCCATTTCACACATGAAAAATCAGTAATAGAATCATCTGGAGGATTATTATTTCATACAGATTTTTACTTGGCAGCTTTTTCTTGGACAGTTTTTGTAAACAGTATAAAATCTATCTTTCTGGAATAGTTGAGATGGAGCTTTAATGGACTCCATAATCTCTATCCCATACAAACCATAATTTTTATCTTTGATCTGTTTTCCAAAGCTTTTATCTTTTAATTAAATTTGTTGTGGTGACATTGGTTAATAAAATTATATTGATTTCAAGATTACAATTCTGTAATACATTATCTGTATATTGCATTGTGTGTTTACCACCCAAAGTCAAAGTTTTCTTCTTTTTAAGAAACTCATTAACTTAAGCCTTGGTTGATGTAATTACACAGTTGTGAAATAGTGAACATGTTATACACTATCTTCTGTACCTTGTCACCAACTCATTGCTTTATCAAATAACAGAATATATAGTCATTGATTAAAAATACAGTTTGAGAATAAGACGAGCTTAAGCAGAAATAAAAAGTATAAGTAGCCATTCCTTTAATATAGATCTGCTGTAAAATGTATTTGCAAACTGTCTAACTTAGTGGAGAATTAAAGGAAGAAAGGAGCTCTGAACCAAATCTGAAGATTTGAAGGCAATGAACCATGATCGATGATATTTTGGCAAAATAAAATTTAAGATACTTATGTTAAATATGAGTTGGTTAATTATAAATAGCCAATTGCTTAGCAAGAGCACAGGAAAAAAATTGTACTTTTGTCTAGAGAGCACCTTAAATGTTTTTTAAATATATATTTCTTTTAATCTGTAGTTTAGATTATTCTCATTTGCCAAATAAGAATAATAATACCTTCTTTGTAAAGGATCGAAGGACAGAGTAGGTGCTTACTGAATGATAGTTTTACTATCATTCTTAACCTTGGGTAGGAAATATAACAGGATTTAATTACTGCACAACTTCCCTCAGAATTAACTGAGCTCTTGATCTGCTGAGGAAACATTCAGGCTAGTAGTAGAAATAGATATTGTGCCTGAAGTGGGGACTGTAATTAGTAGCTGTTAATAACTATGGATACCTATCCCTCCAAGGCAGTTAAACTACACACAAGATAGTAAAGATGATAATGATACATGGAAGAACTAATTCTCACCTTAATAGATCACAGTTCTGTTGGATCACAGGGTACATTATGAGTAGATGAGTGGTATAGGGCCAATAGAGAGGACTAGGGCATTGAGAGAGGGCTATAGTAGATATCTGTTTTGCTTTTGTTTTCACTTTGAAATCCAGTATTCATCTTTTTGGAAAGAGCACCCTTTTGGAGGAACAACCCACAGTTTTAAATCTTATTGCATGTACTTGTGGAAATGTATCTCCCCCACGCTCCTACTGTATGATGGGTCTTTGATTCAGGTCTCTATAAAAACAGCTCTGATTCTCCTGGCCACAGGGATTGGTGGAAGAAGTGCATGTGATCCAAGTGGAGCCAATAAAGTTCAAGGAGAATTTCAGGGGCTGTACTAAGAGAGGCACTATATTTTCAGCTGCACTTCAACCTGGGAAAATACAGCTCTGAACATGCTGACACAGGGCCTGGAAATGAACACAGCATAGAAATAGACTGACAAAAACTAGAGAGGACTTGAATACTGATGATATTGAGTCCCTACACTAACCCTGAGGTTTGAAACCAGCCTGGTCATAGACTTTTCAAATACATATATCAATGTCACCCTTATTTGTTTAAGTAAATTAGATTACATTTTCTACCGGTTATAGCCAGATGTTTCCTCATAGTCCAAGGAGGTTTCTAGGCCTGGTTCCTTCTTTTATATATCCCATTAAGTAGATACTAATTTTTCAATGTCTCAGTTTTCTCCTTGTAAAAAGAATAAATAATACCTAGTTTTAAGAGTTATAAAGATTAAATGGGATAATAAATGTAACAATATGGATTTATTCCAAATACCAAAGTAAAAATATAACATTATTTCACTTTGCTAAATTAAGTAAAATTGAACTTTATGGCCCATTAAGTAAGGTAGGAAGATCCAAATATCTGTCATTAATGGGGACCCTCTTCATTTTTAGCTGCTACACAACATCCAAAATACCTTAGAAGGAGCCTTCAACCTTCGATCCACTGTAATTACAGCCAACATGTTCATTGTCAAAGTTTTTATGGTCTATTAAAGACAGATGTCACTACAGCCTCTATGTCAGGTGTGGCCACCAGTGTCTTTTGCTGCAATTTCCAAGAAAATAGTATTGGATATTGAAAACTTCAGTCATCAATGAGCTCTAACAAGAAGAAGTTCTGCTGCCTTCAAAGACATTTATGTACAGCATACAGCTGCTATTTGATTCTGCCTGTCATGGAGAAAGAAAAAAGGAAAGGATTCTGATTTACCAGAGTGTCCTATGGCCAAGTATCTAAGTTCACAACAATTAGTCACACACCTATACTGAAAGTACGCCTGGGTGCCTGCTTCAGTGAAAGCCAAACTTGTGAGACAGGTACTGGTGAGAAGGAAAGTGGTTTATTCAAGTGCAGTCATTTGAGAAGATAGTGGACTCATGCCTCAAACCCCATCTTAACAACTTAGTACAGGCAGAGGATATTTACAAGGAGGGGGAGGGAAAGCAGAACAGAGATCTAGATGAGGGGGTTGAAAAGTTCTCTATGTACAGACTAACACAGTTCATTCTGATAAGGACCTCAAAACTGGTCAAGTGATACTCTGATGTATATCATCCTGGTTTTCATCATCCTTGTTTTACATCATCCTGGCTCCACTGTTGAAAATCAGTAAATCTCCTGGACCTGGGATGCCTGAAGTTGGGAGTTGGTATCTTCTGAAGTTAATTCCTAGGATTCTTGTACAAACATGATGTTCACCTACAAGCTACATATTAGTCAGAGTTAGCATTCACAGAAACAATGTCAAAAGGATGGTGGAGTGGATTACCATTCCCCACTGTTACCATTCCCCACTGTTACAGTGCTGCTCACACTAAGCTCTCTGTACACTGTCTGAGGCTGAGAGAAAAAGGAAAGATTGATAATCTTGAATGGTACCATGTTACAAGGTGAAGAGGAGTTGTAGCAGTCTCCCTGTCTACTCCTCTGTCTAGCACAGACATGGAAGTTTCTGCTTTCTGCTGCTCTAGATGCGTATGAGGGCAGAGAATGGGAATCTGCTGGATTGTTAATGAATTTCAGGCAAAGAGGTGGCTAGCAAGGCAGGGCTGCCTAGCTCCATGAGGGATCTTGAGGGCAGGTGGCAGCATTTTCTTACCAACAGATGCAGAGTCACAGTTTTCTCCTGTAGTAGTGGCCAAGTCATCTTTAAACTTTCAGTTCTAAAATGTGTAAGATATAAAGATCCTTGACTCTTATTCTTCTGGAAACTGAGTGACAGATTTCTAGGTGTATGCAACCTTCATTAATTCCATCTCCTTACAACTATGTAGACGTCAAGGTAGTGAAGGAATAAGATAAAGTTAGACCCAGCTAGGTCCTGGGATACAATTTCTGTTGTTTTATCACTTTGAAAAGCCCCTGAATGGTTTATGGGATTGTGTGTAGTCTTTCTTAATATATTATTTTGAGAATTATCCCTCAAATTTGATCTTTTGAAGCATGGAATACCATCTTTAAAGGCATAAATTGTTTTACTACTTTTCAGTATTCCTCTGTCTCTAATCATTAAGGGCTTTTTAAACATGTTTACCAGTAAAGAAAAAAAATAGCATTATCACATTTTATTTCCTTTTTCTTCATCCCTGTGCACAATGATTCAACATGTTCTCATGCTGGTGAAAAATCTCATTCATGTAAAACAAACAAACAAAAAAAACTCCGCTCTTTCAGGATGAAATCTATTCTGAGCAGAGGTCATGGCAAGAGCCATAATAATTATTCGTTTCAAGTTGGAATTTCTTTTCCTGTTCAGAAATAATAGTTTCCCTTTTAATAACGACCTTGATACTTAAAGGAATAAATTTTTTGTCATTTATTCTTTAATAAATTCAATAATAATTTTTAAGCAACAAAGTACTCTAATAACATTGATTTTCTTTCAATTCACTAACGAGACATTGAGAACTATGAACAAGCAATAAGTAGGCTTCGCTCAATGGATTATTAAAAATGTTAAGAATTGGAGGGGCCCTTTTCTTCAGAATTAAATTTTGATTACAGTGTCTCACATAAATTCAAATGTTCTCAACTGCATTTGTTAAGGAGAACTAACAAGTTCTGGATTAGAAGCTAATAAGAAAAAAAGTATTGTTTTTGGCAAAAAAAATTGTTATTGTTTCTGAAGTCTTATCTGGGTTTTCCTTGCATTAGGCTTAAAAGCAAGTCATTTTCAGGAGAAAAATATTGCACAAGAAAATGGGAATATTTTTCTGTATTGTGTTAACTTGTGTCTGTGTTTATGCTAAAAAAAGAGTGAGGCATTTAGATCTTTGATAACATCTATAAATGTAAATGGAGCTATACAGTATTTTTTATTTTTGTAGTAGATTTTATTTTGACACTTAAAAATTTGCTTGTAATTTTGGAATCAGGAAATGCTTTTGGTAGCAGTGTATGTAATCATTTTAGCTAAAAAACTGATTATATACATGGTAGATGGTGAGTACAACTGTTTTGTGATTACTTTATCTTCTAGATTTTGTTATTCATTACATTTTTTTACTACTAGAGAAATTATACATCTCTTTTCCTTAGCTGTATTATATGTTGGCTTATATCTGGGTATTTGTTAGTTTTTGTATTAACTGAACAATTGTAGCCTATACAAGAAACTTCAGAATCTTTTTACTTATCTAATAATTGTCCACTGTTCAAACATTCATCTCAAAATTTACACTTATATTTTGAAAAAGTGTGTTATGTTTACAATAATGTCATGTCAGAGTATCATTATGATTGTGACTCACAAGCCCACCTTAAACCTAATCATAAACATGGACGAGCCATTGAAATGATTGTGAACTAATAATTACAGAACGTAAAAACTGATGCAAAATTTTCATCAACTATGAAGGAAAGCTTAATTGTAAGACACAGTATCTTGTAATGAAGATAATTTTATTTTATATGAATATTTTGGAAACGTGGTGCTAAGAGGTTGGTGGACTTTCAGAAGCTGGAATGTTGGAACTGGTGGAATTTAGCTCTGTGAGGATGCTCACTGGACTAAGCCTCCTGTTGATGGTTGACATTCAGAGGCATGGCAACTGGAAAGAAGCTCTCCTGATTGGCTGAGTTTCACAGCTTTGGAGCTGATCAGAAATCTCTGACTTGGAACTTTGTGCAAATAAATGTTTTTTCTTTTTCTGTTTACTTTTTTGAATAGGAAAAATACATATTTTTAATTTGTTAGTGTCTCTTTCTTCCTGTTTTGGTTAAATCAAAGGAGAAACCAAAAGAATTATTCAGATCTGTACTAGTGAAAGTTTGAATCTTAGTTAGTGTTGTCAGTTGAGTCATGTATGCATCTCTAGAAATATTTTTATTTATTTATTTTTATATTTTAAAAGTTTTTAAAGACAGGGGAATGGAAGGAGAAAGAGAGGGAGAGAAAAATCAATGTGTGGTTGCCTCTCATGTGCCTCCATCTATGCACCTGGCCAGCAACCCAAGCATATGCTCTGATTGGGAATCTAATCAGCGACTCTTTGGTTCATAGGCCAGCATTCAATCCACTGAGCCACACCAGCCAGGGATCCAGAAATATTTTTTAAAATAATTCAACAAAAAAAGACAAATAGAATATTTAGGGTATCCTAACAAGCTTCCTCTGGGGCACAGGATAGAATCTTTAAAAACAGAGCCCATCATATATATGTCAGATGTCTGGCACCCAAGAAATAGAATCAATGTGAAGATAATTTTCACACATTTTTAATTGGGTACTAAGAGATTATAAAGTCAAAATAAAGTAGTGAAAATTAGCACAGTAATGATAACATGCTTAGAATGAGTGCTTTTTAAAAGGAAAACAGAAATGAAAATGGCTTATAAAAATAATTTTTAGAAGTAACATTAAACTGGTTAACAGTTGTGAAGTATTACCAGAAGGAAAACTGCACTCGAAGTCACAGGAAACCTCGCACCTCATTTGTCAGAGTAGATGTATTTTCAATACTGTGTGTTTGTGTCTGTGTGATTACATAACTAGCATCTCTTCACAAGAATCTTTTAAAACATATAATGCATTAGTATAAGAATTGACAAAAGTAATTGTTGACATATATAGTATGATCATCGGTAAATTTTCCTTGCAGGTTCATCTGTTTGTCACTTTCAATGTATACATGATTTTATTTACTATGTTATTTACAAGAATTTGGGATTTAGACTTTTGGGTTTTCCCTTTTACAGTGTGAATTATTTGATCTGTAAAAGTTTCTGTACACACCTACAAAAATGGTAAAGCCAGTGTAGTCAGACATTGTGCACCCGCATGTATTCAAGTTTCTCTATAAAATGTTTACCTTTAGGAGGTGGGTTTTACTTCCTCCTCCTAAAAATTCTGTAAAATTCTGTAAAACTCTATAAAATTCTGTGGTGAGAGATGCAATCCATACTGAACACATACACACACACACACACACACAGAATATGTCTTCACTGTAAGAAACTTCTAGATTATGTGTATTTGGTGGATGGGTTCCAAGTAGCAAAAGGACTGACATTTATTACAAGAACTTATCAACAAAAAAGCCAGATGAAGTTTCCTCCTTTTCACCACCTAACCACTTACAAAGCACCACCTTCTTTCAGTTTCTAAGGACAGAGGAAGTATATTACTGCTCTTCTCTCTGCCCATCCAGAGCCTGAATTAATGTGTTTATCTATTTAGAGTGTGTAAGAGGCAGCAGGAATCTTCTCTATTTAAAAGGAAACAAATATTTACTTTAGAAAAGGTTGAGGTGTCACCCAAGGACAATCCTTGTACTGGATTGTGAAAATATCAGTATTTGGAATGTCAAAGACATGGCTTAGTTTGCCTCTCAAAATCCCCCATTGTTTTCCTTTCTTGCTGCCTAGAGCTTCCTGAATGTTGATTATCAAAATATAATAAAGATGTATTTTCTTGTTTCCACTAATAAATGGCAGTTTGCCAAAGTGCTGGGCATTCTTGACCTTAGACTCACTGTGCATCTCAATAAATTTAGGAGACAGTATAACCATAAAACATTTTCTTTCCACAGTTAATGTGTCACTATTTTTCCCATGGTAGCAACAATTTTTATACCCAAAACAGCAAGTGATCAAGAGCTAAAATAGACTTACCAGCATGATTCTTCTATAGAGATCTCTAATTTGTATGATATTCTTTATGTGTGTAGAGGAGTGGGGGTGGCAGGGGACAGTGGAGATCATGATGGTCAATGGCAACTGGTATAACAAAATCACATAAATTTTAAAAAAAGGAGGCATTAATGAAGTAACTTTTAAGACTTTGCTAACATTGTACTGAGACCTAAGTTCATAGCTTTTTGTTCATTTGTTATTTGGAGGATAATTATAAGGACAGGCTGTTCCTCTCAGGGTAAAATTAAAGTAATGAACAGAAGTTTTGGATTTAACCCTTCACTGTTCTAACATATTTTGGAGAATTGAATTCTGTTCTAGTATTCAGTGCTCTACCCACTCCCTAATTACTAGGTTCAAAGAAACAAGGAAATCAATTTTGATTAATGATTCTGTTCCATCTGGCTCAAAGACATGCTGGCATTCTGTACTTCTTCTTTCTCTATGGCATTTAGGCTATATATTTTCACAGGTCCATCTATCCTATAAAAGCCAAGACCAACTCTGTAAACCCTGTGTGAATCTGAGTAGTGTTGAAAGCTACCTAGCTTCATGGAAGTGACTTTTGAATGATGCATGATCAAATTTATAATGTTTGGTGCTACCCCTCTGTGGCTTAGGAGAAGGAGAGTAATGTTTGGATAGGAGTACCCTTGGTATTTCCTGACTCTTTCTCTCCTGCATAACAGTCTCTTTTTCTCCTCTAAAATAATTCAGCATTATTTGTGGAAAAAGCATATTATGAACCCAAATAGAGTTCAAGAAAACCTTAATATTAATTTGGGCCTAGATGATAGCCAACAGTGGAGAACCCGGTCTCCTACTATTCTTGATTATATATAACACACACACGTGTGTGTGTGTGTGTGTGTGTGTGTGTGTGTGTGTGTCCTCTCATTTTGGTAGCTTTTATGTTTTTGTGATTCCTTGATTCATTAAAATGTATTAGCCCAGTGACTTGGTCAAGATCATACAATATTTTGTGCAAAATAATACACTTGTTAAAAATATTAAGACACTTTCCAAACTTGCAAATTTTGTTTCCTACCTAACCTCCCAAACAGGACTTGTAAATGTTAATTATTACTTCCCGTGTTTTCACAGTTTAGTACAATAGATAACTAGTACCCAAGTGTTGTTTTGGTAGGAAAAAATGGCCAAATGGTTTCATTAATACTAATGGAAAATTATATGTCATTACTCTTCCCTCAAAAATGCATCTTCTTAAACCATTCCAGTGAAATGCATGTTTTTTTTCAAGGCCTCAGGGAGTAAGGCCAATGATAAAAGCACCTGGTGGAGGCCAGGAGTCAGAAAAAGAATTCTCGTAATAGGTGATGCTAATTTTTAGGGTTATCACCTTGTTCAGGCTCTTGACTTAATGTCTAACATGGTACATCTGTAAAGGATTGATAGTCTAGTCAAATGGAAGTCCCTAAATACTTTTGAGCTAATGATACCTTTTGGGAACAAACAGGAACTTTTTCATCATTCAAAGATTGATTTACTAATAAATGAATTTAATAAAATAAATCCCACTATTTTCCCACCTTGTCTCAAATTCCACCTTTCTACTGTACATTTGTGTGATGTCATTCATCGATGGTATTATTTGGATGCAGTATCATAGCTGGGAAAAAAACAGCCCCTTACTCTCCAAGCCATACTGGAGATCTTAGACTAAACCATTATTTAAACTATTATACTCAATTTTTATAAAACAGGCTATGTCTGCATTGAAGCCAATAATGGATTTTTTCATATTATTCTTAAAATAGCATACTGACCTTCAGAGAAGACAAGCAAGTTACACTTAAGGTTATACTGAGGAATGATAATTAGCATTCACCAAGAAACCTAAGGAAGACAAAGATTGATCTTTGTACTTAGAGTGAAGTAGTTGGTTTTAATAAATTTATAACTATAATGTTTGATAACAGAAGGACATTCTCCTAATTTTAAGTTAAAATTGTTTCTTTTTCAGTAGGAACATACACTCACTTAAAAGCAAGGGAATTGTTTCCCCTAGTCACCAATACTGCCCTGTTATAAACTGGGCTTTCTAAGGGAAGTCTTACTTCTGATCAATAATTATACAGCACAAAATAAACATAAACAGGAAGTATAAAAAATATACTATTACATTGATGTTTAACCTCTAACTATAAAGCCACTGTGTAATACTCATGCTCCGAAATTAAATAATTACTTATAGGAAAAGATTATTTTTGGATAAATTTAATCTAATTCCTAAACTAGATTATGGCGTAAATGAGAGCTGCACAGATACTCAGGTAAGCAGCTTCTGAATTTCCTGCCATTTCCCCCTCTTTCTATGTGCACCAACCTGGAGCCATTTGAGGATTAACCGCTATGCTTTTGACACACTTCTTTTAGAAGGTATTCAAAACCCATAGTCTGGAAGCAAATTACTTCTCAAACATATGTAAATTATCATTGTAAACCCCAACTCACATTAATACTTTTCATTGTTTTCCCATCCCAGGCACATCAAAATTTTTACCATATCCTGAAAGTAGGGCAGGCCCTAATTTACCTTCCTCCCCCTTTGCCTGCTATTTTCACTGCCAGGAATTCCATTCCCACCTCTACACCAGAGAAAACCTGTGTTTCTTCCAGAGGCTGTTACCTTCTCGGTAAAACCTTGATCAGGTTCTCTATCCAAAAGGAGCTGCCATTTTCTTTGTGTTCCCATAGCAGCTGGGCAAAAATCTGCTCACAAGTTTGCCTCCCATAGACAAAGAAATCCTCAGAAGAGAAAGTTGATAATTGTTGTCTCCATATTGTCCTACTTGAATTGATTCATTCTATTTCACTTTGAGGAATGAATGAATATTGTATCTATTTTATCTTATTTTTAAATGCTCTTTATCTCTTTGTAAGATTTAATCATAAAAATATTTTATAACAGTCCAAAAATATTTCAAAAGCCATGGGACTCAACTTCTTCTATCGACTCTGCTACATTCCATTGTCTTAAAATGCCACTTTAAAAGACTTTATGTCTCTTGCCCCAGCTGGTATGGCTCAGTGGATTGAGTGCTGCCCTGCCACCTTAAAGGTTGCCAGGTCAATTACAGGTCAGGGCACATGCCTGAGTTTTGGGCCAGCTCCCCAGGTAGGGGTGTGTGAGAGGCAACTGATTGGATATCTCTCACACATTGATGTTTCCCTCCTTATCATTCTCCCTCCCTACCTCTCTCTCTGAAAATAAATAAGATCTTAAAAAAAACACAAGACTTTATGTCTCAACTTTATTTTATTTTTTCTAAATTATTGAGCTATGAGATATGTCATGTAAGTTTGAATTATACAATGTGATGAGTTGATAAATATGTATATGGTAAAAAGATTACCAAAATAAGATCAGTTAACATATCCATCATTTGACGTAGTTACCATTTGTGTACATGTATGTATGTGTGTGGTGATGATGAGAAGCCAAGTAGATTAAGCAAGTTAATTTAAGTCCCTCAAGTAGGTAGACAGAGCAAAAATTTGAATTAAGGTGTTATGAGAACAAGATCTATTTCAGTCTTTTCTTGGGAAGTGGTTTGAGAATTCAAGTCACCATCTTCTAAAATCTCAGTATCTTCACAGGTAGTGTTATAGCTAGTAGCTCTGGAATATTCACCTTAATATATTTTAAAAAATAATAGATACAAGATTGGGTTTCTTCATGGTACTCTCCCAAATGAGTGCACTTTCATAGTTTTCCATCAGCTTTGGCTTCATTGATCCAATACCTAGAAGGGAAAACTACAAGCCACAGCTACTATTGAACAAAAACCAAAGTCATGTTCATAGTCAACATCAAATGCAAGCCTGCAAGGTACCATGGCTCTCTTAGAAGATGTAATAACACACTATGACTATAACTTTCACTATATAGAAAGAAACAAAATGCAGAGATGTAAAGTGATAGTAGCAATTTGGGCAAGTCACAAATTCTATTTGGAAATTTGATGAATACTATGTACCTTTCCTCAGATCTAAAGTTGTTATTAGAATTCAATTATTCTACAATTTAAGTTTAGCATATAATTGCTAAGGGTGGACCTATCCCTTAAGGTACACCCATAGTGAATTTCAGTCTTTTCTATCCCTTCAAACACATATTCTCTGTCTCTGTCTGTCTCTGTCTCTCAAGCACATATTTATCTTGTAACCATAAGTAGGATAAAAAGCTTATAGTTAAAGCAATATTCCATTCCATTTCTCCATGATTTTCATAGAAAGATCAGATTTTCATTTTGAATCTATCAGTTAGTCAAAGGAACTATTAGTCTGTGAAGACAACCATTTTAATTTTATATCAATAATGATTTTTAAAAATGAGCAATTTGGCAGAAATAGCTGACCATTTCTCCTCTAAACTGAATCTTCATATTTTATTTTGATATTTTCAAAGTGCATTTCTTGTTTTGTTCTATTCATTAAAAATTGATTGTTGATGCAATATTTTAATATGAAAAATGGATACTTATTTGGATTTGGATACTATTCTTTATTTTTATTTTCATACTTCATTTTTCAAGTAAATGATTTATCTATTTTCTGACTCCTAGAATATAGATAGGGAATGCTTATTATTCTTGAGAAAAACAAATAGTAAAATATCCAAATATAACCTCTGCTATGATTATATCTGGCTATGAAATGAGCTTATCCACCACTTTAGCTTCTAGCAGAAAACAATAATGTGACAAAATGTTTTAAATGTATAAGGCCTATTGCATTTTACACTGCAGTGTTCAGGATAATAGCCATGTTTATGCAGTATATGTTGATTTGAACATTGGCTCATTTTTGTGAAATTTAGGAAATTTTATTTAATTAGAAATTTTTGAGGTAGCAAAACTCTACTGTAAATTTTCCTTAGTGGAATTCTAGACTCTGTATGTGAGAGTGTTCTTTGTGCATTTTAATTGAAAGGTGATACGATGGGGTAGAATCGGTGTGCACATGTAAAAACTTTAATTTGATGGATAAAATATAGCAAAGCTGAAGGAAATTTATTTATACATCCATAATCTGCATTTTTCTGTGTTGTCTTAATTTTATTAAGTTTAATTAAGATTATTCAGCTTTTACTGTGTTATTGTTAGTTCTTAAGAATATATAAGTACGTTTTTGCAGCTGTTTTACAAGCAAATACTGAAAACTTGCTATGGAATGCACTTTTAGGATATGAAAGCTGTGGTCTATCAGAATAAGATTAAATACAACTCTGTCTTGAATCATGACCAAGGAGGCTTAGTTATGAAGGCATTAAAATGCCATCTTTATTAAAAGTAATCTTATTTTCAAGGACATCTTAAATCATGAACTCCAAAGGGCAGTGTTATATTTGGTATCTGATATTCTTTGAATAAATGTAATATATTTGACTTGTAGAGTTTATTGCAATTCAATTATTGCAGGAAGTATTCAGGTATGAGTCTAAGTTATACATAGTAGTTTTGGGGAGGTTGTTAAGCTGAAGTTACAATCAGGGAGCCCTCCACAGAGAAGGATGAATCATGGGGCATTTCACTATTCAACAACACCAGTAGAAAGATACTCCCAACTTCCCTTAAAGCCTTCAATTTTGACTTTGTCTAGCTGCATGTCAGTTGATACATAGTTATAACCTACTGCAATGATCACACCCTTTGCTTTGTGCCTTAACACAAGGCACAGATCATGAAGAACAGCATTGTTGTTATGCTTTACAGATCAGTTAGTACTAGACTTAACAAAGAATCAGGATTTAGGACCCCACCTTGATGCTTTTGACCATATGTCAAAGCTATATAGTACTAATAATACATATTACACTATATTACAATGCTGTAGTCATTGAGACAGTGTGATATTGGCATAAAACCAGACATGTAGATCAACAGAACAAAATAGCATCCAGAAATAAAGCCATGCACATATGGGCAATTAATTTACAACAAAAGAACTAAGAATATCCAGTGTGGAGAGGATATTCAAAACTGGACAGCCACATTCAAAAGAATAAAACTAGACTATTACATCATATACAAAAATCAACTCAAAATAGATTAAAGATGAATGTAAGATCTGAAATCACAAGGATATTGGAAGAAAACACAGGTGGTAAGCTTTTTGAGGTGGTGGATCTTAGTGATGATTTTCTTGGATTTGAGTCCAAAAGCAAAGGCAATGAAAGCAAAAATAAACAAGAGGGATTACATCAAACTAAAAAGCTTCTGCACAGCAAAAGGAAGGATCAACCAAATGAAAAGGAATCCTACTGAATAGGAGAAAATATTTGCAAACTGGATGCTGATAAAAAGTTAATACCCAAAATATATAAAGAACTCATACAACACAAAAGAAACACAAAACAATCAAATTAAAAAAATAATCAGAGGATCTGAACAGATATTTTTTTTCAACAAGACATACATATGGCCAATAAGTGCATGAAAATATGCACAACATCACTAATTATCAGGTAAATGCAAATCATAACTACAATAAGATATCACCTCATGTTTGTTAGAAAGGCTGTTTTCAAAAAGACAACAAATAAATGTTGGCAAATATTTGGAGAAATGGGAACCCTGTGTACTGTTGAAGGGAATGTAAATTGGTACAGCCACTGCAGAAAACAGTATAGAGGTTCCTCAAAAAAGTAAAAATAGAACTACCATATTTCCCAGCAATTTCACTTCTTGTTATTTGTCCTAAGGAAATAAAAACCCTAACTTCAAAAGATGTATGCACTCCCATGTTCTTTGCAGCTTTATTTATAATAACCAAGATATATAAACAACCCTACTTTCTATCAATGGGTGAATAAATATGATGTGTTATATACAATAAAATAGTCATTAGTCATAAAAAGAATGGAATCTTGCTGTCTGTGACAATATGGATATACTTTGAAGGCATTATGCTTAGTGAAATAAGTCACACAGAGTGAAACAAATGCCCTGTGATTTCACCTTGTAGAATCTAAAAAAACAACAACAAACAAACAAACAAAAATGAAGCTCATACATAGAGAATAGATTAGTGGTTGCCAGAGGTGGGAAGTAGTGGTGGGAGAAATGGGATAAGGGAGTGAAAAAGTACAGTCTTCCAGTTATAAAATAAATAACTCATGGGGGTAATGTACAACATGAAGAGTATGGATAATAATACTGTATAGCATTTTAAGTTGCAAAGAGAGTACATCTTAAAAGTTCTCACCACGAGAAAAACAAAGTTTAACTATATACACTGTACAAGGATGGATGTTAACTATACTTATTGTGGTGGTCATTTTGCAATATATGCAAATGTGAAATTATGTTGTATACCTAAAACTAATATAATGTTATATATCCAGAATGCCACAGTAAAAAAAAAATGTAAAAACGGCAGGTCGGATGACCCTGACTTTGGTGACTTTTGATTGTGGACAAGTAATTTTGTTCATTCAAATTATATCTACGTAAAATAAAGAAGACAGGAAATCTCTATGACGCAATGTATTTTCTGTAAATTTGACACATTATAAATCAATTCCTTTTGATAAAATAAATATTATCCTAAGAAGTATAGTTAATGAATAATGGCAAGTTATTTTTTATAATATAAAATATGACTTAATTAGATGCTTTTCTTGTCGAATTAGGAGCTATGAAGAGGGAAGAGAGCACACTGAATACCACAAGTCTGAAGAGAAAGAATATTCCTGGAGGAATATTCTGAAGAAGGGACTTACATACTAAGAATAGAGTTTATCCAGGTGACAGAAAGATGCAGAGAAAGTCTGTCTTATATCGTATTCTTGTAATTTTCAAGTCACCTATGAGGACCACTGTGATTATAGCAATCCTGCATACCAAAACTTCAGACCATGAACTATTTTGTAGTTCATTGCACAAAGCAAAATTTACAAATAAAATGCAAGGGAGGAACAAATTAGCTGACCATGGCCAGAATGCTGACCTGTTCTTTATGAGTAATGTCTAATTTTCTGATCCATGATGTTAAAATCTAAGGGGTTATCTAGATTCCTGCTGTTTTCAACACATAGAAGAATATCACATAATAAGTAGTTAAAAATGTTTCACGAGTGATAAGAAAACCCTATAATAAAGAAAATAATAATATTTTATAATCTCTGCCTATGCAAAGTTTTAATCTATATGGAGCCAGTTATTGAAAGACATATGGGATAGGTGGGTTTAAATCTTGAATTTGTCATTTAACTGGCTGTGTGAACTTACCCAGTTGTTTAACTTCTCTGAGTTTCAGTTTCTTAGTTTATATGATAGGACTGGTGAACATTCCTATTATAGAGAATTGTTTTATGAATTAGAGATCATAAGCATAAAGTGTCTACTGTAAGAGGGCTCTTGGCATGTGGGAATAATTATTACTATGTGTGTGGGTTTGTAAAGTGCTTTCTTATTAGCATATCTCTGATGAGTAGTGTTTTGCTCTGTATGAGCAGACAACCTGGTGTATGGAAGACAAGTAATTAAGACCATTAATGTTACTAAATTTTTAACCTATTCATTCTAGAGGAGAGAGCCTTTGAAGGGGTACTTGTACTTTTTATTTATTTATTTATTTATTT
>CM052540.1:67243148-67283146 GCA_028533065.1 Trachops cirrhosus | reverse complement strand
TCAATAGATTCTTTCCCTGCCTGCATAAACAGTGATACAAGAAGATTTTCTTTTTTTTTCCCTCTTTGTTCCTGAGCACTTTTCTCCCTCTTTGCCACATAATTCAAGAAATGTCAAGGATGTCTCATACCATAGCTCCATTTAATACTAATGCTCAGTTTGAAATGCCAATGTCTTTAAAACGTTTGGAGGAAAATAAATGTTAGTATCTCAAATAAATAAAGTTCCATAATAGCTGTGACATGGTGGAAATTATGTAAGCCATTTCTTGTTTGTCCAGTTATGAGAAATGATAGGTGACAAAGGAGAAATTTTTAAGATTTTGTACCTGTCTTTATGTTGTACTATAAGTCAGTGATGCCCACAGGAGCTATCAAAATGTTTATGACTCTTTGTTTCCACACTAAATGGTCTTGGTTGTCTGTTTTTTTAAAAAATATATATTTTTTATGCTTACTGTGGTCTCCCTTTACTCAATCTTCTCCATCACCATGAGTTTAACGGCCCTGCACCCATTTTTTACTGACTGATGTATAGGAGTCTCCCACTCTCTTGTGATTTTTCTGAATCATTTATTTTGTGAGATGGGGAAATCAGCTTTACTTGTTCAAATTAACCATAAAATAGAAGTAAGCAGAGTAAGAACTGGGTGAGCAGAAAATATTAAAGAAAGTCCAGATACCCAGACACCTCTCCTATTTCTAATCTAGAAATACTTAATAGTTCTGTGTTTAAATGGAAAATAATATTGAATATGAAATGACCACTGGAATATAGACAACTTTGCAAATCAGTTATATTTATTGTTTTGTGTGTGGAGTTACTTTAAATTGTTTATAAAGAAGAATCAATAAAGAAGTAATGAATTTACTTAAAAACTGAACATTATTTAAAGTAGGAATAGGACCCAAAATCATATAATATTATCTATTGGTTTTGTACAACTGTGGCTGGGTATGTAGAAAAAGTCATTACCTTTTCTGTATTCATAACAAAAAGCTATCATTTTTTTATATGAAAGTAAACCATTTCTGGATAAACATTAAGCATTTTATTTTAGGTGCAAGATGTTTCATGGAAAAAATGAAGTAGTTTTACCCATTTATGTTAAAAGTGGTGCAAGGCATGCCATATCCTTTACTTGTTTACTTGTTATAAATTACTTTCATTTTATTAACCAAGAAGCCAAGTTGGAATGTAATTTTTCAGAATTGTACCCCTTGCAGGCACTTTAGAAAATAGTGTCAGCTTATTAAGATTTTTAAGCTTAAAGTATCAATTACCCCTGAATAAAACATCTGAGGGAGCAGTTTACTGGAATTTTATAATCTTCACACAAATGCATGTGAAATTATACCAATGGTATAAACACCACACACCTATTTAGTCGTTGAAAGGCTTTTGCATCAATGTTCCAGAAAGTGAGTATCTCATGTGACATAGTAGATATGTTCTTGAAAAGTCATATTAAATTTAATTTATTACAAATTCTACTATGTGTTTGACCTTGGAGCAATATCACCATAGCTGTTTAGTAAGCACAGGTAAAGCCATACTCACTGATAAAATATTGAAACACTGCCATCCTGGAAGAAAAACTAACTACAGACTTAAGTCTCTAAAGTACTTCCCCCAAGTACTTTACCTGGCTATCCCAGGTCTTTTTAGAACTCCTTGGATCTTCCTAAGATGCAAGGAGTAAGAAGGAGGGGTGATGATAAGTCCGGTTCATTCTGATGGGTTGGTACCATACTGCTTACTAAGTAGTTTGACTATCTGTTCTGCCTGCCTCAGTCCAGTTCTAAGTTTAGTCCTTGTAAATGAAAAAATTAGACAAGATGATGTTTTCTGTAACTGAAAAATAAGACATTTAAAATGTGACTTGTATTTTGATATTAAAAATTACATATTGGGTGGCTATAATGTACAGTTTCTCCAGAAGAAAACAAAGCTAAACAGCTTCCCTCCCTTCCTCACCCCTCCACTCACCTCTCCTCACCTTTCCTACTCTTCATCTTCCTCCACCTCTTCTCTCTTTCTTCTTCTTCTCTCTCCAAATTAGTAACAAAATAATTGTTTTATCTAGATTTCTTTAAAACAGCCATGTTTGAATTAGCGTGTAAATACCATAAACAAAATACTAAAGAATTTGAAAAAGGGAGATTAATTCTGACTAAAATGCATTAGGGTGGAGAGAGAGAAAATGTGAAATAGAGTCTGCATCTTGGAGGCATTTGAGATTTTGTATGTAAATTTAGAAATGTGGACACAATAAAAGGAGAGAGCATTTCTGCTTGAAGGGAATGGTTGTGCATGAACTTGCAGGCAGATTTGTACAATGGGATTGAGGGGCAGGTATGTGGTTGTGCTATGAAGTAGGACTTGGCATTGATGGACAGTTGTGCCTGTACCGTAGTACAGTTGACACTAATTACAAGTGGCTTTTGGGGACTTAAAATGTAGCTAGTGCAGCAAAGTAACTGTATTTTTAATTTTCTCTAATTTAAATTTAATTTTCTATAACCACACATGGTTAGGGGCAACGATATTAAACTGTGCAAGTTTATTAACAAGAGTATAAGGCTTATGTTAGGGACAGAGGGAAGAAAATTCTAGGAAAGTGCATTGAAAAACAATAACAATTCAGTTAAAGACTTTAGACATACATTTTATGTGATAACAGTGGTAGGAGCAGGAGGGGCAAAACATTTTAAAGCCAGATAGTGATGCAAATGGAACAGTGCTTTTAGTGGATTATTCTAGTTGTGGTATGAATGGCAAATGAGAGGAGGGTGAGAAGATTGGAACCCAGTTAGAAATTGGTAACTACAATCTAGTGGTGCCAGCACACCCAGAAAGGTGTCACATGTAAAATCAATCATTTGTTTTAACAAAGCTAAATGAGTTTTTCAAAAATTATCTCCTCCCTAAACTTTCTGACTTGGCCAGAAATGTTGCTCAGCTTTTTTTTTTTCATAAGCTGGCTCTAGCATTGCTTAGTTTTCTTTAACTTCATTTGAAATAATTTTATTAGATTGTATTGTGACAGCTGTCATAGCACAAATTTTTAAAAAATGAATTTATCAAAACGTAAATTTTTGTGTAGCCATTTTAATATTGAAGAGGAAAGAAAGTAAGCAGCATTTTGGCATATTGTGCTTTTTTATTTCAAGAAAGGTAAAAACACAACTGAAACACAAAAACAATGTGTGCAGTGTATGGAGAAGGTGCTGTGACTGATCAAATGTGTCTACAGAGGTTTGCAAAGTTTTGTGCTGGATATTTCTTGCTGGCCCATGGTCAGGTATACCAGTTGGAATAGATAGAGATCAAATCAAGAATTAATTGAGAACAATCAATCAATGTTGTACCATGCAGGAGATAGCCAACATGCTCAAAATATCCAAATCAAGCATTGAAAATCATTTGCACCAGCTTGGTTATGTTAATTACTTTGATGTTTGGGTTCCACATAAGTTAAGTGAAAAAAAAAACCTTCTTGTCCATATTTCTGCATATGATTCTCTACTTAAATGTAAGAAAAGTTTCTATTTTTAAAACAAATTGTGACAGGCAATGAAAAGTGAATACTTTACAATAATGTAGGATGGAAGAGATTATGGGGCAAGTGAAATGAACCACCAACAACCAAAGGTTGGTCTTTATTCAAAGAAGGTGATGTTGTGTATGAGGTCTTTCTAGAAAGTATACAGCCATGCAATATGAGACATTTATTGAAGAGGATACAAGATACAAGAAACATTGTACATAGGACAATGATGCCTCAGTCCCCTTCAAAGTGGGCACATTAACACCTCGAATAGTTCTCCCAATCACCATCAGCTGCTCTGTCATGTTTTCCTGAATCTCATCCACAGCCTCAAATTTCTTCCCCTTCAAAGGTGATTTTAGTTTTGGGAAAAGCCAGAAGTCACAGGGCACCAAATCTGGGCTGTAGGTTTGCTGAGTATCCTGGGTGATTTGATATGGTCCTGCCAAAAAACTCTGCACTAGACATGATGCATAAGTGGATGAGTTGTCGTGATGAAGCTGCTAATCACCAGTTGCCCATAGATGCAACCTTCTGGATCATCCACCATCGTTTCCATGGAGAAATATTCAAACTTAACACAAAAGTTAATGCAGGTTCATTGCTCTACTTCCTTAGTCATTTTGAATGTGACAGCCACACAGTACACATGCTCACTCAATGTCATCTACTGCCCACATTGACTAATATAATATAGTGCGGTCATTGTTATGCATGTGCATTCCAGTCTACTCTTATTGGCTGCCAGATTACATCAATGTTGCTCAAACCGTTCTCCTTATATTAACAATGGCTTGACTATTTCTGGACAGACCTTGCATACAGTGGGATTGGAATGGAATCTTCCCCTAAGAGCTCCTTCTAGAAAACCAAATGGTTAATTGTAACAAATACTCCTCCCAGTTGGACCAGCTGAAATCATCACTCAGCAAAAGCAGCCAGAATTAGTCAAGATAAGGCAAGACTTCATGTTTCTTTGATAACCAGGCAAAAACTGTTACAGCTTGGCTGAGAAGTGCTGATTCATCTGCCATATTTACCAGAACCTTTTGCTTAACCCAATATTTTGCAAATTTAGGTTTTTCTGTAACTTTTGTGTATAGTTCAAATCTTGGGAGACCGCCTACAGTGATTAATTTTCAAAGCTCAGAATGATTCAATGATATACTTTTATTTGCTCTACAGTGCAAGACTGTTGCCCTGTATGATATGAAATCAACAGAAAAGAATTATTTTATTGTCTTACTTTTTCTCCTCAATTCTTCTCCAGCATTTCTGTGATAGTTGCCATGTGTTAAGTGCCTAAAATGAAGTTCTGAACTGTCATGGCCTCTCATAAAACAGCTGTTTGTCACTGTAATTGAGTTAAACGTTCATGTGCAGACGTTGGTTCTGTTCATCAGTGCCTATGTTTATTGGTAGTAGGTGTCACAGCATTCATAAATGCTCGGACCTTTGCACACATTCTTGGATCACTGTTATGCTCAGAATAGGGAGTTTCTTGCCATCTAGAAAACTCATTGGCAGAGATACCTCAGATTGGGCAGGAAACAACTCAGGAGGTGGCTTGCTTGGCACAGCAACAGCAATTCTGGGTACTGAATGTCAAATCAGCAGTCTGGTATGTTAGCCAGAATGTCTGATTGAGCACCATGTTCTTCACAAATATATATATCATTTTAGATGAGATTTAATGAGGGCTAATGCCAATGAATCTGAGCAGTCTTAAGAGTTCCAACAGAGAAAGCACAGGTCAATTAAGAGAAACGGGGACAACCAGTTGTCAACATGCACATTTTTTCTTTTTCAATGACTTGTTCTTTTGCATATTTGCCTTTACATAAAACTGCAGAATACAAAGACAGTTAATTTGAGATTACATGTGTTTCTATTTTTGTCGTTAGCAAATTAGACTGCATTTTTTCTTGCCAAAATTTGTCTTCAAAGGGGATTATTCTTTTATTGTCCAGAATAGCTTTTGGATTTAGGCATAAATAGAAGGCTTTATAATTTCTGGTCTCTAAGTACAGAAACCCTCATATTGTAGATTTGTTCTTCCAATGGGAAATCCTTTAAGCTTCTATTGTAAATGACTGATATTTAGAGAAGGGAGATTGTATAGAAAAATAAATGATAATAGGTCTGGATTTAATTCCTTGCTCTTTCCCTTATTAGTTATGAGATCTTGGTCAAAATATTTATCCTCACTGAACCTTCGTTTCATCATCTATAAAACAAGCATAAGAAGTTCTACACATAAGTCACTATATTGTAATCATTAAGTATTATAACTATATGTACAATACAGTAAGAGCTAGTTTGCTTCTGTGGTGCCATAGGAACTCACAAACCACTCTTAAAATGGCTGATCTCTCAAAAAGATGGGTGTGTGAGAAAAGAAAATGCACCTTTACAACATGAAAAGAAGGCTCATCTCAATCTAAAGATATATTTCTTTGCAACTGTAGCATTATAAACCTTATGACCTCATTAATAACCCATTTAGCCTGACACAGAAACTCTTTGTGGAAATCTATCTTTCATATTTCTGTGAAAGAAAGATACATTTTCTTGGTGAAATTTGATTAATGGGAACCAATTTCTTTCTTTTTTGAAAGTAAGTGGGTATTGCTCATTTCCTCTTGAAGAATATTGAGTTTGGGGGGAACATTCCTTTTGACTTTATATTATGGGGGTTTTGAGATGGTTGGGTGGGAGTACTGTGAAACTTTGGGGGTCAGGAAAGCTCAAGGTGATTGAGAATAATTCACCCAAAAGAGAAATAAGAACAATGTCTTTTGATCTTTAATAATTATTGTGATTTTTTTCTGAAAAGAAGACTTCTATCACCTGAAAAACTGGAGATCTATAACAATAAGATCAGTTAGCTTGGCTTGGTTCATTATTAGGTAATTCTGTCTCACTGTTTAACACACCATTTGATATGTGTCATTCTTATATTTCCCTTGCAGTCTGTATAGAATGCCCACTGTGTGGGATCATATGCTAATGTACCAGAAAAGTTCAAAGTAGCTATTGCAGATACCTCAAGGAAAAAAAGAAGAGAATGTCTTAATTAGTTTGCAGTTGAAAGGCGACTTCTAAATAAATTCAGTGAGTGCAAATGGAAAAGCAGTCAGCTGGAAGTCTCGTTAAGTGCATATTAGCTTGTATTAGCACACTGCAAATCTGTGTATAGTGCTTTATTATTCTCACTGTTGGAAGGTATGTCTGTAGACTAAAAGCTGAAATCCTTCAGTCTCCTCCTCTATTTTCTTTTCATTCATATACTTTCCATTTATGGGCTCTCTGTATTACTCAGGTTCATACTTTGTAGTAGTCAGAGCTACTTCTTTTCAAATGACTCTAATACCATTGAGTAATTTTTTAAATTTTTTTGGTTTTGTTATTATCTTTTTGTTATTGTGGTTCAAGTACAGTTGTCTCCATTTTCTCCTCACCACTCTTCCCTGCCCCACCTACCCCCACCTCTCACCCTCCATCCTATCCCCATTTGGCTTTCTCCACGAGTGATATTTTTTAAAATGATAATTCCACTCAACTTTTAGATGAGGCTGATATCTTAAGAAGGTGTACTTATTTTCTATGGTTTGGTTGGGAGCTCTAAAGGACGTTTGGAAATAAAAAGAACATGAGCGTCCACATGGTAAGAAAAAATTATGTAGTAGGAGTTTAGAAAATATCAGTGCATTTATAGGTGTCATATCACGTACACTTCTTTCATTCTTCTCCATTTTAACTTTATTTAAAGAGCTGACAATTTCTTTGGAAATACATAGTATTGAGATTCTTTGAGGAAAGATCTGTGTTTTCTATTATCCTTATCCATTGTGGAATTTACACAGAAATGGTGTGTCTAGGAAGAATACTGCCACACACAGTATTTCCATTGACTAACTTTTAGTTTTTTATTATCAAACTCAAAATACTTTTTTAGGCCCTTTTTAGTCAGAGGGAGAGAGAGAGAGAGAGAGAGAGAGAGAGAGAGAGAGAGACATTTTAAGGAATTGGCTTACATGATTATGACTTTGAAAACTCCAATATATGTGGGGTGAGCCAGCAGCCTGAAGACCCAAGAGGAAGCCCATGCTGTAATTCAAGTCTACAGGCTGTCATCCTGGAGAATTTCCTCTTTCTAAGAGATCAGTCCTTTTTTATTTTTTAAATTCAGGCTGTCAACTGTTAAAATGAGGTCCACCCTCATTGTGGAGAGCAATCTGCTTTTCACAAATTGTGCCAATTTAAATGTAAATCTCATCCAAAATCATCCTTACAAGAACATTGAAAATAATATTTGACCGAATATCTGAGCACTATGGCTCAGGCAAGTTGACACATAGAATTAATCATGACAGGTCCCAAAAGATAAAGAGAGAAAAGGTAAATGTTACTTTATCAGCAGTAGTGAACTTTTTTTTTTACTCCAGCTATACCCAAATAATCTTTTTCTCCCTTCTAAAAATGGCTGGTCAACTTGGGAGATACTGTTAAGAAGGCTAAAAATAGCTTTAAGTAGGATGGTGCATGTGTCTGGACAGTCCTTAGCTGGCCCTCTGTGCCATTTCTCTCTTCTATGTACAGGTGTTGGAGAGCAGAGAGGATGATTTTATGTTTTTTTCTCAAATTTGTGAAAATAAGTCCCTGGATTATTTTCATTCTTTCCCTAATTCGAGGCTTGGGATCAATTGAGATGCCTTAACATATTCTTGAAATGAAAAACATCCTGGAGATGGAAGAATTTCCCCAAAACATCTTATAAATACTTATATGCAGACTAGGACATTGTCCCACACAGCCAAAACAATTTAACAGAAAAAATGGAGGAAAAAATATAGTACTTACATAAAATTTTTGTAACAAAAGGAAGAGAATTTTGATTCCATTTATTTTGTAAGTTATATGCATTGGAAGGAGGGAATAAAAGCTTTTAACACTGTGTTTATTCAAGAAAATATGTTCCATTATTAAACAGTCATATCCCAAAAGCCATTAGGACTTTAGTGGTCATGGCCTGCAGAGTTATGGGAAGAAGTTACTACATGTTACAGAACTTACAGGAAATAAAAAGCATGGGCAATTCCATGCATGGAATTCTACTTGTGGTACCAAGGGATAATGAAACAAAATGCTTCTTATTCCATTACCACTTGGAAGAAATATTCTTTAGGTAAAATGGAAAATATATCAATAGGCTGAAATGAGGGGACACTTCTGAGTAAAGATCTGAGCCTTCAGTTTGAGGTTTTGAGCCAAGGCTGTGAATTAAAAACTGAAAAACAAAAAGTCTCTTTCTAAAGAACGTTAGTAAACTGCCAGACCAAATAAAAGTGCTGTTCCTTCTAAAAGTGCTGATAGTGTCCAAGTGTTTACTTGACTACAGTTAGAATTTGTCTCATTGCAAAGTGAATATATATGCATCTAAGGAAGCAAACACTTAGCAAATATTACCAACTCATATTTAATAGCAGTCAATCTGAATTATCCTTTACAAAAAGGGAAATCAATGCATTTTTAAAGACTTGGCAAAATGTTTTCCTTTACTTTGGGGACATTGTTTTCAACTCAAATCATCATTAAATGGATTTTATTTTATTTATGTGGGTACCTCATTGGGATATAGCACTTTTAGTGTGCAATAAGGCAGAATAGGGTAAAGACATGTGAACCCAGAAGGAATAAGAGACTGGAGAAGGTCACATCACAGCAAATTTGAAGCTAGAAAATAAGTAATTAAAATTCAAGTTTATTTGTGTTTTTTTTTGCTTCTTTGTTTGCCTTTTCATTAAAATGACAGTGTAAAAAGGCAAGGAGTATCTGAATTTTCATCAGAGTACTCTTCTGTGAAATTTAGGATTGGTCCCACCAGTTTTTTTCTGGAAGTAGAGGTAAAACTATAAATAAAAACACAAAATTGGTTCAATGTCCCTTTTGAACAATTAGGTTTATATATTGTTTTTCTGTATTTCAAAGTAAGGCCACAGCTCTTCATTCCCTACTGTGGGAGTGAAAAGGTCTATTTTCAAAAAACAGGTTTTCTGGCCTGGAGGAAAGACCAGGACACAGAGGGAGAAGATCAAACAGAAAGCAGAAAATACTTACCTTGAGCATTGAAAAACCTCATGCTGTCTGACTCTCTCCTTCCACTCAGATCCCTGGCAGAACTCTGGTAGCCAGCACTATCCAGGCAGTAGAATGAAAGCATATTCTCTAGGGAATCTTCCCCGCCCCAAAGAAAAGACCTAACAAAAGTGACAGCAAGAGTTCCCCAACTAGAATGAAATCAACCAGATGACAAAAGACTGGGCTCAACAAGACCCACTGTTAATATCAGTAAAAAACCAAGAATTATTAGATACTTGAAGAAAGCATCTTATACCAAAGAAATAAAACAAACAGAGAAAATAAATTAGAAGAAAAGAAGATGATGCACAAAAAGAAAACTTTAAAAGAAATGTGATGTGTATCTTTAAACATAGTTTTTTTTCATTCCTTAAAACAAGTATCTTTTTAATGTTGGAAATTAAATTATGATAGTATAAGTGGAAAATTCAGTAAAAGGTTTAGGGGACAAAGTTGAGAAACTATTCTAGAAAGAAAAGTAAAATGTCAAAATTGGAAATTAAAAAAAGTGAAAAATAAGAGAAAATTAGAGAACCAGTAGAAAAGGTCCAACTTCTTAAAAAATGAGAATGTCAGAAATAGAAAACAACAAATATAGAATAAGAAATCATCAAAGAGAAGAATTTCATGAAAAGTTTCCAGAATATAAAAATATATGCTTCTCTATAGGTTAGACTCACTATGTCTACCGTAGGACGGATAAAAATAGATTCACATGAAGACACTTAATGAAAAATCAGTACTCTGGAACAAGGAGAGATATCCAAGCTTTCACAAGGAATATTAATATGGAATAAAATAGAATAGCAATACTGGAAACTAGAAAACAATAGGACCAAGGCCATGCTTTATGATGAGACAATATGTTATGATCAAGAAATCTGTGACAAAAAAGACTTTTTATCTCCCATGCACTTATTTTCAGAAAAAGTACTGGAAGATGTTCTCAATTATAGTTTGTGAGTAAACCAAGAAAGAAGACAAATCCTGGGAGTAAGGGATTCAACAAAGAAAGTGGGAAATTATCAATCACAAGATAAGAACTATGGAACAGGTTAAAAGAATAAGCAGAGAAATTTGGACTGGAATGGGTTTTATGAGAATGAATATCTTTTACAAGCTAGGTGCCCATCAGTAAATGAATGGATCAAAAAACTATGGTCCATTTACACAATGGAAGTCTATGCAGCAGAAAGAAAGAAGGAGCTTCTACCCTTTGCAACAGCATGGATGGATCTAGAAAGCATTATGCTAAGGGAAATAAACCAGGCAGTAAAAGAAAAATACCACATGGTCTCACCTTTGACAAGAACCTAATCAACAAAACCAACAAGCAAGCAAAATAGAACCAAAGACACTGAAATTGAGAACAGGCTGACAGTGACCAGAGGGGAGAGGGGAGGGAATTTCAGGGGAAAAGGGGAAGGGTTTGCAGGAAGAAGTATAAAGGACACATGGACAAAAATAATGGGGAGGGTGGAAACAGGAGAGGGAGCGGGGGAGGACTGGGGGGTGGGTTGGGATGGGAGTAAAAGCTAGAAAATTGTACTTGAACAATAATTACATGGGTGGAGGTAGGCAAAGGGAATAAAATGAGGACATTTGTAATACTGTCAACAATAAAAATAAAGTAAAAAACAGAAAGAGTTATAATATACTACAGCAGGGGTGGAGAAGTTGCCACTTATTACTAGAAAAGCAAGAAACTAATGACAGCACAAATAACAATTTGTAAAAGACAAAAACCTTACCACAATCAGCTGAGAAAAGAAAGCACCAAAATTTGCAAAAACATTCAGAGTAGTCATAATATCTGACATTTCTCTGTTGTATACAGTGTTTTCATTAAAGTGGCAATTCAAACACTGAATGCTGACTCATGGCATGACACAGTGGTACTGAGAGGATGAAGTGGCAGGTAATGTGCAGTGTGTTGGAGACAGAGCCTATCCGAGGGTTGTTGAATGAGAGCCAAATTTGTATTTTTCAAAATAAAAGTCCATACACAGTATCTAAAATGTTCTATTATCCTTTTCTCCACTAAAAAAAATCAAGTAGCAATATAATAATATGGAGAGATTTACCAGTAAATGCCAATAGAATCATGTAAAATGTTCTAATGCAGCTGTCTCTGGGAAGGAGGAAAAAGGTGAAAGTGGACAGTGGCTTTTGCATACAATATATGAATTTTTAAACCATGTGTATATAATTTTGATAAATAAAACAAAATAAACAATTTTAAACATTATGTTAGAAAATTACAAATTAAAAATCACCTAATATCTGTTTTAAAAATTAAATTTTATTGATTATGCTATTACAGTTGTCTCACTTTTTCCCCATTGACCCTCTTTGCCCAGCCCCCCCACTGTCTCAGGCAATTCCCACACCATTGTCCATGTTCATCGGTCATACATAGAAATATAGTTCTTCCACTACTATATTTCTTATGCTTTATTTCCCCATGACTATACTGTAACTACCAATTTTTACTTAATCCTTTCACTTTTTCTACCCATCTTTCTGACTCCCCCACATGGCAACCATCAAAATGTTCTCCGTGTCTATGATTCTGTTTCTGTTCTGTTTGTTTATTTATTTTGATTTTTAGATTTAATTGTTAGATATGTATTTATTGCCATTTTATTGTTCATATTTGTGATCTTCTTCTTAAAAAAGACCCTTTACCATTTTATATAATACTGGTTGGTGGGGATGAACTCTGACTATTTGGCTTGGGAAGCTCTTTATCTGTCCTTTGATTCTAAATGATAGCTTTGATGGGTAAAATAACTATGGTTGTAGGCCCTCATTTTTCATCACGTTGATTATTTCTTGCCGATCCCTTTTAACCTACAAAGTTCCTTTGTAGGAGAAATTTGCTGATGGTCTTATGGGAGCTCCCAAGTAGGTAACTAATTACTTTTCTTTTGTTGCATTTAACTCTCTTTGTCTTTAACCTTTGGCATTTTAATTATGATGTGTCTTGGTGTGGTCCTCTTTGGGTGCATCTTGTTTGAGAATCTCTATGGTTCCTGTACTTTCATGTCTATTTCCTTTATCAAGTTAGGGAAGATTTCTCTCATTATTTTTTTTTAAATAGGCTTCCAATTCTTGCTCTCTCTTGTCTCCTATGGCACCCCATGATGTAAATGTTGGTATGGTTGAAGTTGTCCCAGAGGCTCCCTATACTATCCTCATGCTTTTGGATTCTTTTTCCTTCTTGCTGTTCTGATTGATTGTTTTTGCTTCTTTTTATTCCAAATTGCTGATTTTATTCACAGCCTCATCCATTCTACTGTTGATTCCCTGTAAATTGTTCTTTACTTTAATTAGTTTATCCTTTATTTCTGACAGGATCATCATGCTGTTGAGGTACACATTAAGTTCCTTGAGCATCTTTACAAGCAGTGTTTTGAACTTCGCATTTAGTATCTTGCTTGTTTCCATTTTGTTTAGTTCCTTTTCTGGAGTTTTGTTCTGTTCTTTCATTAGGGCCGTTTTCTTTATCTTCTCATTTTGGCAGCCTCCCTGTGTTTGTTTCTATGTATTAGGTATTGCTGCTACATCTCCCAGATTTGGTAGAGTGACCTAATAGATTAGGTGTGCTGTAGTGGTACAGCCTCACCTACTAAGCAAGCTGGGTATGCAAACACCCACCATGTTGTCTGTGTACACCCTCCTGTTGTAGTTGAGAGATTGCTGTCAGTACATCTAAGATCAGCCACTACCTGTGTTCTGTCCAGGGTCATACAGTGTAAGCTTCAAAGCTATATGCAGATGGCTGCTATTTGTGCTGTGCTTGTAATCTTATCTCTATTAAACTACTTCTGATAATAGTTTGGCTTCTTTCTAATTTGATATATAGATATAGATAAATAGATGTCTAGATAATTATAAATGTAGACTTTATATAAGTATAATATAGCTTAGAAGAATGTGTAGATGCAGGGTCATTTATGATTCTATGAAATGTCAGATTGTGGATTTTGCCTATTTTTCTATAGTAGTTTCTGGTTTTTATATCTTGAATTCTAATGGAAAGTTGGGCCTATTTTAGATGTTATATTTTTATTTTATTGATGTACTAAAAATTTAAAATATTAACACAGAAATTACTTAAATGATTATCTCTATCTTGGGTTATACTTGGAAGAAAGGCTATACATTCAATAACTTTATTGTCTTCCTGTTAGTAAGAAATATTTTTAACATACATAAATGTGTATTGAATATTAATATTCTCTGAAGATTTAGAATAATTGTAAATTTTTAGATTCCTATGTATTCATCTTGGATCACATTCCACATTCTCTCCCATGGAAGTAACTACTGATTTTATATTTATCAATTCATATATGTCTTTAAAGTTTAACCTGAATATTTAATTCTAAACAATAATATTAGTTTACATTAATGAACATTAATGTAGCAATTAATTCATATTTTAAACTGTTATAATTGATAGTATACTGTATGTATTTCTTTACCATGGATATTCTATAATTATTTTATGGAGCTCTCTTTATATTGACATATGTACCTTTAGTTCACCATTTTCACTAGTGTTTACTATTCTATTTTATGAAAACAAACAAAAAAGTTTTTGTTACCATTTTTCTCTGATGTGAATTTTGCTTATGAGTTTAACAGTGTTGTAATAATCATACATGATGATAAGAGTGTGTCTAGGTGTGGAAAGTTTCATAGATATTGCTTCTTTTATGTGTAGGTGGTTATTCTAGTTTAAATTCCAACCAGCATGGCATGTCTCCTTTTACTACATATATTGAACATTTGTTTGTACCATACTTTGATATTTTTCTTTGATGTGAAATAGAATATCAATTGTTTCAATTTTACTTTTCTGATCACTAGTGATGTTTTACAGTTTTTTACATGTTTACTGATCGAATGATTCAGGTTACCTCTTCAGAAATTGTTATTAATTTTGCATATTTTTAAAAATATGGGTCCTATTCTTATTTTTAGGAGTTCAGATATTTTGAATACTGATTCCTTGTAAATTCCCTTTGTTTCCTTTTTAAAAAATCTGTTTTAAAAACAGAGCATTCATTTTTAATAAAATTCAATTTATCATTTTCTTATCTTATTAGTTTATATGTCTTTACAGAAATTATACTCTACTGCAAACCCATACACATAATGTAAAATTATACATTTTGTTTGTGTTATTAACTTCATATAATAACTCTATGAAACATCTGTGAATCCATTTCTTTCACATGATTTCATAATCACATCCTCAAAGATCTTCTGTAATTTATATTTTTGTATATACATGGGTCTATTTCTAGGTTTTCTTTTCTTCTCTAGTATTCTATTTGAACTCTCCATCCTTCTGCATTGATTAGTATAATTATATAATGTCCTACTGCATTAGACTTAGGTGGGCAGGCAGGCAAGAAGTAGGAAAGTAACAATCAATTTACCTGTCAATATGAATGTTAAATCATACAATGGAATTCTGTCTAGCATTTAAAATGAATGAACTAAGATTACATGTATTAACATGACCCAATCTCACAAATATGTTATTTCAGGGTAAAAACCAATTGGTGATTGATACTGTATGATAACATTTATGTAAGTTTAAGATACACACACACAATCTGTTTATGTGTGAAATCTTCAGAATAATGGATAGGAATAGTAAACACCAACTTCAGGAAAATTGTTGCTTCTAGATAAGAATGAGAAATGGATGGTGGAATTTTATCTGTAATTTTTAGTTCCTCAAAAATAAGATCTAAAAGAACTATAGAAAAAAGTTATTACTTGCATCATAAAATATGGGTTACACTTGGGTAGTAAGAACAAGTATTTTATTATCTTCTGAATTTTTCTATATTTTTTGGAATATTTAGCTCATACAAAATAAATATATAAATGAAAAATGTATTTTAAGCCCTGGTTGGTGTGACTCAGTGGATTGAGTGCCAGTCTATGAACCAAAAGGTCATGGATTTGGTTTCCAGTTAGGGCACATGCCTGGGATGCAGGCCAGGTCCTCGTAAGGGAGTGCCTGAGAGGCAACCACACATTGATGCTTCTCTCCCTTTTTTTCTCCCTCCTTTCCTCTCTCTCTAAAAATAAATAAATACAATTTTTTAAAAAATGTATTTTAACATGAGTCAGTACCTTTTGGGTAAAAATGTTGAAAGAAATGGTAACAACTCCATGTCTACATTTTTACAGCAATATTATTAGTTTGCTATAATATATGATCACATTTTTCTCTTAGTGTTGCAGATAGATCATTCTTCAATTTGAAACCCAATGTAATGTTTGTATGTCTTTTATTTTATTTTATTTTTTTTTTAAATATCTATATTCACTGTAGGAATTTTCAGCTCAAAATCTTGTCTTGGGATTTCTCCTCAAACAGGAGTGGACACCAACTACCAGTTCTTTCCTACATGACAATCCCTGCCTAAATTGGCTGCTCAAAAATGGTACATCTAATTCAAAGGTAAAGTTCAGACCTGAGGGATAAAGAGGCTTGGAAATTTTGAAACTCTGGTAAATTTAGTATGGTTGTCTAATGGATGTTTTATTAACATCCCTAATGAGAACTTATGAGGTTTCCAGGTGCCTCCTTTTCCTTTGGCTTGGTTCTGCAGCTTTTCAGTGTGTTCTGAAATACATTCTACCTTTTTCTAATGTATTTCCTGTTTGGCTTAAGGTGGCCAGAGTCTCATTTTGTCACTGGTAACCAAAAGAACAGTAATATGTTAATATAGAATATTTACTCAACTTTATGTAACTGTTTAGAAATTTACCAATTCTCTTCCAAGGCAATGTAGATAAATTCATTGATTTTGTCTTTTATTCAGCATTCAGTCTATATACATTCAGTATTTTGTACCAAATAGGTCTTCTTTCCTTCTTTTTGTGCACTAAGCACATTTTATTCCCATTCCTTGCTTATTATGAATATTCCATATTTTATTCTTGAAACTAGATCTATACAAATTCGTCTTGCTATTAGATTTCATGTCTTGCAGTAGTTTGTCTATTATGGTAGGATCTTCTTAATTTCCATTGTCATTTAAGGTGAATGAAAAGAAATATGTTGCTTTAAAAAATAGGCTGCTCATTTTTGCTTAAAGAGACAAACATTGTTTACGTGGTATAGTTTTAAAAGTGGTAACCTCCTGTTTTCACTAAGAGTAAAGTTGTTGTCTCTAGCTAATGGCAGTGTTTTTCCTCCTGTTGATGGGACTCTGATTTTGAAATTTATGTCAGAGTTATGGAAATGGAACATTTCTATAGAGTCTTTCCCCAAATTACATGGTTTTATTAAATGAAATCACTAAAAATCTCCACACATAAATATTTCTGTAACTTTTATATACTAAACCCTGTGGAAGAGGAAGAAATGAAAGATGTATGTTGGGGTCTGCCCTGCCTGGTTTCAGGAGCTGTAACCCCCCATGGCTAAGGCTGAGTGAGAAACCTCCAAGAAACTGTATGCCTAAGGAGACAAAACTTATTTCCCTGAACATGGGCACTGCCTGCTCTATGTTTGGCTCCCTTTGCTTGGTCGGATAGTCAATGACAGGTAACAATTCTCTAAAGAGAATGAACCTAAGATAGACACGATCACGTGGGAATAAACCATCAGGGAAGAGACTCAGGGGGCTGTGGAAGTGAAGGGGTGATCAATATCACCCCTGCCCCCTCAGCTTTGACAAAAGCCTGAGTCCTTGTTCTAGGTGTGAGAAATCCAAGTCTCCTGGCTGCCTTTGTCTCCTCCACTGGACTTGGGCTTGCAGACATAGCAGGGGCGGTGAGGTTCAGATCAGAGTCGGCAGAACCCCTGGGGTAAATTAGACCTGGGGCATAAAATATGCAAAATCCTGTGAGACTTGCTTGCTAGGATGCCCTTGGATATGTAGGCATGGGCAGGAAACGAAACCAAGCCTGTGTCTGTTAGGTGATAACAGCCCCAAAACTCAGCATGAGCTCTTTGAACTCTGTAAAATATCTACTTGTTTTTTATCTTCCCTGCTAGATGATAAATCCACGTTCTATATCTGTTCACCTACCTAATACTACCTAATAAAAAGCCTGCTCGGGTGGAAAAGCAGGGCGCTCTTCACTAGAGAGAGTGGCCATGCCGTTCCTATTCCCCCACAGGACTCAGTAGTCTGTGTGTATTTCTCTTGTATCATGAGCATCTGCAGCAGTCGTGGTCACGGCGGGCTGGTGACTGCATCAGCTATACAAGAACTATATGCCTTCTTTGTACATGTAGTATACAATTATTCATATAATGATTATTTACATAATGATTAGAGAGGGACAACACTTGATTTAATACATCACGTGAAAGGAAACTGGACCACATAACTCCATATCCTGCCAACAAGTAGTGGAATATGTAGAGAAAATGGAACCATGTTTATGACCTGAGGATTGCATTGTTAATATTTCTTTTTCTAGGAAGACTTTGCTTGGATTTACTTGATACATTCGGTTTGCTACACCGACTTTTCCTTCTCAGTTTTTTCCTTCAGTTTTCAGGTGCTTGATGGAGTTTAGAGGATAAGACTCTAAATACAATTTAAGGTGAAGATAAAGTTCTGTGAGCATTTGAATAAAGAAATTTGATCTTATTATTATTCTGCTTTCCTAACTGAAATGATCTATTGAAGACATATTTATGCTGAATAAAACCTAATGGGTCTGGCCCGGACCGGTGTGGCTAAATTGGTTGGGCATCGTCCAACAAAGTGAAAGCTCAGGTCCTGGGTTAAATGCTCAGTCAGGGCACATGTCTGGGTTGTGTATTTGATATCTGTAGGTCAGCATAAGATGGATGTTTCTGTCTCACATTGATGTTTCTCTCTCTCTCCTTCACCTTCTCCTCTCTACAAATATATATAATAAAATTTTTACAAATGTAATGGGTCCCAAAGTCTTTCTCCTTTTCACATTTTCCTTAAATAATCAACATATTTTACTTTTGGTTAAGAGAATATTGGGTCAATTTTATGGCTTAAAATATTATTTTTCACCATTTCCATCTGTTTAATGTTAAACAAGTTACACAGACTTTAGTGTCTCAGTGATCTTATCTGTAAATGATGCTGGTTATAGTACTTCTGACATAGGTTTCTCTTAAGATAAAATTAGCTAAGATGAACAAAGTACTTAGAGTGATGGGGATTTATAATAAGTACATAACAGTTACTCTTGATTATTATATTTAATGTTACTTTTAATCAAACATACCTTTTTCTGGCCCCATAATCACCATCTTAACCAAGGGTTTCTCCATTCAACCCTTGACCAGTTGTAGAAGTCCTTTATACTGATACCTGGATCTAGTATTTCATAGAGAAAACTATGTGGTATTGTGATGTTTGTATTCTCTTTGAAATTGAACAGATACCTGAATTTTGGCTCCTTGACTTTCTACCTAGTGGCACTTGAAGTTTATTATCTTCAGTAAATCCCTATTAGTCAATCTTTAAATCATAAAGGCTCTTATTGTTATCAAACAAAGTGGCATCCAACTACTTGCTGCCAAACACAGACATAACACAAAAGTTGATTAGGGAAGGAAAAAGGTCGACCAATTTGGAGTTGGTACTCCCCAGCTCCAGGCCAACCTCTTCTGAAAAACACAGCAAGAGCCCAGCCACCCCCAGCACCAGAGTCAGTGTCCGGAAACCAATTTTTTTCTTATCTGTCCCTCTGGAACCCAAGGCTGTTATGCAAATGTGTCTCTGGTTTTAGGCTCTCTCTTCTTGGAGTGTGCACTTGTGGGGCCAGCATTGCCACTGCCTCACCATACCTTCTTTCCTCGTCTGGGGCCTGAAGGAGCTGCCAGACTACTGCACTGTTTGTGCAGGTGCTTCTATCTGCTGGGACCCCTGGCCAAGGCTGCTCATATCCCTGGGGCTGGTGAGCACTCCAGACTGGTGCACTGATCTCAGAACAAGAGAAGGGGCACAGTCCAGGACCCATGAGGCAGCATGAAGCCACAGCATCCTGTGGTCCACCACAGTTGAGGAGAAGCACAGCATGCACAGGACTTGCCCTCAGTGCATGCTGGCTCCCAAATAGAAAAGTAAGGGTCAGGAAAAGGGAAAATGTGGAAGGTGATTCCCAGCACACATCAGTGGGTCCTGTGAGTGATCTGGCCCCTTGACCTCGTGAGTAAGGAGAAGAGAAAAGGAGTGATAATCCACATTCCACCTGTTTAAAAGTCTGGGCCCCAAATCCCATTAACAATGGAAGTGTCCAAATTCCCAGGCAAATCAGGCTAGGCTTATCATGCTCATGAGCCTATGCAGTGTCTCTCTGTCCCTCCTCTTGCTACCATGTTAACCTCCATAGTATGCTTGTGTTGTGAACTTTTCAGGCACTGTATGCTCTGTGCACCTTCCTCTGGGCTGTGTCACGAGCTGCTCTGTTTTATATATCCTTACCCAGGAGTATGAAAATCTATCATGCACGGGGTGCAGTTTCAATCCCACTGCATTTGGCACTTCCCCCACTCCAGGGAAGGTAGGCTTTTTCACGTCACATCCAGGATGCTTCCCACTTCCTCAGCATCTAGTCAGATCCCCCTTCAAAATGATGAAAACATAATATGAGGGGAGACCCCCCAAATTGGGTTATCTTTGAAGGGCAGGTCCCTCATAGTACAGGCTTCCCTCCCTAGGTGAGTGTTCTAGGAACCTGTCTGTAGCAGTGTACTAGCTAGCCTTGACATGCTTCAGTGAATTTTTCTGAAGATTCTTTCAACGTGTTTGTGCATTTCATGATGGGTGATTTACGAGCACACATGCCCACACTGTGCTGAGTGTTCAGCAGTATTTGATCAAAAATGGCACGACCCCTCATCTGATCTCACCCAAAGCAGTTTTTTAAAATGCTTCCTGGAATTAAAAAAAACAGCCTCAAAAGGAAGCATTTGTTGACGAGGAGGTGAAACACACACACACACACACACACACACACAAACAGCAGAGGCACTAAAAGGCATTGAAATCTATGAGTTGAAAAACTATTTTGAGCAGTGAAAAAAAGGTCTTTTTTAAAACAAAGATTTTATTCATTTATTTTTAGAGAGAGGGGAAGGGAAGGAGAAAGAGAGGGAAAGAAACATCGATGTGTGGTTGCCTCTCACACGCCCCCAACTGGGGCCCTGGCCTGCAACCCAGGTATGTGCCCTGACTGGGAATCAAAACTGCAACCCTTTGGTTTGCAGGCCTGCACTCAATCCACTGAGCCACACCAGCCAGGGCGAAAAAAAGGTCTTGATACAGGTATTACGTCAAATGGAGAATTCATTGAAGGTGACTGAAGTTTAACAATGTAAGAGTAAATATACAATTTTTGTAAATAAATTCTGGGTTTCTTGCATCCCCCCGTCATACACAGAAGGTATACGTAGCAAAAAGTAGGAGTATATTTGACACATCTCTAAGTGTGTCCCTTTGTCATTCTGCTAAAATTCAAATACTCAGACTGGCATTTAAGGACTACTACCAAAACTTTATTTTCTCCTCTTTCTGTACTTTCACTGCCCTCCCTACACGTACGTAGCTGTTTGAGATTGTTCCACCAGCCATTCCCTTGGCTTTTTACTCTTATTGGTTGCTTCTTTTTTTATTGTGTCTTTCTACATAATCTATTGCCCACATCTCAAGACTGGAATGAATGTTTTCCAGACTTAGTTTTGCAGATCTGTTGCTTTCACTTTCCTTCAGAACTTGTAAATTGATAACCCTCTGGCAGATATGTTGTACTGGGCCAGTTCAATTTTTAAAAACTGAATAGGAGTGCCTTTAGGTAAGCTAAGATATACACAATACACTGCAATAACAATCACTCCTTCGCATATTTAAGCCTCCTGCCTGGCCCTGGAAGTCATTGGGCTTATTAGTGTAACTCCCTCTTAATTAAAACTAACATAAATGAATCCCTACCTTGTCTGTCTCCCATCAACTGAATTAAAATCTTCATTGTCCTCTTTGTATGATATGACATAAAGCAGAAAAAGTGAGTTTGGGGGTAAGAGAATAGATTTTAATCTCTGCAACTAATAATTGAATAAGGTTTATCAAGAGTTTTTTCCACATCTATAAAATGCAGAATATAATTCTCATGAAAGTATCAATTATCTTAGGGTGATTTTGAGAAAATTGCATAAAATAATGTATATAAAATAATCAACACAGTGCCTGAGCCAAGTAATCTATGGATGTTGATTTTTGCTGTGAGTTTGTTTTCTAATTTGGCAAGCGTGCATATTAAGATTAGATAATCATCTATGTACACATTCTAGCTCAAAAACTCTAGGGCACCCATGGAATTCTCAACATTATATTTTAAGTATTATGTCTCTTGTGTAATATAATATAGTATACTATAATATGATACAATAGATTGGAATGGAATGGAATAGAATAGAATAGGATAGGATAGAACAGAATAAAATAGAATGTAGGCTCTTTGTTTCTGTATATTGCCATATTTTTATATTCAATGTACTCCTGAATACTATCTTATGACATTTCAAATGCCATACTAATAATGCAATTTGCTTCTCTTCTTGTTCTATCAATTTCTGGCATTTTTACCTACAAGAGAAGGAAAGAGAGAAAGATATCAATATAGTGGGAGTGACCGATATAGGCTCCTTGCAAGGTGCTTTGCAAACACAATTGACTCTTGTTTATGGAAAGTATCATTGATGGAGCAGAAGTGCACAAGTATACTAGTGTTTGGTCTACTGCAGAGAGGGTTCGGTGCACCTAGAACACCAGTCAGTGAAATTTACCAGTGAATCAGACCAATGCAGATATACTGTTAACCCAGCTAAGTGTGAGTCACTCAACAGAGCTGTCACTGCTTTAGATCTATGATTTCCAGATACACCTTTTGTTTAAATCCTCACCCAAGGATGTGTTTATTGATTTGAGAGAGTGAGTGAGTGAATGAGTGAGAGAGAGAGAGGGAAACAATGATTGGTTGCCTCCTACACACCCCAACCAAGGATAGAACCTGCAACCTTTTGGTATGTGGGATGATGCTCCCACTCCCACCAACTGACCCACCTAGCCAGGGCCAGATACAGACATTTTTAATTTGTGAAGTCTCTAGCTAACAGAGCAGGCAACTATATTTAATAAAAGTGAGCTACTCAAAATCATGCCATTATCACCAGTTATTAATTTTTCTAGGATCGTAATTGTTTTTACAGTTTAACAAGAGTCAAGATTATATCAAACCTAACCATGTTACTAGGTGCCTTCTTACCTTCTCATCCATCATTCTAATACATGAATGACCACTTTGAAATTAATGAAGCAGGTAAATATATTTGATTTATAATGAATGTTCTGTATTCTTGCATTCTTTCAAGCATTAAAATGTTTTGTGGGCAGTGTTATATAAAAACATGTAGACTTGATAAATATGGAAAAATAAAGATTAAATATATTCACACATCTCTATTTTTTGTTGTTAATACATTTGCACTATTTCCAGGTTTAAACTAATCTATAAAAATTCTTAGTCATTTCCAATATAAGTGTTGCTCAGTATCAAGTGGCCTCAATTTGCTAAATTATTCATTGCTCTACATAAATGTGTCAAATATACTCACATGGTATAAATGAAGAGATCTAATGCTGATAATACAGAACTGTCTCTTTAATAATGAATAAAACATTTTAAGGATGCTGAATGAAGGATAATGAGTAGTCTTTAACACTTTCTCTTGGTTCCAGAGCTATACTCTTTCTATATTTTGATATAAGATTTATGAGAATTTGGTTATAAGCTAGGTTTAAGTAGACATTTATTGTGCTGATCCAGTTGTATTGGGAAATCCCAAGGCTTGTTATATCAGCTCAGGACACTCGGGGACCTTTGATTCTTTGAAACCTCATATTTCCTGTCTGTCTTTATATGCAATTGTCATTTCCTGATATAATGAATACATCATTTGGCCAATTATTTGTGTTTTAGAAGTATCTGCTCTCTTCTCCCAAACATCATTTACCCTGGAACATTGGCAAAGGACAATTTTTTTTCATATCTGTCCCAGAAGCCTGCAGCCTGCTTCTCTCTAGTACTTGCCTCCTAACCACTCTTTTTTTATTTTTTGTTTTGTTTTCCTTTTGTGTTCTGCATGTGGTGGGCTCCTTTTACTGCTTTCTGCCCTTTCTTAGATAATGACCTCTTTTTCCAGTCTCTGAAGCACAGGACTATTGTATGTAGTAGAGTTCAGTGAAGCTTTAGGGATATTTTTCTCCAAGAGCATAACACCAGCAGCATATCACTCACAAACAATGCCTGAAGTGCTAATCCCTGAACTCATCACCACTCCCATGAACAGAATCCATGAGGAGCACAGTTAATAATCTTCATTTTCAGCAAGTGTTTTCAGTGGATTCCAATTACATTAAAGAGAACTCTTTTGGGTTAATCATTCCTGATAGTGGAAAGGACCAGCTATATAAATAGCTATCAAATATAAAACAACACAAACTGGGTCCTTCACCATTGTTACCTTATGTTTTCTGGAATTGATGGCACAAGAATCTCTTAGAGAACACTTCCTTTTTAGCCCTGTCTGGTAGACAAGGGGATGTGCTGCCCTGATTCTGTCCAGCTTTGAGGAGAGTGATCAGAAAATGGCTTGCGGCTGCCATTCCTTTAAGATCTACCTTAGCCAGAGGGGCACCTTGCTCTTCCTCTTACCCTTCCAGCACCTGGTGACTGCGGGAGGCAAAACAGTCACTTCAACTCTTTGAAATAAAACTTCCACAGTGGTATCCAATCCAGAGTGTCCTGCCTGAGGCTTTGTTCTCAGCATTACTCCTTTGTTCACTAACTCTGCTTCTTATCCTGCTCCTTATCTTGTTTTTCCCAGGTGCTGAGTCTGAACATCTTGCACAGCAGTCTCTGTCTTAGTATCTGTTTTCAAGGAACCCAGCATTTAACAGCCTCAGTCCACAGTAATATCGTACAGCCTTTCTTCCTACTCTGAAAACAGCCTATCTCAGACCCTGAGGTCATTCTCAAACCATAAATATATATGTTTCCAATATTTCTTTTACTGTAGAATAAAGGAAATTTTTTTTATTTTTAAAATTTACGTTGCAATTACAGTTGATACACATTATGTATCAGTTTCAACTGTACAACATAGTGATTAGACATTTATACACCTTACAAAGTGATCACCCCAGTAAGTCTAGTACCCATTTTGAAAATTTGAATTCTACTCAAGATTCAACTCTGGGACTGATTTTCCATATTATAGGGCCCAGTAGGTGGATTCTATTCTTCTAATCCCAATTTGGTCATCCACTCCCTGCCATGATTTATGTGATATGCCAAGGAGATGAAGTTTTGGTTTTAATGAGCATATTAGAACATTTTGTTTCAAAGAAGTGAACCATTTTTTTCTTCACCAACTGTGTTACTTTGATTTTTGCATAAGTAGTGGACATGTCCTTCCAGACCTCTTAATAGTTCTGAAAACTAGATAACTAAATATAAGAACTATTCTTACCTATCTGGAAAGTTGACTATTATAAAATTATCCTTGTTTTTCTATCCATTTTGTTGTCTTGAGAATCTAATCTTCTGCTAGTGGATGTTGTTCTCAAAATAGAGTTTCTAATTAATTAGGTCATCCCCTAAGGATCTGTTAATTTCACCAAAGCACGTAAACATGTGATAGAAATGTGTCTCTCCTTGAGAGAATTGTTGGTCTTAAATCTCACCGTTGAGCCAATGGTACTCTTTGCCTTGAAGGATCACAGAGTTCATTTCATTTTTTCTGGGGTAAATTAACTGCTAAACTCATTTGCAGACATTCCGGACATTACCTTAGATAATGAAATGAAATGGTTTTCTGTTGGAAAATACTGCCTAGCTGGAGCTCTTTTTATCTTCCTGCCGCATTACATCAATATTAACAACTACATTTTCATTATTCTTTCTCACTTTGGCATCATCTAATGGTCCTTTCTATTTAACCTTTAAGAATGCTATCATAAACATGTTCAAATAATTTACTCTAACAAGTATACTGGTATGGACTTGGCCCTTGGGTACAAAAATAAAGCCATTAAAGAAATAAAAGACTGTTTTAAACAAAAACCACAAAAGAAATCCCTGCAAAACTTAATGAGGATTCAGAACTCTTTCCAGTAGGTTAAGTAGGTGTCCACCTGGGCAAGGATCCAGTCTGTGACTTGCAATGACAAGATGAAAGCAAAGCAGGACACTCTGTGATGGCAAAACAGATCTTATCTTGGCCAGATATATATTTAACCCAGTTTTTAAACTCTAAACTTGATAGAGTGATGATGGTAACAACACGTTTTTCTTACTTAAGTCTCAGTGGCTTATGTGATTCTTTAATTAAACAGGTATAAAACTGTTAGTGAGAATTATGTTGGTATTGTTTATACTATGTGGAAGAAAAAGGCAAAGAAAACTGAAAAATGGAACAGAAGGTGAATTCATCATGGGTGTAGCCACATGTGATAGTCGTAAGTAAAGAAATAAGAGTTCTGAGTTTCAGTCTCACCAAGCTACTTTTCAGAACTGTGTTATTTCTTTTGGATTTTGAATCTCACCCATCTGTCAAACACCACAACCCTAGCTTTCTTTCTAGAAACCCTTGCGAAATTTTGCAGCATCACTTGGTAAGAGAAAAAGATGAGGAAAAAATGAGTCAGGCATCTTCTTGAAGTATATTTAGCTAGTGAAGCCTGTGGGATCTCGTATTGTTTACCAGCTGCTCCCACACTCTCTGCTGAACCTGGACCAATTTTATAGCTAGAGTGGAATTGACAATTCACATCACATGCTCACCAGATGCTGTTGAAGAATGTGGAGGAGGTAGCAACATAATCACAATGAAAACAGAATTTGAAGATTACCTTGTCCTTTTAGCATCAGGGACTCAGATAAACAAGATGACTGATTTATCTGTGCCCTCATGCCATTATTAAATAAGCCAAGACAAGAACACAAGCTTGATATTACACAACAGGGTTATTGGTATGTGTCACAGTACCTGTAATTTAGCAGCCACATTGTCTAGCTCAAACAGGTGGTATAGTCTGGCAGATGGTAGTGAGGAATTTTTGCTAGGTTTACAGTTTCTTGCAAATGGCTTGCCTCATATTTTATATTTCTAAAATTGTATGTGTATGTGTGCACATACTCAACTGTATTCATGTAACATTAATGTAATGTGTGCACTATTATATTTTGAAGTTAAGCTGTTAATTACATGTAGACTATGGATTGTACTAACTCCTTGATAACTTTTTTCTATTAGTATTCATGTAATATTTACTCAACAAACATTTCTGAGCACCTGTGTTCCAGCTACTATTCTAGACGCTTAGAATATATTGATCAATACAAGAGAAAAAAATTCTACCATTTCATAGTTTACATACTAATAATAACCCACTTTATAAACACATTTTACTTAAAATTAATGTTACCTGATTTTAATATTACTATATAACTTTTCTGAAGGTTGGTATGACTTTCTACATCTTTTGTAACTGAATAAAATGGAGGTTCAGCTGACTGCCACAATGAAAGCCAGACTCATGAGGCAGCTACTGGTGCAAAAGGAAAGAGGTTTTATTCAGGCACCTGATGACCTGGGAGAATTGTGGAGTCTACTCTCAAAAGCCATCTCATCTTCCTGCTCAAACCTACAGTTCTTATAGGGATAGCGAGGAGGGAGCTTTTTTTTTTTAAATTCCTATCCAATAATCTTGCTAGCTTTGGGCACACTTGGGGCCCTATCCATACATCTCTCTAGCTTGTGGCATGCTCATGCCTATTAATTCATATTTCTAGATTTTGGCACACCCAATATAAGAACTTCCCTCTGCTGCCATCTTGGCCAATGGGAGAGACTCCTTGGCACTACCACTGCCTGCCTATGGTAACATTCTTTGTTTATGTTTAATTTCAGTCTTACTGATGGAAACTTTATGTTTAGGCATGCCTCTTGTAAGCATATTAAAGTTTTTTTTAGGAAATTCAATTGGAAAATCCCTACCTTTAAACAGTGAAGTTGCATCCACCTACTTTTTTTGAGACTAACAGTGTATTTGGATATAATCCCTTATTTTGTTTGTTTTTCTATACTGTACTTTCTTTGCTTCTTTTAAATTATTTTTCCATTTTTTTTACTTGTCAAATTTTCATTATACTCCTTTGCTTAGATTGGTAAGACTGAAAGCAGAACTCTAACCTTATTTCTTTTCTTTTAATGATCACATATGTCTACATCCATGATGAATTCAGCTTTTGTCCCATTTTTCAGTCCTCTGTGCCTGTTTCTTCAACATAGTACAGAAAAACAATAACAATATAATTATCACTCACTAACGGTTTTGTATCTGTTTAATGAAAATAATGAAAGTTTGTTTCAGGTTTAATACTTGTCTTAACAAATACTTACTTTAATCATGTTCAATGCTAATAAATACAAAGACCTTAGAATTTAAAAAATAATAATCTCCCCTGCCAACTTTCATGTCTATATTTTGAATTTAAGCCCTTAAACTTAGTTACTATCATTAATGCTATTTATAGTTAATACATTCACTAATTTATTTGCTCTTTATTTTATACTACACTATACTTTCTTAGGTAAATGTTATTTTCTTAAAATACTTCTAGTAGTACTTCTTTCAGCAAGATCTGTGCATGGTAAGTTCTCTCTTCCTTTGACTGTCCCTTTTGACCTCACTCTTAATTGAAAGCCCAACTGGGTGTACAATTCTAGAGCGACAATTATTTTATCTCAACACATTAAATGAATACGTTCACTGTCTTCTCTACTATGACTGTTGTCAGTACAGTACACATGATTTTTTAGAAATTTTAGGATTTTTTTTATATTTAGTAAAACTTTTTAAATGAAACTTTGAAGTATGTGTTCATTTTTTAATCATTTTGATTCTCATTGCACTGCTTCAGGATTCATGTGTTTCTTCACTTATGAATACTTTTTATTAATATACACTTTGAATATTGTCTCTCCTTTCCCTATTCTCTCTATTCTTTTCTTAAGCAATTACTATTATACACATATATTACAACTTCTTAGCATACTCTTCATGTATTCACATCTGTTATTTTAAATCTTTGAGACTAATTTGGGGATTATTTTCATAGTCCTATTTTTAGTTTATTTAATTTCTCTTCATCTCTGTCTAATTTGCCTCCTTTTGAACTTAGCTGTCTAATCTAAACATTTTTAGTTTACTTTATCTAGCATTCCTCTATGTTGGTAGAAGAAATTGTTTTGATCAACATAGTCTGCAATACTACTACAAGTGCCCAACTATTTTTCTAATCAGTTAAATTAGTTTTTGGAAGTCTTCAAAAATTAAATGATTTGATAGTCTACTTAAATATTAGTAAGAATCAATATGCAGAAAATACTAATAAAAAGGAAAAAAATAAATTTGTGTATTTTGAAAGAGTCTGTGTTAGTTTCTTAGGGCTGACTCAACAAAGTGCCACAAACCAGGTGGTTTTAAAAGTAGACATATTTTCTTACAGTTCTACAGGTTAGAAGTTCAAAATGAAGATGTCAGCAGAGTTGATTTCCTCTGAGAGCTGTGCGGGTGAAGCTGTTCTGTGTCTTTCTCTAATATGCTATGCTGGTGGTTTGCTGGTAGGTGCTGATAATCTTTGGTTTCTGCTCCATCACCCCGATTTCTACCTTCAACTTCACATGGTCTTGTCCCTGTGTGAATTTCTGTTCCAAATTTTCCCTTTTTATCAGGATGTCATTTATGTTGGATTATGGGCTTATCCTACTCCACTATGACTTCGTATTAACTAATTATATCTGTGATGACCCTAGTTCAAAATAAACTGACATTCTTAGGTACTTCAGGTTAGAACTTCAACATCTATATTTGAAGGGCACCCAAGTCAACCCATAATGGAGACACCATTGGAAGTATGCAGCCTGAATTTAGAATCTGAGAGGTCTCTGTTTGAAATCTGGCTCTGCTGGTTACTTTGAATTCCTCGTATTTTTAGCATCTGTCAAAGGGGAAAAATAATGATTATGTTATAAGAATTAATCTAATATATATGAAGCATAATATTGTCTTCCATGAATTGCTTCCTCAATGAATGCTAGATATCATTGTCCTTTTTAATTGAGAAGTGTGTGCCATGATGACCTCTCATCTCCTGAAGTTCATCCTACTCACATCAGACATCCTGGAAATGTACACGGTTACACATGGAAGATATAAAGAACATTTTAGCAATGACTGGGGGCAGAATAATGTGATACATATAAAGAAAGTTCAGAGAATTCACTTGAAGTAGCTCACATTACTGAATGGGTTATCATGTCCAACACTACATGAAACATGGACACTACCTACGACAAAGAGGATGGTTACTTTCATTTGTAGATGAGGAAATTGAGAATCAAATAAATTAAGTAATTTGTCCAAAGTTACACTGCCTATGAAAGGCAGGCAGTGGATTTAAACATCAGTCAGTTTTACTCCAGCATCCATGATGTTATAATGGTTAAAAAATGAAGAGACTAATTCTAAAACACATATAAAAATCATCCTTGTTACTTATGAAAGTCTTTCTATTATTTCTCATATTTCTATAGAAACATGATGCAGACACTGGTCTGTAGTGTCTGCGTCATTATGGGTGAAATGAGACATTCACACGGACTACCGAGTCCGGTGGAGGAAAAGGAACAGCATGGCTTTTTTTCTCAAGTGGAGCAAAAGCCAAGGCCTCCGCCATGACAGGCCTTTATTGGGTTTCTCCGCCCATTCATGATGGTCCTCATTTGCTATGCACAGATTTGCTTTAGGTGGTTACATTTTACAGAAAACAAAGGAGCCATTGCCGCTAATCACATCACAGAAGAGGGATATTTGCAAATGAAAAGGCAAACGTGGTTGATCTTGTGTTGCACTCATCCTTGGAAGGTTTAGCATGGATTTTAGGAAGTTACTTTGCAGTAAATGTCCTCAATTCAGGGTGAGGGAGTTTTTTAGCAAAAGCAAGACTCAAAGCGACCTAGGTACATTGCTGGCCTGATTCCCCATGGGAGAACCTATCCATGGGCATGGGTCCTGTGCATCTCCCTGTGGGATCTGGGACCACGCCACACAGAATGGTCTCCTATAGAAACCTAATATTTCTAAATCACAATGGTTAGCACACCTGTGTCAGTCAGCATTTTGCTCTAAAGTTTACGTATTACCAACTGCCTTGTTTTATAACTCAGCCTTGTTATTTGGTACATAGTTTATTCAAATTTTGTCAAGTTGATCACTTGTTGGTGGCATCTGGACTAGATTTTGACTTCAATTTTCCTTTCAATTCACAGTTTTTCACTGAACTAGACACAACTCAGAGAGTTCTCTGCAGTGACCCACACAACCACCCTCTGTCCATTTCTGATACTTATACATGATTTGCTTATTCAAGTTTCTCTCCAATGACTGGCTTTGGGCAAGGGGAGGTACTGACTCCTGTATTATTGCTCAGCTATACTAGATGCACAGTAGCAGCTATATTTTTTAAGAGATCTTACTCTTGCTTTTAACTTAACTGGGCAATGTTGAAAATTGCTTGGATAAAATTATGACTACACTTAAAATATTTCCATGAGAAAACAGCAGTGTTTGTTCTTGTAAGGTGTAAATTTTTTTTAGGTTAGTGCTCAAGAATCCCTAATCAATAAGTACCTGTGGATATTTGATCTATTTGAGGGAATGCAGGAGTAAAAAGTATTCTAGTAAAATGTAGAAATTATGTAAAATTAGATATATCATTTACAAAGTCTCTGCACCATATATATAGGCACAGTTAATAATCTATTATTGGTAATGTATATTTTCAGGCTCTGGTATCTATTCTTTCAGAACAAAGTTCTCTCCCTTACCTACATTTTTGTCCCTAGTTAAAAAAACTTAAACCTCTGAGTTCTGAGAGGCCAGACCAAAAAAACATATATATTACTTTAGCATTTAAAACAAATATAATAAAATAATACAATTCCATCAAATTCCTCAGCCATGGAAGACCTCCTTTATGCAGGAATCATATCTTCTATCTGCAAGACCATTAAAACCCCAGGGCTATAGTATGGAACCTCCTCTAAAACTTTAACAGAGTATCATAATATCAGTGGCCATTTGCCTTTTGGATTTTGGCTTCTCCCTTTGTCTTTATACTTGTAGATGTCTTTTTTCTTCAATTCAATGTTGTTCTCTAGTGTAGTTTTGTATATGTCTGTGTGCATATGTGCATGTGGATTTGGTATTATTCAGCATTTCTCTGAGTTTGTAATGGAGAGGAAGTCTGCAAAATGTTTGCCCACCTTGCTGCTGCAGTTCCTGAACAGTTTATATGTGTGTACAATTTTATATATAAAAAATAGATAGAGATTGTTTTTTAAGGAAGTCATAATATATGCCAGGCTTCCTTTACCCAGCATCCCAAAAATGGCTTCTAGAATTTCACACTCCCCAAAATTGCATGTCATTTTGCTTATATAAACTGTAAGCTAAATAGTTTATAGCTTTTATGAGAATATCAGTATAATTTGTGACCCCCCATAAAAGTCTGAATATATTAAATATAATTTTGAAAATGTGTTATCCTCCTTCAAATTAGATTATGGCCATTACCTCCTTAACATCTGCATGGACATTCTTTTTAAAGAGATCTAATATTTCATTGTATGAATATGAAAAAATTCACATTAAAATTTCTGACTTGTTGAATTTCAGATGTTTCTTGTGTTTTCTATAATAAAAAAATGCAATGAACATTCTTAAAAATAAGTACATAAGCCCGTATCTAACCAATTTCTTATCATAACTTATTTGGAGTGAAAGTTTTGACTCAAATAATGAACCCATTGTTAAAGTTTTAGATACATAATGTTATTTTGTTATATTTATGCTTTTAAAAAGGGTTTGTATACTCATTTCAATTTTACTTAATCCAAATAAAATAATGGAACAATTTTTATGAATACAAATATAATGTGCCATGAATAATAATTAAAATTTGAAATTATCCTGAGTTGATGCTGCTGTACAGCTGAGATTAAAGTGTACACACATACTCTTCTGTGACAGTACAATGTTAATCCCTATTTCTTTGCTCTATGTTTCTATATTTAATTCAGTAGGATAATTTAATGACTTTTAATGGCCTTTTAGTAGGTCAAGCCTTTTAAAGGAAGCAAATATATAAGTAAGCAGTATTGTATACAAATAAAGAGGGAAATTAGAAAGGATATAAAATAAGAATGACAAGATTAGAGTGTTATTGAGAAATGGGAATATTAAGGAAAAATTGCTGCAGAACAAGGCATTGGGTCACTATCAAATAGAAAAAGAAGAATCCCAGAAGATCTAGAAAATATTCCCAGGCATTACCCTGACATATTTTAAATAAAATCAGTAAACTGCCTCCAGAATCAAGATTAGGAACTATAGAAGATCGAATGATTGGACCCTACCTTTCTAGCATTCTTCCTTCTCTGCATCCATACCCTTGCTGTGATCTATCATGGAAAGAAAGACTGTCTCTTTCCTTGATTTGGGATTTAGCTTTTTTTTTCCTTTTTCTCCCAGTGGTATATAGATTGAAACCATAGTTGGTCAAGTCTAGCTTTTAAAAAACCTTGCAGGTCTCCCACCTTTCTTCTTGGGCTTCTGCCAGCCATCAGGTGAAGCAAACCTGCCCTGACTAGCCTACTGAAGAATGGTGATAGACACCTGTTAAGGGGACACGCAGCTAACAGGCAACCTGAAGCAGAGCTGCCTTAAATATTGCAGCCTCAGACATGTGTGCCCCAGCCAATCCACAAACCTGTGAGCAATAAATAAATGTGCATTTGTTGTGTGACACTCATAATTTGTAGTTGTTTGTTAGGTAGCATTATTGTAGCAATATCTAATTAATAAATAGAGACTTGGGTTTCCTTTACTAAAGTAATGTTGCCAGTGCCTACTTCCAATGATTTTACCTATGTCAGAGGAGATTAGAGAGACAGCCCAGGAAACAAATGATCAAGCAAAAGAAGCCATAGGCCAGCACAGTGTGACAGAAAGCAAAGTAGTACAGCTGGAGTGCTGTGAACTGGATAAGGACCTTCAATTGTGTCAGCCTCAACTATTCAACATTGATTTGGAAAGTGGCACATAAAAATCCAACTACTGACTTCTCCTGAAAAATCACAAGTGATAGCAAAACTAGGAATGTTGTCCCTCAATGCAGCAGTTACCTGGAGTTGAGTAGAAGCCATCTTCAAGATAGGACCTGAGTTTCCTGTTTACCTCAGTGCTCACCTAGCACATCACTGCCGTTTAGTTTTCTTACTTGAGGAATGTATATAATAATGCCTACTTTTTGTGTTTTTGTGTAAATGAAAATAGAATACCTATCTAAGATTCCTGGAGCAGAGTAAGTGCTCATTAATGATACCTTTATTCTTAGATATTCAATAAATATCACTTAAAAGTAGTAATTTATATGTATTTCTTGTGACATAAAGCTATGATTAATTAAAATATATCCTTTAAACCTCTTTGAATCTCTTTATTTAGGTATCATCATCCAAGGGTCAAAAAAAACAGAATGAGATTTTAAATACTTGATTTTTTAAAAAGATTTTATTATTTATTTTTAGAGAGGGGAAGGGAGGGAGAAGGAAAGAGAGAGAAACATCAATGTGTGGTTGCCTTTCATGTGGTCCCCACTGGGGATCTGGCCCGCAACCCAGGCATGTGCCCTGACTGGGAATTGAACCTGCGATGCTTTGGTTCGCAGCCCACCCTCAATCCACTGAGCTACGCCAGCCAGGGCCAGAATGAGATTTTGTGAAAACAAGGCAAAATTTAATTGTGTACCCACCTAAGCTGTCTTCTTAACCAAGAAGGAATTAAGTACGTACTTATATTTCAACTTATATCGATTGGTTCAAAGCTCTTTATTAAGTTGAAAGAGCCTAAATACCATAATATATTAGATTTGTTTAGCAGTTTAATGCCCCAGAGATATTTCATGTTCATCATGTTTTTATGTAATTTTAGTTTAACATGACATTCGAATATAGGTATCTAAATTTGAAAGAAAAAAAAACAATTCCCAAGTAGGAAAGAAATTACCACCATATTTAAGGTAATTTATTTTCAGCAACTTGCCAGATATTTAGTGCTAATTCAGGTACTGTTCTATGTACTAGAAATATTGATGTAAATATTAGCCACCATTTACTATACTTCCATTATTTTTCAGCCATTTTTTAAATAATGGATCACTCTTTTTATAAACATAGCCTTCTTCAAAAGCAGAGTTGAATGACAAAAAAGATATATACAGACTGCAATCACTTTCAAACCTTACCACTGAGAGATAATATAGGTAAACACCTGGTGTACATTAATGCAAGTTTGAGAATTTTGATTCAATTAGGATTTTAATGGTTTTCAATTTACTTCCTGAGGCTTCCCTTGTAAGACCAAGAATATCATGAATAGGGCCCAAGGTATTGCCTTCTCTTGACTGACAAAGAGCAGGCCAGGTGTCAGTCTATTAGATGCATTGAGCACCATTAGAAATGTATAATGGAAGAGAAATTTATCTTTAAAAAAACACTCAGGGAAAGAGTATATAAAAGGTCTGTCCAGAAAAAAAGTTCAGTCATTGTTAATATAATGAGAATGGTGTGGGCGACACTGATGTAACCTGGCAGCAAAGGAGACTGAGTAGACTGGAATGCACATGTGTGAACAATGCTGACTTCACTCTACTAGTCAGTGGGGGTGGTAGATGCCATTGAGCAAGCATGTGTACTGTGTGGCCGTCACATTCAAAATGACTGAGAGAGTAGAGCAACGATCTGTATCAAAATTTGCATTAAGTTTGAACATTCTTCAAGGAAAGGATTTGGATGATATAGAAGGCTACAGCTATGGGCAACTGGTGATTCGCAGCTTCATCACAACAACACGACCACTTATGCATCATGTTTTGTGCAGAGGTTTTTAGCAAAATTTCAAATCACCCAGATGACATAGCCCCCCTACAGGCCGGATTTAGTGCTCTATGACTTCTGGCTTTTACCAAAACTAACATCACCTTTGAAAGGGAAAAGATTTCAGACCATCCATGAGATTCAGAAAAATACAACAGGGCAGCTCATGGCAATTGGGAGAACTGTGTGAGGTTCCAAGGTGCCTGCTTTGAAGGGGACTAAGGAGTCGTTGTCCTATGCACAATGTTTCTAGTATCTTGTATCTTCTTCAATAAATGTCTCTATTTTTCATATTACATGGCTGGATACCTTCTGGACAGAACTCCTTTGGTTGGAAGGAATTCTTTGATGTCCAATCACCCATCCTTCACAATCAGAAATATACTACATAGCTTTCCAATGGGCTGATATGGTTAACCCTTTGATCTCTAACTGAGTTCAGTGTTGAACTTTTTGGAGGTCTAGAGGAAAGATGGAATGTTGTCATTGGAGGTCTTCCTGCTTTTTCTTTCTTCTCAGATATCTTCACCTCTCTGCCAAATGTTGAATAAATATACAATGAATATTTAAGAAATGTCAATTTGAAGAAGTATCCTCAATACCAGTGCAAGTTTAAAGTCTTTGTTTTGTTTTGTTTATTCATGTAATAAGTTAAAATGGCTAGGGCCTCAAATTTTTCCTCCTAGTTCTATCTCCCCGCCATGTATGTGGGAAGAATAGATTTAGGGGGGAAAATTTTTGAGGTAAAACCTTCTTTAAGAAACAACAACAACATAAAGATTGTTTTGAGTCTTTCAACTCTCAGGACCTCCTTCCACTGAGTATGAGAGAAGGATGAAACAGATCTTATTTTGGTTTGCTTAAATCGCACCTCCTTTCCCCTCTTTCTCCTTTTCCTGGCTTCTCTTCCCTCTCCACTCAGCCTGCTTTCATTCCTTCAGACCTTATTTCTGACATAACTGGTAGTGTTAAATCTGTTGACATGAGTAGAATTTAGGCAGAGAGAGAAAGAGAATGTAAGAAAAATCTATTCCACATACTTTTCCTCAGCCCAAGCTTTCTACACATTTCTGTTAAAAGCCTCTGGCTTTTGCTTTTATAAGAAATTAGAACGAGAGTCTCTGCTCTCAGTTTAATATCTTGACATTTAAACTTGCCACATTTTTGTAAATTTGAATGACTGAATGACTCTTATTAGAATATTACCAGTTTGTAAAATAAGGTAAAAAGCTCTCATAACATTGTAAAAACCACTTTTACGCTTTTAGATACCAATAAGTACCACTTTTATACTTTTAGATACCAATAACTACCATTTTATTATGCTATTCTATTTGTTCAGCTGTTCACCCATATTATTTTCCAAATACAATAAATAATTCAGTGCTTCTTAAAATTTTGTATTGGAAATGGTCCTGGATTTTCACACACAAAAAAATTAGTTTCCTTTCATTTTTCAGGACTTAAACCAAATGTCCTTTTTTAATAACCTGAAAAATTTAAGAGCTGTCCCTTAGTGAGTGTCAAAATCAGAGTTGTTCATATAGAAAATGTATTTATTTTTATTTTAAAGGTTTTATTTATTTATTTTTAGAGAAAGGGAGGGAGAAAGAGAGGGAGAGAAACATTAATCAATGTGTGGTTGCCTCCCACATGCTCCCTAACTGGAGACCTGGCCTGCAACCCAGACACGTGCCCTGACTGGAAATCGAACCAGCGACCCTTTGGTTTGCAGGCCAGCACTCAGTCCAATTAGCCACACGACTCAAGGCTATTTAGAAATTTTAATGTAAATAAAGTGAATAGCCTTTGCAAACTTACTATATATCCTAATGATTATTTACAGATAATAATGTTTGCATAAATATTTATGATTTTATTGTTTATCTTTGTATATTGACTAAGTCAAGGAAAATTATAGTTACCCAAATAAGATAACAGTTTCAAAATGCCACTTCTCAACATGCAAATATTCTGGGAGAATACATGAAAAATTTGTTCTGTCTAGATATCAATAAGAATATAAACTCAGGTGAGGCAAATTATTGGATATGATTAGAAAAAGGGAATACTGGTGTGAGGAAAAAGGAAATAAGTAGATAACGCATAACACAGTGTTATAGTCTTGATGCTTGGAGCCAGGGGAAGGAAGTGGAGGAAAGCAGGGACATACTTACCTAAAGTACTTTTATTATTTATTTGAAATTTAATTTGTCATTCTGTATTTTTATTTTCTAAATCTGGCAACCTTAATCACTGTGCATCTCTGAGAACATGGCAGGACTTTGCATCTGGGAATTATGAAGAATGATATGAGAGATTAGGAAAAAAGTGTAGAAAAGCGTGCTTTTCAATGTGCTACTAATAATATACAATAAAATAGAGGATGATGGATTGATGGATAAATAGATCAATAGATGGAAAAGATACAGAGATATAATAATTTAAATTTTGGAGAAGAGGCATCCTGAGAAATTTATCATGATCAGAAAATATGGGGTGGGTGTTTGCAAGTTCAGTGGTCCTGGTGGGTGAGCAGGCAGGACAGGAGCTGCAGTCCTCCTGCGGGGGTCCCTAGGGCTGGCATGTGGGTGTATAAAAGGTCATGTAATAGACCAGGAAACTGGAGATCCGGCAAGAAGGTCTGAAGTTCTTCTTTTCCACAGACCCCATCTCAAATCTGCTACGGGAAGAGAAAGGTAACTTAAAAAAATACTATTAAACAAAACAAACAAAAAAATAGAAGATGACAGGGAAATCAACGTGAACATTTTAATATTAACAATTTAAAATGTATTATATGAGTAATGAGGGGGAAATTGGGACAATTGTTATTGTACAACAATAAAGAAACTAAAAATAAGCAAGAAGATAAAGGCATCTTTTACAAAAATATCAATATATATCATGCCATTTTCAGTTATAAAGCTGTAACACAGATTGTTTCTTAATAGCTCGTAGAGAACTTTTCATAACTTTGTTGTTCTTGAAAAACAGAGTTTACCTAGGATTATGACATCATACTTAATAACTTGAAGCTAAACCTATCTTACTTCAAAAGCGACATTAATTTCTATATTTCTCACTACTCTACCACTAACAACTTTAACACACGTCTTGAAAAACATTAGAGCAAATTTGAATAATTATCAATGCACAATTTGTTATTTCTATCATGATATTCTTCCCAATATTAACTTCAGACAACTGAACCTTACACTTGCAGCTCTGATGACATGAATAGAAATAACAGTACAGGAAGTGTATGTAATGCAGGAGATAATTTTAGCTGTCTTCTAAAGCTTGTGATGAAAACTGACACTGCCAACACCTGTGTCTGTTAACATTCTCATGTGTAGAACTAACGAATTTTAACTTTCAATCCACTCTCAATCCTATAGTCTACCATTGAACTAAGGTTAAATAAAGTGCTTTACACAAACGCACAAAAGTAAAATGTGTGTCATTAATGTTGTCTTTATGTAATGTTACTGAAATTAATTTTAGTGATTGAAAACAGTATTGAAAGTAGGCCTTTCCTAAACCTATTCTTTGGATCACATTTCCCCATGGAATATTAAATCCCTCCAGATTTCATTATTTTCGCATGCTAGATTTTGGAAAGGTACTCTTTAAAGTTCAAAAGATCCAACTGTATAGTGTTGTTAATTGGGTCAACTTGTGCTTGAGGCCTTTGTGTTTGTTTCATCTGATGGGAAATGGGCAAATTAACATACTAATGAAGACTGCATACTCTTTTGTTACTATTGTTGGGGCAAAGGTATTCTGATTTTAGATGGTTTTTATTTGAGTGAAACTGTATTGTCCAGTTTGTAAAATCTGGCAAGTTCAGTTTGTTGCATTCAGCAACCGCGAGAACAGATGCCAGAGACTTTCAGGGTTTCAGAGATGTTACTTTATTGGCCAAGTTTTACCTGCGCAGGGGTGGACTCTGAAAGTGTCCGGAGACACGGTACCCACAAGGGCTGCTAACGAGAGTCGCCCCGTGCGCTTACAGCTAAGTCCTTATATATGGGCGGGCAAGCAAGCATTATACAGAAGCAGATGTGGCAGTTAGCTATTCGCCTACAAAGTCCGTAGGCAGGAACAGGGTTGGGGATTGGCTCAACAGTAGTAGCTTTACAAACCAAACATGTTAGGTTGCATCTGTTTTACAGTCCTTTGTACTTGCTAAGTTTTCCTTGC
>CM052540.1:67220277-67233238 GCA_028533065.1 Trachops cirrhosus | reverse complement strand
ATCATGTGCTGTGCCGATCTTACAGGAGACACTGTAGGTTTAAAGTACTTTCCTAAGTATGTTTTGTTTAGAAAAATGGTTGTTTTGAGACAATCCCACAATTTAAGCTGAAATTAACACATAGTAGTGATTGAATAAGTATCAATTGATTGATTGGCTGATGGGATAGGAATATCTATATCTACCCTCTTTACAACAAATAAAATTTTCAAATGGACAATAAAGGTAAAATATTTCACAGGGGTTACATATTTCAATAATTATGTTTAACAATTTCAGTGAAGTCTGTTAATAACATGGCTCAATTTCCACAAATATTTTTAATTGTTTTACATTTCCAAGACATAAAAAAGGAGTTCAGCACTTTATAGTACAGGGCTGTAAACTGCCTGACTACAAGAGTCATTTCCCTTTCACAGTGCAGGCTGAGTAAACGACACTATACCAGTTATCATTACGAAACACTGCAATTGTTGTGAACTGACTGTAGTTCTATTTGTTTCAATTCATTGTGAAAATATATAGATCCTGCTGAAACATTAGAGCAACCAAATTTCAGACTATGCATGTTTTAGTCAGCTAGGGCTTCACCAAGGTGCCACAGACTGGACAGCTTCAACAGCAGATGTTTTTGGTCTGTCAGTTCTGGAGGCTGAAGTCCAAGATCAAAGTGCTCTTGGGGTTAGTTTCTAGTGGGGTCTCTCTCTTCTTATGAGGACAACAATCCTATCAAGTTAAGGCTCACCCTTTTGACCTCATTAATATTTATTACCTCCTGATAGGCCCTGTCTATAAATACAGTCACGCTGAGGCTTAAACATTCAACATAATGAATTTTGGGAAACACGATTCAGTCCGTAACAACAGATAATGAAGCCATCTTTCCTCTTAAGTATCTTCAGTGGAGACAATGGTTGTAAACCACTGACTTGAAAAATATCCAGACAAGAAAATATTTAGGCAGCAGTTCAAAAGGTGGCCAATAGCCATTCTTCAATCAAAAAGAGGAAAGTCTACAGGTATAGTAGTAGGAAGCAGTTTTAAGCCATAAAGATCACAGCAGAATGGCTGAATATCATTACCTAAAATGCTTTGTGTAGGAGAGGGAATATAAAACCTCAATTCCAGAGGTAGTAGCCTAATGAAAATGCAACCAGGGGAAATTAAGCTAAACTTGGTTTTTAGGGTTGATGTGAAAACAGGAATCTCACTCAAAGGAGCAATCAAGAGTCTGAGGTAGAAAGGGGGCAAGTGAGTCTGATTTAGACCAGAGTATGTGAGTTCTAGGTTGCAAAAGACCAAGTACAATATCATAGACTCTCTGCTAGATTTTTGGCATATTGTTTCATGTAGATCACACAACAACTCCATAAAGTTATCATTTACAGATGACAGAGAATGACATCTATGCTCAGTTAAAGTAAAAAAACTAATCCAAAGGGCATTTTTATATTAAGTCAGCAAAGGTAGGGAGCTGTTAAGTTTATTAAGTCTCATATATTTCTACTTCACAAATTGAGTTTTTTGTATTAAATAGAAGCAGAAATACATAGAATGTCTTACAAATATTGCTCTTCCCCTAGCAAGACAAGTACTCAAATAACCAACCTTCTGTTTACTAGGTAAATAAAGAAGAGGGTGTATTTTGGATGTCAAGACATAATTTAGAGGTTAATAAAAGCCTAGCTCCAGTAGTTAGAAAAGTACAGGTGTAAAAAGGCAGGAAAGTAATTCTACAGAAAGGCTAGATTTTTAAAAATTCCATTAGAAAGAGTGCAAAGGGAGAGAGAGAGGGAAGGTGAGCAAAATAATTAAGATAAGAAGGTAGGAAGATATGAAGAGTTTCATTCCTACAGTTCTTTTAGTACTTAGCACGGGCCTGAAGGTGACATCTTAATGTGCTGCTACAAGTCATTTGACTAAAAGATAACTCAACTATTGAGCCCTACAGAATAGCATATGCAAATGAGCACTTGACAAATATTCTTTTCTGATGTGGATAATGATATATTAAAGCTGTAATCTTCTGGCACATAAATTAATGTGATAAAATTATTGAAATTTAACAAATAGGCAAAGCAAGACTAAGATAACATGAGGGAAAATATATGTATTGATAGTTTCTCATCAATAATATTTAGATAAACAAATGAGTGCTTTAAAAAAATCCAAGTGTATTCTTGTATTCTAAATTATTTAATTAATTCTAAATTATTTACCAGTATTGGAATAAGACCAGAATACTCCACATATTTACCTGCCAACGAAGAAAAAAACTGATTTTGAATACCTGTTATTTTTCTTTAGAAATATGACAAAATATATTCAATTAACTCTTTACAATGGACCCTTCATTGTCATTCTAACCATGCTCTAAGTCACAAAATAAAACACATGAATAAAACAAAAACCTACTTGTGCTAGTTTTTTAGTTAAATTTTTCTTGATTATAACGATATCAGAGGTACATTTTATAAATTTTTAATAATTTAGTTTCATATTTTACAGGACATTAAAACTTTTTGGTTTCCCCATTCTAGACATAGTCACTGTTTTCACTTGAACCTATATTCTTTCAGATGTTTTCCAAACAAATAACAACATATATAGTGTATATGAGTACAAGCATGCATTATTTTATTAAATGTTGAATCATACCTTATATACTGTCCTAAAACATGACTTTTTTAAACTAACATATTGTTAAGTTTCATTATTGCGGTGAGGGGATCAGAAATTCTGTTTTAGGCATGAAAATCTGAGCTATCTGTTAGACATCCAAGTAGGATGCTGACTGGGTGTACATGATTTTGGAGCTCAGGAGAGAAAACTACTGAGTATGAATGCTGTGGGGATGGAAAAGTTGCGTTCTCATTGCCATGGTGGTTTATTATACCTGAGTGGGGAATATGCCCTGCTATCCTGAAGGATTTCACTAAATAAAGAAGACTTTCAAGTAGGAAAGGGTGGTTCTTTATTGCAAAGAAAGCCAAGCTTATTTTTCATAATTGCTTACTATATTGCAAAGTGCAGTGACATTTATTCCTTTTTCCTACTGAGCTACTCAGGACAAAGTTTTCAGTCATCTAGATGTCATTCTTTGTCATATGTAAATGATAACTTTATGGAGTTGTGTGACCTACATGAAACAATGTGTCAAAAATTTAGCAGAGAATCTGTGATATTGTACTTGTACTTTCATAACCTAGAACTCCACTGGTTGATACAACTACTGAAGTTGTATTGCTACACCCACAGATATAATATTGAATCCTCACATAAGAATAATTCCCTTCAGCCTTGGCTGGTGTGGCTCAGTGGATTGAGCGATGGCTTGGGAACCAAAGGTGTAGCAGGTTCGATTTCCAGTCCAGGGCACATGCCTGGGTTGTGGACCCAGACTCCAGTAGGGGGCACATGAGAAGCAACCACACATTTGATGTTTCTCTCCCTCTCTTCCTCCCTCCTTTCCCTTCTCTAAAAAGAAATAAATAAAACCTTTAAAAAAATTTAAAAAGAAGAATTCCTTGCAGTTAGAAAATAGGAGGAATACTATTTAGTTAATTGATATCACCAAAGATTTTGGGTGGTGGTTAGTTGCAACAAATCACATTTTCCCTCAAGAAAACATGCCTTTTTCCTGCTATTATTCTGAAGAAATAAGATTAGAAATATACATATATATCATTAACAAATATATGATTCCTAATGCAAGGACAAGATAAATAGAAATCACAGTGGGTTGATATATAAAGAATCTGAAAATTATGTTAAACTGTTTTTTCCTAATATTAGGCTCAGAACTAGGGTTTTGTAATGCAGATTATATATTAGTAGCTAAACATAGTGATTGTTAGTCTAAAGTAAAAAAAAAGGAAAAATAAATGCCCAAGGAGGACAAAAAACCCTGCATTTCTACAGATTATTCATTTATAATTTATAACTATAACTCGATATATATGTGTATATGTATATATCCTATAATAAAAGTAAGGCCATCCAATTCAATGTGTCATTGGTCTTGAACTAAGACATTAACTGCAGATATTCATCTTTCCAACTGAAAAGATATTATAAAGTATAAAAAATATCTAGCAAATTTTCTCACAGCTCCCTACCTCTTTTCTTCATTGTCTCTCATCTTCTTTTCCAGCTAAGTTATCCACTAAAAAATAGGTACTGACAATAACATTTATTTTTTAACAGTGTCTGTATTTAATGTCTGGCATATATTAAGAACATAATAAATGTGTGAAAAATTATGTATATTTTATTTATTTTGTGATGCTACAAAATGTGTATTTTAGGAAAAAATTAGTAAAGAAAATCTAGCAGCAATAGAACAGTGAGAATAGAAACAGGTGAAAGAACACTCAATCAACCACATTAGAACTGTGCCATCATAAACACGGCACAGTAGGAGCTTAATTGTTATCTTTCCAGTTTAGAAGCCTTATATGTACACTGGTTACTTTGGCACTCTTTTTCAAGTAGGTCTCTTGTGAAGCACTGTGCCATGCTATGTCTTACATACCATGATAAGTTGCATTTTTCTAGTTATATTACTATAGTTTTGGAAATAGCAATATGAATGTATCCAAATTAAAAATTCTAGTGGAAATGCTAAACACAATTCTAACTGTTTTAAACATTAAAATTACTGTGTAGATTAAATACGTGTGTATGGGAAAACAGATAAGTGAAGGAGGAAAGATTTTTCCCCACTACACTATTCAGAACATTTTATTCTCTTTTTGAAATTGAGTTATTACGAAAATGTTTTCATAAATATATATTTTGAAGCATAATTGCTAAAATCAGAGTAAATTGTTGGACTGTATACACTATTGATCTGAACTTTGATGATACATTTTCCCCTATATGAAGCCTTATTCTGTTCTTCACTTTTGGAGTTTGGAATATAGAGCACTGTAAGAGAATTCTACAAAAAATTTCAGGGGAACCCCCAAAGTTAATTTCATATCCAAACTGGTCTCTCTTTTTTTAAAAATATATTTTATTGATTATGCTATTATAGTTATTCCACTTTCTGCCCTTTATTCCCCTCCACCCAACCTCCCACCTATATTTCCCCACATTAATTCATGTCCATGGGTCATACATATAAGTTCTTTGGCTTTTACATTTCTTATACTATTCTTAACCTCCTTCCCCTGTCTATTTTCTACTTACCACTTATGCTACTTATTCTCTGTACACTTCCCCCCATTCTCTTCCTCCCCTTCCCCACTGATAACCATCCATGTGATCTCCATTTCTGTGATTCTGTTCCTGTTCTAGTTGTTTGCTTAGTTGTTTTTATGTTCTGTTGTTGATAGTTGTGAGTTTGTTGTCATTTTACTGCTCATAGTTTTGATCTTCTTTTTATTAGATAAGTCAGTTTAATATTTCATATAATAAGGGCTTGGTGATGATGAACTCCTTTAACTTGACCTTATCTGGGAAGCACTTTAGCTGCCCTTCCATTCTAAATGACAGCTTTGCTGGATAGAGTAGTCTTGGATATAGGTCCTTGCCTTTCATGACTTGGAATACTTCTTTCCAGGTCCTTCTTGCCTGTAAGGTTTCTTTTGAGAAATCAACTGAGAATCTTATTGGAACTCCTTTGAGGTAACTTTCTCCTTATCTCTTGCTGCTTTTAAAATTCTCTCCTTCTCTTTAATTTTGGGTAATGTAATGATGATGTGCGTTGGTGTGTGCTTCCTTGGGTCCAACTTCTTTGGGACTCTCTCAGCTTCCTGGACTTTCTGGAAGTCTATTTCTTTTGCCGGATTGGGGAAGTTCTCCTTCATAATGTTTTCAAATAAGTTTTCAATTTGTTGCTCTTCCTCTTCTCCTTCTGGAATCCGCATGGTTCAAATGTTCGAACGTTTAAGTTTGTGCCAAAGGTTCCTAAGCTTCTTCTCATTGTTCTGAATTCTTGTTTCTTCATTCTGTTCTGGTGGAATGTTTCTTTCTTCCTTCTGCTCCAAATTGTTGATTTGAGTCCTGGTTTCCTTCCTGTCACCATTGGTTCCCTGTATATTTTCCTTTATTTCACTTTTCATAGTCTTCACTTATTCCTCTATTTTGCAACAATAATCAACCAGTGCTGAGAGCTTCCTGATTACCAGAGTTTTGAACTGTGCATCTGATACGTTAGCTATCTATTCATTGCTTAGTTGTATTTTTTTCTGGAGCTTTGATCTGTTCTTTCATTTGGGCCATATTTTTTTTTGTCTTGGAACACCTCTTCCATAAAGGGCAGAGCCTTAGGTATTTGCCACAGTGGGGCAACCCATGTCACTGCATTGTGGTGTTTTTTGTGGGCGAGGGGGCCTATGCCTCTTGATATGTTCCCTGCAAGGCTTTTAGTCACTTCCATGGCTACCCACAAGCAAATTGGCCCTCCTGGTGCTGATTCCCAGGTGGGTGGGCCTGTGTACATTTTAGGACCCTGTGGGTCTCTCTGAGGAACTCTCCTGTGGGGCTGGGAGTTTTTTCCACTGCTTCAACTCCCAAAGGTTTTTCAGTCAGAGGTTTTGAGGCTTTATTTACCTGCACTGGAACCCTGGGCTGTGTGGTCTGTCTTGCTCCCCAGTTGTTCCTCCCATTTTATCCTCAGGCAAATGTGGGACCACATGCTCTGCCAGCCACTGCCTCACCCAGACTGTGAGCCACCACCTTTCCCACCCTGGTCCTCCAGCCACCACCTTGCCATGAATCTTTTCTGCCCTGGCTGCCCATCTCCACCCCTCCTGCTGGTCTGGATGAATATTTCTACTTTAACTCCTTGGTTGTCAGACTTCCATACAGTTTGATTTTCTGGCAGTTCTGGTTGTTTTTTATTTTTAAATTTGTTGATGTCCTTCTTTTGGGTATGTGAGGTGGCAAGGTGTATCTACCTATGCCTCCATCTTGGCCAGAAGTCCCCAAACTGGTTTCTCTTGTTCTGCCTTTCTTGTCTTATATATATTGGTCTACACTTTGGATTTTCATTTTTTTTGTTTCTTTTTCCTTCCTTTCTTTTTCTCTCTTTTACTGCCATAATACTGTTCCCAGTATTTCCTCCTACTATGATTTCTACTTTGGCCTTCTTATGGAAGAACCTTACTCTCTTTTAATCTATTCTTTACTAATACCTAATGATCACTGAGTTCCAAGCATAATGTATAACATTCCTTTATCTTATATAAAAGCTAGTAATAATCCATTTTATATGGCACTTGTTTTATTATCTTTATGTAATAGATTGTTTAAGATTACAAATTGATTTTCTCAAGATTTTATCCCATTATCTCTGTTCTCATAAATACGACAATAACAATTAAAGAAGCCTTTTGACTTTAAGTAGCATGTATTGAATTCCAGTATTCCATCATCCTAGAGGTGATGCTAGGAGGACCTTTATACATGATACCTAAAGATATGTTCCAGTTGGAAACCCTGCCAGTGACTGCTTTTAAAAAACTATAAGCTCTGAAATATGTTGATTTCAGGATTGCTTTTATCAAGTATAGTGACATCTTATAATTACTTTACGTAACTCAATTTTATATACATTTAATGTACTTTTATTAACTTTTATATTGGTTGTTATCTTCAGAGTACTTAGAAGTGACTTTAATGAACCCGAGGTAATACATAAGGTTTTTCCATGTTGGTTAACAATAATAGCCTTTTGTTTGAGTCATATTTGTAAAAATTACACCTTAATATGTAAATCCATTTTTTCATTACTGATGCAGAGCAAAGAAAGCCAACAGGATAGCAAACACTAACATTTTGCCTTTAAGTGCTCATGGACATAAAATAAATGAGCCATGGCCATTGATTGTCTTTGGCCTACATTATCTGCACAGGAACTATTGAGGGGGCTTTTCCATCTTCCTTTCATGCCTCATTTTCTTGTACTAGCTAATGAAGAGCTTCACTTAAACAATAATATGCTACTCTCTCAAAAGTACATTTTTATGGCACTAAAAAGCAATATTTGTGTATCAAGGACTATTTTTACAGCTACATTTATAGGCTTCTTGCATTGTATAAAATTATAAACTCTTTTAGAACTGGGTAGCAGTATTAGTCTTTTGATTAATTTCTCATTTTAAAGTTTATTTTGTGAATCTAAAATGATGATTAACAGAATCATTTTAATATTCACATAAGTGTGAGATACTTTTTAAGCCCTATGTATTTTATCATACCTTTAAGGAGGGCTTGTTGTGAGATTTAAGTGGTAAATATATGTAAAATATATTTTCATATTTTCACATACTGTGTTTAGAGTTCCTCTCAGATATTAGTGAATGGTCATTTGGATGGAAAACCTTGAATTTCATTAGGAAGATCTAGGCTGAAAATAACAGTTTTTGAGTCCACAGTTGTTGAAGCCAAATTAATGAATGAGAACATTTGAGAAGATGGCATAGCAACAGAGAAATCAAAGGTTGAATATTGAAAACATTGATATTTAAGGATGAGAAAAAACAAATAACTGTAAGATCAAGTAGGTAGAGGATACAGAGCAGTAGAGGATGGTGTCATGGGATGTAAGGAGAAAAATCCATAGAAAGAACATATACAATGCTACAGGAATGCTTTTTTTTTGGAGGGAGGTGCTTCTTTCATCTCAAGATCTGGTGACCAAAGATAAAGGTTGTATTACTAATATCAAGATTTTTCTCCCTCTCTTTCTTCTTTCCTGCCTTCCTTCCTTCCATTTGCATCTTGCTTTAATTTTTTCACAAGGTTGTATATTTATTGGCAATTTGCTTTTTTTCTGTGAATTTTCATGCATTCTAAATCCATTACTTTCTAAACCCACAGGGAAATGAACAAAAGATATGGATTGTAAAACAAGATATATAGATTTCTGGTAAATAACTTTATCAAGTATCAACTAGTAAGAGTATTAGCTGTATTATGATGTGTGTACATTTGTTCCTTAGGTATGCCTCTTGCAAACAAGACATAGGTAAACAGTTGGATTTTATTTTTCTGTCTTTCCTCCCCCAAATTGATAGTCTATGGAAAACTTAACAAATTCACATTATCATGTTCACTGATATCTTTAGGCTTACTTTTTGTACCTTAGCTTAGATTATTTTTACTTGTTATGCCTTCATTTAATTTCTCTTTTCTCCCATTGGTTTTGTTGTATTAATAGAGTGTTCTTTGTTCTGTTTATTTATTTTTATTTGTTTACAATTTATTCACCCTGTTTCCACTACTTAATGGTGGAAATTCTTATCACTTTGCTTTTTTTAAAAAGTTATATTTCTTCCAAAATCTAGAATTAATTAGTATTTATATCCATGTTAAAAGAAATCAAGAAACTCAGTATGCCTTCTCTTTTCTCTTTAACCTGGCCAGGTTAGCCAGAATATCTATTAATATTTATTCTAATTTAAATATATCATGAATTCATAATTCTAGCATTTAATAGATTTTTGTTACATATTTGTTGGTTGAATGATTTTTCAGAAAAGTTCTATATAAACTATTTATATAACTCTGAAATGGCTAGTGAAGTTTCAAGAGGGGGTAAAGAGCAGGTACTATATCTTCCATATATCCCTAAACATTAATCGTCATACCTTCATTAAATTGTTGTGGTGTGCTCAGCTGAATGTTGAGCCAGTATCCATTCTCATTTCTCATTTTTACTAAAAGAACTCCATTATTGATGTTGGAAGCAAAATGTCAGCCATAAATACTTCCTTCCCTGGATCTCCTAGCAAAGAAAGGTAGCCACATGTTACATTCTGCTGAAAAAAATTAGATGAAAATACCAACAAAGTCAAAGTCTCATAAAGAGAAGTCTTTTGCCTTTCTCCTTTTGGTAGTTCTTGTTCTGGCTATGTGGAAATGTGAATTGTTGCTTGGAAATATAACAAGGCAAGACCACAAACTAGGGACTATGGATCAGGAGGACAGGGAATACTTGTGTCCTGAAAGACATACATCTTGAGCATCTCAACCTGCTGAGGAATTTGGAAAAACAAGTCCCTACTGTCAGAGTTGTTTGGAAATGTTATTATTTGTAGCTAGACCAATGCAGTGGGTTAATGCTATATAAATTTCTAAAACCAGGAAAGTCACAATGATTTTTAGGATGATTACTCAATGTTAAAGTAGTTCATTACTTGTTTCTTTCAGTAGTCCATTGAGGTTTAGTACTTATTTCCTTCTTCCTTCCAGTAAAGGTGGAGGACCTTTCTTAGCATTCTGTGTGGTAGCAATGTTTAACAGGTCCTCTAGGAACTGGTTGGAACTCAGCCTCATTGATGTTTAAGGGATCTCTTTAACTGAAGCCATCCCAGACATCTCCACTGAGGGGACAATTAACAGTTGTCAGTACTTCAGGAATTAGTTCAGAGAACACCCAAAATGATTTTGAAAAAACAAAATTAAGCTTGGCAAGACTGTACAATGTTTGTTGTAACCAGAAGCTACATCATGCAGCTCCAGATTGCCAGTAGTATATCCTTCATTACAACATTGACAGCATCTATATCATGCCCCTACTTTGCAGTAACGTTGGATACTTTCTAAAAATGTGCTTCAGGTCAGCACAAATCTTTCAAGTTATTAGCATATAAGTTAATGTTGTATGTTGTTGTTAATACTTTATTTGTTTGATATAATGAGTTTCCCCAGGACACCTGAACTGAGAGGCTGGATAGTGCAGACATATCGGTCAGACATTGAACCCTTATCCCACTTATTCTCATTGGCACCTAGTGGAATTTAGCTCTGAATGGAAAATTTCTGTCTACATCTGTTTCCACTATTGGTTATAACAGAGAGAGCTAAAACTGAAATTTTGAACTTGGTTGTAAAATTGTTTTTGAGGGTATCATTTGCAACAACACTAAGTGCCACCTATACCGTGATTCCCATGAGAAATTATCCACAAAAATGTTTCCTCCTAGTGATGAATATGTATGCCCATTTGCTAACAATAAAAATAATGTGACCTTTTTTATATAGTTTTCTTTTTTGCTTTAGTTGTCAGGAACTCAGAGCCCAAATTTATGCCTAATCAAAGCAAGTAATCTTAACTCACATTATGGTAGTATTATCTTTCTTATGTTATTGTGGTTCTAACCCCCTTTTGTTAGACTTTTATTTTATCCAATATGCTACAGTTACTTATTTTATAAACTGCCTAAATCCTCTGTGGAACCAAGTGGAGTATAAATAAATCTAAATTAAATAAAGGAATTATTATTCTTCTAGCTGATTTAGATGAATCACAGTCTTTTACTAATGGCACAGGATTTTATTGGATATTAAATGTATTACCAGTTTTGATTTTATTTTAAAGTTAGTACTTAAACATGGATAAAATAAATAAGTGAATTTAAAAGATTGCATAATAAAAAGTACTCTCACTCCCATTTGGTGGTAAACAGAATATTGCCCCCCCAAATTGTCATCTCCTAGTTGCCATATTCTGTAAATGTTACCTTATTCTATAAAAGACACTTTGTAGATTTGAATAAGATAAGAATTTTTTGCTGGGGGGATAATCCTGTAGTCTATATGTGCACCCAATGTAATGACAGGATCTGCATAAGAGGAATGAAAGAAAATCAGACAGATGAGGAGGCAATGAGACCATGGAAGCAGGGAGTAGAATGATGTAGCCACAAGCCAAGGAGTGCCGACAGCCTCTAAAAAGCTGGAGAAGAAAAAGGATGGATTCTCCACTAAAGCCTCCAGGAGGAACCAGCTTAGCCTAGAACTTAATTTTAGCTGTGTGAAACTGAAGCTGAGCTTCTTACCTCCAGAACTATAGGAAATAAATTTGTGTTGGGTTAAGCCACCAAGTCTGTAGTAATCTCTTACACTGGCAATAGGAAACTAATGCAAACCCAAACACCCCATCTTCCTCCTCCCAAATTAAACATTATAAGGAATTTCTCATTCTTCAAAAAATTTGTTCTGTACATGCAACCATGTTCTTATTATAAACAAATGAGAAAATACTGTGTACATTGTTTTCTGTTTACTTTAGATAGATTTGTGTAATTTTTGTCAGAATCTTTGGAGTGAGTTACAAAAAATTTCATGAATAACTTTTAAAACTATACATCTTTGATTATATGTAAGAGTAATATTTGCAGAATGATTTTCTTGAAGTAGAATTATTAGATTATAGGTTAAGAGTAATCCCTGACAGTTTTGATAGATCCCGAAATATTGTGCTTCAAGAAGGTTGAACTAATTTATACAACCCACTATTGTGTGAGAACTGCTTTTCTCTCCACCCTTATGGAAATCATTAAGGTGTTGATATTTAAGATAGGTTTTATATCAGCCATAAATTTGAATTCTTAGTCTAAGGATATTTCTTTTGTCTACTGTCTATAAAATTTTAAAAGCATAAAAATTTTAAGAGTTTATACTGATATTTCAGCACCCATGATTCTCACCCTCATGTCTCATGCAGCTTTTGACTACTCAAAACCATCCTTTTGGGAAAGGTAGAAGGTTTCACTCTAATGAAATAATATTGTTTGGTTGAAAAAAAGAATATAAAGATATGTAAAAGAGATGTCTGAAGGGCCATACTTTAAGAGCATAAAATTTCAAAGCATGTGTTTATGTATACTTTGGAGATTTTAAGTAAGAGTAACAGTTATTTTTTTCTGTTTTGTTTAGTTTCTTAATCTATAAACTTTGGATTGTATTAACAACTGAGAATCCTCTTCAAATAGCTAACTTGTATTCACTGAGAACACCTTGCTAAATTAAGGTGAAAAAATATTCCATAATTTGCCTCTCTAATTAATGGATTTGAATTAATGGCTACAGCAGCAGTACTTAACATTTGTGCCACAGCATGGAGGAAATTTCCAGGGATAATTTCTTTTTTTTTAATTGTTTTATTTTAGATTATTCAGTACAGTTTCTATCCTTTATTTCCATTCCAGCCCGCTCATCCATTCCT
>CM052540.1:67190903-67219777 GCA_028533065.1 Trachops cirrhosus | reverse complement strand
TGGCTTGGAGCATTTCTGTTGAGAAGTCAGCTGCTAGCCTTATTGGGGCTCCCTTGTACCTCACTTCCTGTTTCTCCCTTGCTGCCTTTAAGATTCTCTCTTTGTCTTGAAATTTTGCCATTTTAATTATAAGCTGTCTTGAGGTGGGCTCCTTTGGGTTCATCTTGATTGGGGCTCTCTGTGTTTCCTTGATTTGTGTTACTTTTTCTCTCAACAAATTAGGGAAGTTTTGCATCATAACTTTTTCAAATAAGTTTTCTACCCCTTGCTCTTCTTCTCCTTCAGGTATCCCTATTATATGGATATTATTACATTTCATATTGTCTTGCATTTCTCTTAATTCCTCTTTATTCTTTCTGAGCCGCTTTTCCTGTTCTTGCTCTTTCTGGGTGCTTTTTTCTGCTTTGTCCTCCAGCTTGCTGAACCGATTTTCTGCTTCATCAATCCTGCTTTTCATTGCTTCTACTGTGTTCTTCAGTTCAGAAATTGTATTCTTCATTTCCTCTTGGCCCTTGTTGATAGTTTCTATTTCCTTTTTCATTTTGATATAGTTTGCAGTGAGTTCATTGTAGCTTCCCTGTAATTTCTGGTAACTCACTGAGAGTTCGTGGAACTTCCTGATAATTATTGCTTTGAACTCAGAATCTGATAGTTGAGTTGCCTCTATTTCATTTAGCATTCTTTCTGAGGCTTCCCCCTTTCCCTTCAGTTGGGGATTGTTTCTTTGTCTTCTCATTGTTCGTGAGACTCTTCTTGCTAACCTCAGCTTCTCAAATTGATCTGTTCTGGCTCCCTGGGTTTATGGTTTGAACTTCTGTTGTAGAGTACCTGTGAGATTCAGTTGTATAGTCTCCTTCTGGTATCCAGGTGTTCACAGTTTCTACCTACTCTTTTTTGTGATCATTTGGAGGGGTAAGGCAAAATTGTTTAAGACAGCAAGAGAGTATTCTATGATATTTACAGTAGCAGCCAGTAGAGAGGAAATAGGAGATCCTTTGGCTATGTATAGTGTTAACCATGATCTTAGACCCCACTAGCCACTTTTTAGAAAGGATGTAAAGAAGATAAGACTCTTGTTGGAAAGGAAAGGATTGTGAGTTGTCTCTAGAAAGCAGTGATGATGTGGGAAGTCAGATTCTGATATAGGGTGAGAGTAAAGAGTAGTAAATAGGTGAAGTGTGTGAGAAAACAGAGTTAACCACTACAGTAATAGAGTTCAGGAACATGGGATGTGGGTTAAAATCTGGAAGTATTTACAGTTGTATGGAATAGCTATTGTTTACAGTAATATTAAAGCAACAGTCATATGACAGAATCTATGAAATCTAGATAACAAGAATAGAGAGTATTGAGCCTTGTTCTCAAGAAAAGAGAGTATTGTACTAATCGAACACAAATGAAGGACAGTATATTAGCAATACACTACGAATGAGATAATGGGGGGAAACCTATTAAATGATACAATATAATCAGCCAAGCAAAGAAGTCTATACAAAAAGAAAAGGACTACCAAAATACTATAAAAATAAAAGGTGTACGAATAATGAAATAATGATAATACAATTATGCAATTACTTGCAGGTTCAAAAAAACAAAAACAAAAAAATAAAGGAAGGAACCAAGCAGACGATGGAAGGAAGAAGAAGGGATAAATTTGGAAAGCAAGGGAGCAGGGTCAAAACCAGGGTGACAGAAAGAGAAGCATAAAGAATTGATAGATGAAAAAATAATACAAATTAAAAGATGAAAGGTTACTTTAAAATAATTAAAAGAAAACAAAAATAAAAGGAAACACACACACACAAAACAAAAAAACAACAACAACAAAAAACACCTATTGTTGGTTTCAGACTGGCCAAACTGGTTTTTCTAGCTGGCTTCAGCACACTGAGAGGCCACTGGAGACAGTTTTTCTTTGTTTCATTTCAGGACTCACTCAGCTTCTGGCATACTGTTCATAGTGTAGGCGTGAGTTCTCCCCCAAGCCCGTCTGGTGCTTCCCAGAAGGGATCTGTGTGTGGGGGCTGGGTGCAACTATGTATGTCCTTGGCAGTTCACCACCGTGTGTTCTGATGTCCCATGGATCACCCGCACCTTTTCTGGTTTCAGGGGTGCACACTCTCTATATCCTGAGGGGCGCCCACTTCTCCTACCTTCAGGGCCTGGGTCTCACAGGTCCGACAGAGCACCTGCGCCTTTTCCGGGATCATGAGTGCGTACTCTCTGGATCCCGAGGGGCGCCCACTTCCCCCAAATTCACAGCCTGGGCCTCATAGGTCCCAGGGAGCGCCCGTGCCTTTTCCTTTTTCAATGCTGTGGTTTCCAAGACTTTCACCATACCACGCTGTCTCTGCGTTGGGGGTGTGGGCATAGAGGCGGGTGCCTTTGGATGGACCAGGTGGGTTGCACACTTTCACCAGGGCTTTTCGTGGGTGCTTACAGACCCTGTATGGTTGCCTCTTCCTCCTCACTCCTCTCTCACTCCTCTCTTTGTGCCCTCCGGTAAACTGGCCTCCCCTGGTGCTGCTCAGTTCTTGTTTGGCTAGGGAGGGAGTCGATGACTCCGCTTTCTCCCAGGAGCCCCACAGCCAACCCCGGTGCCCTGGGCCTGGAGCTGCAACCTCCCTGGTCCCCACGCTGATCCACGTAGTCTCCTTACCGTCGGGTTTTTCAATGTCAGCTACAATTTGTGATCTCCTATTTTCATTTATGTCGTGATAATGTTGGCTCTTTGCTCTATTCCTACCTAGAATGGCTAGGATTTTTTCCTGGGTGTGTGAGAGGTAGAACCTGCTCCATCCTACCACACCGCCATCTTGGAATCTCTCCCTAATTTCTTTATTGTAATAAATATAGCCTTTCTCCAAATGACACAAAACAACTCTAGTTTGATCAAACTCAATTACTCAATAAATATTTACTGAACAGGTATTAGTTTGCATCAGTCACTCGTGACACAAATTTCTGGACTCTCTCGTAATTGGTCTACAGTTACTTCACTCAAGTGTAAGATATTGGTGCACAGAATTTTTACTTGTCATCACTATGTTTGTTCTCTTCAAAATTATTCAAATTATTTGACTGAACAAGAATTAGTACTACTGTCAAGCAGATTGTTGGAAGAGGTTAGTAGCAAGACCCAGCAGTTCAGTTTGGCTGGATTCCTAATCAGGCATCAGAAGGATATCCTCAGCTCTCTTCATCCATATTAAATTGATGTCTTTCCAGACAACCTAGAATTGATTCTGAAAGTTCCTGACTTTTCTCCTGTCACAAAAGTTAGTCATTAAGAGTTTTGTCACTTGGCCCCATAACTACTGTCATCAAACCTCTGCCATTCCAGTTGGTGAGCGTGCCAAGAACAATGATTTGGCAGTAAGAGAACTTTTAGAATCAACCCTGCCAAAGCCAGTTGGTGACAAATTTATTTATTCTGCATATTTATATTTCCTCAATATATACTTCGAAGCCCAGAAGTAGATATCAGGTTTCCTCCTGCTCTCAAATCTCCTGACATTGATATGTACAATGTTGAGCAGGTATCATAGAGGTTATAAAACCACCTGTTTGTTTGTTGCAGCCTGTTACTTAACAGGGTGGGGTGTTGTGTGAACAAAGGCTGACGATACCCTGTTTATGGTTTGATGCTTATCCAGTGACTATGTGTTTCAGGGTTGTATATGCAGTAGCTGCATAGTCTCTAGAACTATCAAGCTTTATCTGAAAGCTTGATCACTTTGACAAGTGCTCCCTGACTTCAAAATCCTACATAATCAACTTTGTTGTATCTTTCTATCCTCTTCATGAAGTATTTCCCATCTTACTAGGCTATGATGTTCTTTCTCTTCCCTGAATTCCATTATCATTTAATGTCATTAACATTAGACACTCATATTTTCTGTTTTGAAATGTACTCTTTTATTTACCTGACTAGACTGTAAGTTCTTCAAGGGAAAGAGCTATAATTGTTATATTCCTTTGTTTCACTCACAGTGCCAAGCAATATGATGTGCTCATAGTGTGCACAAAGCAAAGCTGCTGGGTGAACCAAAAAGTGAATACAAAGACTGTGGGAACTGGCATAGCATTTTCTCATGTTTTACTGAAGATAAAACTGTTTAAATATTGGCCAAATTATAATAAAAGACAGAGGTCCTGACAAGCAATAAGTTTAAAGTATTGAAATCTCTTACCTGGGAAAATTGTATTACATGGGCTCTTAAAGGTCATTATCAAGTCAAGTCTACATATAAAATCACTGTCACAATAATGAGAAAGATGGAAACTGCAGAAGTTAGTTACTTGCTGAAGGTTACTTGTCCAAGGTTACTCATCTAAGGAGAAAGTCATGACCCAGATTCCTTCTCTGACAGATGTTCTTCCTATACCTATTAGAGAGTCCGACTTTTTTCTTTTTAAAATTATCACCCAAGGATATGTTCATTGATTTGTGTGTGAGAGAGAGACAGGAAGAGAGAGAGAAAAAGAGAGAAAGAGAGAGGGGGACAGAGAGAGAGAAACATCAATCGGATGCATCCTGTATGCACTCCTACAGGAACAATGTTTCAACCAACTAGGCCACCCGGCTAGGGTGAGCGTCCAGCATTTTTGAGATTTAACAGACAATGCAGCTAGCCGACTGAAGTGTTATCTGTGTGTTGAAGACAACACACTCTAGACAATGTTTTCTAATATAACATTCTGTAACACCAATAAATTTACAGTCGGATTTTTAATCCACTAATATTCTAATGGATTCATATCAGACAGCCTGAACAACTGCTGCTAACCTAAAAAGATTTGGGGGACAAGGCTATATTTTAAATATATTCTATTTCTTTATCTAATTTTGAGAAGTGAAAATTTTATTTACATTTAGGTCTTATCACTCTTCACAAACAAGAGAAATTTATGGTTATTATCAAGTATTCAATTTCTGCTAGAAACTTTAGCAATATTATAGGATATCCAATATATTTTAAAAGGAGCCATTGACAAATTAAAATGCATCCAAATGAAGATGACAAGAATAGTGAAATATCTGGAAACATGTCATTTGAGAAATGTATCTGTCATTTTATGTTCAAGTAAGTGGTGATGTTGAGTCTGAAAGATGCCCCACATCCTTGCAAGGCAGTGATAGCTCCCTTCAATTATCTGAGAAGTTGCATGTGCAACTAAGATCCTATATTTTCTGAATAGTTCCAGAGGGCAAACTTGGACCAATGTGTGACAAGTATAAGAAGTAGTTTCCACTGTATATAAACATATTTATCCAATAGTTAGAGCTGTTGTGGCAGCTCTCCAGTTGATGCCAAGGATGCTGCATTGTTGACCCCTTGTCAACAAAAGCCAATAACTCTGTATTGAGTGAGATAGCTTGGATGACCTAAATCACTTATGACCTAAAAATTGTATGATTATCTGTCATTAAGCTATACCCAAGTGGACGACAAGCAAATCTGACTCAACCATTCTCACTCACCTCACTCAGGTAAAGAGCATTTTAGGAAAGATAATGCTACCGGAAGCTGCTGCTAACACTGGATCCCCTGATTAGTTGCCTAGCTTTGGATAGAGCATAGCCTGTTTTCTTGATGTGGCCTTCTTCCTCTCTGCCTAACTGACCAAAATCAGAAGCTTTTCTTTCAACAACAAAACAATGTAGTTCTTCAGGATGTTGTCTGCATTGGTCTACATGAGGGCAATAGAATATATTTAAAATGTAGCCCCATTCCCCAATCTTTTTAGGTTAACAATAGATAGATATTCAGGTTGGCTTACATGAAACAAAGTGTGATTTAATATAACTGTTATGAAAGTGTAAGAAAATAAATCAAACTGTAAAATGTGCTACAGGTTTTCAAATAAATAAAGTCATGTTTCCATGTGCTGAATATAATGTTCACAGCAAGGTAACATATATAATATGAATATTTTTTTCAGTTCTCACCTTGATTAGAAAAAAGTACATATTTAACAGTTATTTTGAGGTCTCAGTTTGACTCAAATTACCATTCTAGTTATAGTTTATATATATTTTTAAATTTCACTAAATCAGCAGTCAAAGCTCATATTTACATTCCATATAGATTTCATTGAATATACAAGTTCCTCAATGGGACTCATTTTATTAGATCCTGTCAACACAAAACATCACTTGCAGACAGGGTCATGCTGCATCTTTCTAGCTGTCACACTAGTATCTTGCTGAGTGCCATCTGAGGTATCTCAGCTTCTTTATTTATATTGAAACTCATTTTGTTTGATTCAAGAGCTATTTCCAAAATGCCTGCAGTACATTAAAAAGCACTTTATCAAGATAGTCATTGCTTTGGAGAAAATATCAGCCAGATTCTCTGTGGTTATGAAGAGCTAGATAAATGCAGGTAATAGATTTAAGGATAAATACAGATAATAGGTTTAACAATTTTAATTCTAAGAAAAGTTGTTTTATATTCAATGAATCCACCTGTCCAAAACTTGTACAGCTAAAATGAAATTCAGATGCTTTGCAGCTCTTTGGATATCAAATGCAAAGCCAATATTGGAAGCTAGCTAGTTTTTCTTACATAATATATCGTAATTTAGGTAGCTACAACCAGGTGATAGAGTTTTCTCGGACCAGAGCAGCATAGCATAGGTAAAAATCTTTCATAAACTACAATGAACTGATCTTCATAACCTCTAATGGGCTTGTACTTTCAGTCCAACTCTTCACTAACTTTTCAGGAAAAAAAAAAAAGAAGAGGACAAAGAGTTTCATTTCCTCCTACACAAGGCATTGGCCCAGATAAAGTGGATTGTGAAGATGAACCAAAATATGGCTTTGGCCCAGTAGGAGCTTATAAATGAACATGTTAAATAGTTAGAATACAAGCCACTTAAAAAGTGGCAGTGAGTAGGAAATGCTGTAAGAAAAGTACAATAATACTGAGAAGAGAGGAAATTTCCAACTGAAGGTTACACAGGGACTTACTGTTTGCCTGGATCTTGGAAGATGATAAATATATGGAAATAATGACACTGAGTATAACACTCTTGTGAATAGAAATAAAGATACAAATCTGTTCAGAGAAAGTAAAATAAAGTACTCAAAAACAGCAGCTAATTGTGCAATTTAGAAAACAAAGTTTGTTTTTTTCTTGAGGGGTGGGAAGGATATATGCTCTGGAGATAGAAGATGCAAACGTGGTTTGTGCTATCTCTTAGCTTAACTAAAGGTTTATGGTATTCAACATCTCTGTGTTTAAATAGAGTCATTATGAAATATAGCTACTAATAATAATTATTTCACAGATTTATTCTAAGAATGAAATTACTCCCAGCTGTGATGATTTTTGCAGTGTGTAATGTATTTCTGAATTCTGGAGTTGCACGTAAGAAATGAATCTGAAAGACAGTTGAAGTAGTTGAAGATTTTGAGCCCAAGCTAAGGAGTTAGAAATGGGGCTCCATTTTCCTTCCTCTCCTTCCATATTCTGTATGTAATGGGGAACCTTAGGAACATTTCGAAAAAGGATCAACAGAATTCTAACTTTGATTTAGAGATTTTCACCTCATGAAATTAGTGAAGGACTTGGTGTAGGAAAAGGACTCAAGACTGTTGTTGAGACAGATGACAGTTAAGAATCTCTTGCAGTAACAGAGGCAAGAGGAAGTGGGAGTCAGATATAAAGAGGTACCAACATCTTTTGTTTCTTCAGGAAAGTCCACCAACTCTCTTTCAAATTGTAGATTATAGAAAAAAATTAAGGCCCAAAAATAAGAGTCTGGATAATATATAATTAATTTTTTTAAATTAAAATTAAAATTAATCCCTGACCTACATGGCTCAGTTGGTTGACTGTCATCCTGCAAAATGAAAGGTCACGGGTTTGATTACTGGTCAGGACACATGCCTGAGTTATGGGTTCAGTGCCTGGTCAGGATATGTACGAGAGGCAACGGATCCATGTTTCTCATTGATGTTTCTCTCCCTCTACTTCTCCCTCCCTTCTCCCCCTCTAAAAATAAATAAAGAAAATATTTTTAAAAATAAAATTAATTGAGAAAATTAGTTAGAAATCATGGAAGCATTTTTGAGTAGATTGAATAAGAGAAGAGGCTGAAATCTTTGAAGCCAGTTAAAAGGTGGTCAGGTATTCCAGTAAGACATTAAACCAGGGGTATTAAAATTCTTGGATTTTTCTTCCCAGCAATACTTTCCCCTTCACTATTTAACCATCTTCCTGCCCACCACACACACATCTCCATACAATTTTTCTCTTTGTTCATATCTAAGGATGATCTAAACTATTGTCTGTTTACCCCCACACTTGGGTCTTTCAACAGGAATTCTGAATGTTTCCCCATCTCCTTTTGAAAAGAATAAACTTTTCTGAATAATTTACTTGGAAACATAATTTGGGTTAAAATGCTTTATACTGTGGAGTCACTTAAGTATTTATTTACAAAGAAGTGGTTGATCATAGAATTTGAAAATGCAGGCAAATAAAATGACAGATTGGCTCTCAGAAATAATGATGAAAATGAACACTGGTACTTTTTGTTTAACTGTTTCAGTGTAAATCTATTTTGGGAAGAGACTATACGTTTTTTGTGTTGTTAAAGGTTCTTGATTTCTTATTGAATCAAAGTGATACCATTGTTAACCTACAATGATTATAATATCAACTTTGGAAATTTAAGTTAACTACATATGAAGTCACAATAGTACATAATCTTCAAACTAGACAAAAATAATTTTGTATGGGGGTTGAAATTCTGTTTCAAAAATGGTGGGAAAATGGAGAAAACTATATTTGAACATCAATAAAAACATAAAAAAATCTTATTCCTTTAGCATCTACATCTCAGGGATGTAGAAATACATAAAATACAGGAAAAGGTTTTATCTCAAAGTTGTACATTACACCATTATTTAATATTATTATTTGAAAAAAGGAAGTAGCCTAAGTTTGCAACAGTTGCTTCATTAAATTTGATGCAGCTACTGTGTAGTCTATTATACAGCCATTACAAATCATGATTATGTAGACAAAGGAGCAGCAAGCTTATGAAATAATTTTAGTGAAAAATATAGAATATAATATATACTATATTATTTTCTGTGCATCTCTGTATGTTTGAAATAGTCGATTTAATTTTTAATGTAACTATATATTAACTATATAAATATAGAACAGAAAAAAAAAGAAAGTGGCTTTATTTTTTCCCAAAATGTGTTAGAGTCATAATTCCAAAAAAATTCCCTTATATATGTGTATGTGTGTCATACTTCCAATAGTTAAGACATGTTTTAGTAATGCTACTCCTAACAGGAGAAATAGCAATTGTATGTATGACCAATGGGGTGACCATATCATTAATGTGACTTGGAGAAATATTAATGCCATATATTGCTATTTAGAAGGCTGAAAATGTGAGAAATAAGCATATCATTTTTAATGGGTCCATCGTTTTTAAAACATTATCTAATTAAATAGCCAGTTACATTTCCTCTGTCCTTTCAACAGCAATAAAACCTATGCTTACAGACAGATTTTCATTAGTAATAAATCCAAAAAATTTAACAATAAAATAACCTTTTGCTAAATTTTGGAAACAAGAACTAGAATCAGTATACTAGACTTTATAATAATTTTCCTGTGCTTTTTGAAATAATAGTTATTTTGAAATAAATATTATCTTCTAGTAAACTCCATGATGTTGAGGTTAAGTCTTATGTTTTCTCCTGTAATATTATTGGCTGCCTAAAGTAACTTCTATCAGGGAAGATATTTACTTGATTCTTTAAAAAGTATTTATTTTATCTTAATTATAAAAAGAAAGTCTAGCATAACTAAATTTAAATCTCAGTTTTACCACATTCAAACCATATAACTTTTTTGTTTGTATAGCAATATATATTTATTTTTTTAGTTTCTTTTTTTATTGTTGTTCAAGTACAATTGTCTCTATTTTTACTCCACCACACCCCCTCCCTACTCATCCCCTCCTGCCACACTCAAACCCACCCACTTTGGCTTTGTCTATGTGTCCTTCATACATGTTACTTGATGCCCCCCATTATCCCCTATTATCCCTCTCCCTCCTTCTCTCTGGTCACTGTCAGTGTGTTCTTTATTTCAATGTCTTTGGTTATATTTTGCTTACTTGTTTGTTTTGTTGATTAAGTTCCACTTATAGGTGAGATTATATGGTATTTGTCTTTAACCACCTGGCTTATTTCACTTAGCATAATGCTTTCCAACTCCATCCATGCTGTTGCAAAGGGTATGAGTTCCTTCTTTCTTTCAGCTGCATAGAATTCCATTGTGTAAATGTACCATAGTTTTTTGATCCACTCATTTACTGATGGGCACTTAGGTTGTTGCTTCCAGCACTTGGCTATTGTGAATTGTGCTGCTATGAACATAAGGGTGCATAGGTTCTTTTGAATTTGGTGTTTCAGGATCCTTAAGGTATAATCCCAGCAGTGGAATTGTTGGATCAAAAGGCAGTTCCATTTTTAGTTTTCTGAGGAAATTCCATGCTGTCTTCCATAGTGGCCTCACCAGTCTGCATTTCCACCAATAGTGCACTACCATTTCCTTTCTCCACAACCTCTCCAACACTTGTTGTTTGTTGATTTGCTTATGATGCAAGGATGGTACAACATTCACAAATCAATTACATAATATATCACATAAACAAAATGAAAGACAAAAATTACATGATCGTATCAATAAATGCGGAAAAAGCATTCGATAAGGTACAGCACCAATTTATGATAAACACACTCAGCAAAGTGGGAATAGAGGGAGTATTACATTCTTCAACATAATAAAGGTCATATATAAGAAACCTTCGGACAGCATCATATTCAGTGGGCAAAAACTAAAAACTTTCCCACTAAGATCAGGAACAAGACAAGGATGTCTACTTTAAACCATATAACTTTGAACTAATTACGCCACCTAAACACTCAGTATATTAAGGGGCTTATATTTAAATGAATCAATAATTAGTAATGCAGTACTTAGTCAATCATAAGTGCCCCCAAATTATAACATTTATTATTAACATTAATTTTACTAACTTATGAATTAAATGACATGCTATCACATATATGAACTTATGTAAACACACATACCCAAGCTAGTGTAGACCTAAAAATGGTAGCTAAAATTTGTAAGGTAAAAGATGGGAAATATAGAAAAATGTGAAAAAAACAAGGTTGCCAAAAATCTTATTAGCCAGTGACAGAAAGCCAATATTTCATTTATTGTGTTATGTGCTATTAAGTTCAATGGAGACTGCACAAGGTACATCAAGATACACACTTATTTTCAAAGTAAGTAAAATCTTTGTTCCAAATTATTGATAAATTACAAAATAAATAAAAGCAGAAATGTATAAGATTTGCTAAAAACTTAGGGTTGATTTCAAAGAAATGATACTTTTTTCAAAGAGGAAAATATAAGTTTAAAAATCTTTTATTAGTAATAGTTATAATATACATATAATAGTCATATACACTTTGCATTTGAGGAGCAATGTTATAAACCAAACCAAACCAAACCAAACGGGGGTGGGGGAGGGGACGGGAAACAACTTAGTGGAGTTGCACATATCTTAGCAGAATGATTGAGTGAGAAAAACAACATGCTGTTATGTAACCAGTGGAGTCTTTATATGCTATTGTTTCCTGTGAATAAAACCAAAATATATGCCCTGAATATAATACTGGTTCTTCAATTCTACAAGCTATATCAAGTGCTATTTTCCATTTGGCCCCTATTTGTCAGAGCTACAGATAGGACAACACAAGTGATTTAAAGGTCTCTAAATATTTGACCATGGCTTATAGAAACTCACAAAATTTCATTCACAAAAGTCCAAAATTAATTTTATATGTATTATCATCTGTTGCCCACTGAATGCCCTACTGAGAATATTACAGTTGAGATACTTTAAAAAAATAATGTAAAGTAATATGTACAGTTATGTTTTTTCCTTTCATAAGGGATTTTTTGTTTTTCACCATTACAAATCTGAATTTTAAATGGATTCTTGGACTGGGAGTTCATATTCAACAACTTGTTCAACTTGAGCATCTGCCTCATCCACAGTAGCATTTCCAGAACTGCTACCTTCATCATAAATCTCCATGACTTTTCACAATTCGTGAAGAACTTGAGCTTCTTCAACATTATGACTTTTTTTTAACAAAAACATTGTGGAGTAAATAAGTAGGTTGGCAAGCATTTTCTATGTATTTTCCAATGCTATCTGGAATCAATTTATTGACCATTTCTTTCAAGTCATTTGTTTGCACCTCTAAGGTGATGATTCCCATTGTCTTCTTCCAGAGTTGGTGGACCTGTTAATGCGGACACAAGCGGTCTTTCTGCATCTGACTGTGACATTCTTTAGTAAAGCAAACACAGACTAGGCAAAGAGAATGACCATCAGTAGTTTTGTCATAAATATGTGCTTCAGTCACACTCTGCTGTTTTTTGATCATGGAGCACATTTTGTCATGGGTAAGATCCACACCATGGAAATTAAGTAGTTTTTGCCCTGGGCATTCTCAGTAATTAGCTTGAATTTTTCTAAATGTAATTTCATTGTTCTTCAGATCAGCTAGGCTTATGTCAAAAATGTGACCCTTGAGACCATCAGACCTGGTTTTGTTTCCTAGATTTCTTTTGAATGGTGTTTTTCCAAAATTTCTTATATTGAACATAGCCAGTGCCTTCATATCACACCAATACTCCTAAGAACATAGATTGACCACTTTCTTCTTGGCTCTCCTTTTGACAATTTTCATAAGCCACTGGTTCTTGATAACCACCATAGCAATGCTCAGAGAGCCAAGGGTATAGCCACAGTCTTCACTGTACAGCATGGATGGAGCTGGAAAGCATTATGCTAAGTGAAATAAGCCAGGCAGTGAAGGACAAATACCATATGATCTCTCCTTTAACAGGAACCTAAACAACAAAACAAAGAACCAAGTAAAATATAACAAAAGACACTGAAATGGAGGACAGGTAGTCAGTGACCAGAGGGGAGAGGGGAGGGAATTTCAGGGGAGAAGGGAAGGGTTTACAGGAACAAATATAGAGGACACATGGACAAAACTAGGGGTCTTGGAAAGGGGAGGGAGGAGGGGAGGAATGGGTGGGTGGGCTGGAATGGGAATAAAGGATAGAAACTGTACTGAATAAACTAAAATAAAAAAATTAAAAAAAGAAAGAAAAATATAAAGAAAGTATTGTTTTCCTAATAGAAATTGTTTTAATATCTCAAAAGGCCAGGTATATGTGAAGGAGTTGGAAAGCATGATTTTTATAGTAATCTATTTGCTGATTCTTTAAGTCCAAGATCCTCTTGTCTTCCTTTTGAGAAAAGAGTAAAAACAAGGAAGAATAATAATTAGAATATATTTACCATCTATTCTTAAAGCAGAAAATTTTAAGTGCTACTTATTAGTAGCTCAGACCTGATCCATATGCTTCCTACATTCCAGGAAGAGAGATAATAGACAATTAAATAAGTAAAAAATATTTTAGGGGACACTTTGGGGTGTCAGGAAAATCCTCTTTGAGAAAGCGACACTGAAACTGAAACAGAAGCGTGAAAAGGATCAAAGTGCAGAACATTTCAGGTTTTGATTTCTGAAAAACAAAGTCCTTAGATACTGAAGACCATGGTTTATTAGGAGAAGAGAATGTGGAAAGCAATAAAAATGAGAGAAAACTGAGTAAGATATTATTTCCGAGGTAAATTGTAGCTAGCTCATGTCACAGCTTCTAGGGCATGACATGATGATTAGATAATTCCAAGTGCAATAGAAAGCCACTGAAAGATGTTAAGCAAGGTAGTCAAATGATTTATGCTATAAAAATTTATCCTTGCTAGAGTGTGAATGATGGATTATATAGAAGAGATCATGAGCAGGATCAATGAGAATAGGTAGAGGAAGACGTTTGCTGTAGTCTAGGTGGCAGATGATGAACTAGTGAAATGAAGGAGCTGCATGGATTATAGATGATTGGCTACATAATTATCATGGAAAAAGAAGTTATTAAGGAAGATTCTCACCTTTCTGGCTTTAACTACAAAGCCAGTGTGTCAATTCTCTATGAAATGTTAAAGAAGACCTAGAAAGTTATGTGTTGACAATCAAGAGTTCCAGTTTGGATAGTTTGAAAGGTAGTAGATACCTTGGAGACTGGGACATGGGTTTTGGTAAAGGTTCAAACTGTACTCTATTGAATAGGAGCAGTGGATGTTGAATAATTTACTTAAACTGTACCTCAGTTTTCTCACCTTTAAAAATAATGAAGTTAATGAAACCTACCTTACAGTGTTCATATACATATTAATTTAGGTAATTTTATAAAATGATAAGAAGAGTTTCTAATACACTGTGAGCAACAAAATAATTATCACAGAAATAGCAATGTCAAGGTCACAGAAATAGCAATGTCAAGTAGATAGTGGGGTATATAAGTTCGAGGTTTGAATGGAAGTGATCGACATTAACATTATTTTAGGAATGCACTAGTGTCACGTGCACATGTGTATAACTTAAATTTGCACAATGTTTTATGTGAACCAGATTTCAACTAAAAAAAAGGCATTTCACTTCTTTACACACATTCTCAGTTAATAAAACCTGTCCTGGAATTGCCTTTACTGTTTTTTAACTTCCTTTTCTCTCTCCTTTATCTTTCTCTCCTGTCATGCACTGCAGAACAGAGTTGAGATTGAGTTGGGAAGTAGCATTAGAAGGAATAGAGTCACCATGACAATGGAAAAATTAATATTCTAATATAAAAAGTATGTTTCATTTCCCCCTTTCCATATTACAATTACTCCACCAGTAGATTCAAGCTGTTAATCAGTTTTATTTAAATTTTCCTGCATAAAAAGATTGTAACTACTTTTGATAAAAGACTTCCAGATTCATTCTACTATTACATACCTAGAACACAAGGAATAATTTTTGAATTGTATGTTGACTTTACTGTCAAATTTTAAACCTTGAAATGGCAGGTTTATTGACACAGCAAAAATATTTTCTCTCTCAGGTCTCTTCTTCTTTGCAAAGAACAGCATGATAAGAACATACTATTTTGCCTTCTGGATTTGGAGGTTGAAAATCTTTAAATATAAAATTGGAGCATGAGTTTTATTTATTTATTTATTTAAGAAAAAGGAAGTAATTTAGTAAATGCCTGGTGATAGATACTGTGTCATTTCTGGGAATTCCAAGATAAACATGATAATGTACTTGCTTTCAAGATGCAAACCTCCAAAAATGTAAAGCTGGTTGATCTTTATTGTTTTTAAGAACTTTATAAAACAGGTGCTATGTAAATTTGAATTATTATTATTGCTTCTAGATCCCTCTAGAAGAAAGTATCATTTTTCTTTGTATATTTCTTTTTTTTAGCAGCCTTGAAATAGGGTCATGCAAAGAGGTGCAGAGCAAAACACTGAAAGCAGCCACCATCAGCATGAGGACCCCGTCAAGTCGAACTGGTAAGTGGAAAAAGTGGTCCATAGGTATCTTCTTTCTATGCCATTCAATCTGTTGATATTTTTCTTATGCAACAAATTATCAGAATTTACAAACAAAAAGAAGAGTGTTTCTAAAAGGAGAGTACCTATGAAACTCATTGTCATTGCTTAGAAGATCTTAATGGAAGTGGTATTCTGTGGGAAAAGCCACCAATTCTGTTATCGACAGACATGGATTTAAAGTACTATTTGACCTTGTGGGAGATGCTTAATTCTTTGGGTCTTAGTTTCTTTATTTTAAAATGGAGATTATAATAATTATCTTATTAGGTTTTGCATATAAATGATCAAGTAGTTTCTTTAGCATAGAAAAAAGCTTAAATACATTAATGTAATATTTACTGAATACTTTCCACATGCCAAATTTTAAATTCTAAATACATTAATGCATTATTTTATAGAGTACAACTCTTAGAAGCTATTTTTACTCTCATTTGACAGATGAAAAAACTGCTATTGGCAAATTATTTGACGTGCCTTTAAATCACACACTGCTTCCTGAGATAGTTGTTTAAGTGCCGTTCTATCTAATACCAGGGTTTCTGTTCTTATATTTATTCATAAAGTCAACAAACTTTTATTGGATATCTAAATATGGCCACCTTTTTTTAGCTGAGTTGCCATGCTATTTTCCAAATGTTTACTTAGAATATAACTATATATTTATATGAGGTATTATAGTTTACAAATAATTGATAAATAAGTAATTTCATTCAGTATTCTCATTCTCTGTGTGGAAGACAAGGTAGGGATAATTACTTATATTTTTACAAATGGAGAAATTGAGGTCCCAGAGGTTAATTGGATCACTGGATATCTTATAGCTCAGTGCTTCTCAGACTCTGTGGTTAAGGGTCAGTGTATTTTTAATCCATTGCTGACAGAGTGTTTTTGTAAAGTTACTAAAACTTAATTATTAGAGAAATAAAATGATTAAAAAGCAGACACAAAGTAGACACTCCTCACTTCTATTATTATTTTATAGACATAAAATTACTCTAAATGGGTATAAAATTTTCAAATGCTTTCTCTCAATTTCCATGCTCCTCGCAGTCAGCATTTGCAGAGGGACACTAGCCTGTAGGGCTGGTAGTAAACTGTATAGCCCTGATAGAGCTAATTGCAGGTTGGGGAAAACAATAGAATAATTAATAAATAATAACACAAGAATAAACTTTGTGTTTCACATACTCACAATGTAAACCTACTTTTGCTCGCCATGTAAGATGAAAACCTCACACTGAATCCCAGACCTTCCATCACCAGTCCAAACCTTTTCCAATTACTCTGTACCACTTCAACATAGAGCTAGAGATCTTTCTTATTGTCTAAGTGACAAGAAGATCGAATTCCAAGTTGTTCACCTGAAACAGGTGCAAGAAAACTGACAATGACAAAACATTTTAAGAGAATTATATGAAACTACTGACATGAAAAATGTGAAAAAAACTGGAAGGCTTATAGAAATGACTTCTTTGAAATTTATGTGTAAGAAATCAATATTAAATGTTTTGGTATGTGATATATTATTGAAAGACTTCTTGACATATGTTTTTTTTTTCTTTTCCCTTTTTATTTTATTTTTTAAAAAAGAGAAATTAGGTTATATTTAGGAGACTTGTTGGTTCCCCAAAACAGCATATGGGCCTCACCTTATTCCAACCAATAAATGTAGATTTTGGCCAGCTATGACATGAAAATAAACTTACCTCCTCACCTCATTGAAGGGATCTTAAAATAATGTTACTTATTCATTTCAAAAACTACCAAAGAAAATGGCAGCACTTTTGGTGCCAAGTAAAATGCACATTTAGTCAGCAATGAAAATTTACTTTGTAAGATGATTATGTGGCTTTCTAAGCCCTACCAATGAAATGGGTCCAAATATTTAAAAGTATTTAATAGCTATTTTGCCATTTGTATCAAAGGAATATTGCACAAATGTTCAGAAATAACTTTTGGTTATGAGTAAATATTACAGGATTCATTTTTTCTCTAAATGATGCTGATGATATTTATTTAATATAGTATAAAATATCAAAAAGAGTTGTTACTTTTGTCATTTTAAAGTTCTACTCTATTAGTGCTTAATGTAGCTTAAAGTGACTAAAAAGGCTTAGAGAAAGATGAAAATGCATAACATTCAAAAGTAAGACTTTCAGCCAATCTATTATCAATTTCCAAAGAGATGCCACATTGCTAAATGGAAATTCACAAACTGAAGCAGTCAAACCCATGGCCTTAAATAATATAGTCTGTGTTCCTCACTTACTTTATGCCCCTTGACTCACCGATCCAAGATTTGAATCACTCAGAAATTAGAGAGTCATACCTGGGTACCCCTCTTTAGTCAGTGCCTTCATATATATATTTATTTGAAGATTAACTCTCCTTCCTCAGAAAAGAACAGAAAGGAAGGGCTTAAAGAAATTCATTGCCTCCAAAGAGAGAGAGATAGTCTCAATAGTTCCAACAGTCATAGTATGTATGGTGATGATGAAAATGGTTCTTTCTCTCCCTCTCAAACCTCTGTGTGTGTGTAACAATACCCTATCAGATCAGGATGTGAGGATCACACACTAAGGAGAAAAGATAGTCCATTAACAGTATAGCAGAGGTGCTTTATCTGAATGCCTGTTACTTATTGAAATTTGGGCCTGAGGGTTTTCACAATCCACTCTTCAACTGTGCCACTTAGATGATTTTTGTTAAAAAAAAAAAACAAAAAAAAAACCCAAATCAGGTTTTATTAGTATGACCAAAAGCTAAGGGTTAGTCTCCTGACTTGTCTGCTGAAAAACACTACTCTTCAATAGATTTCGTCATGTTTTCAGATGAGTAAGCAAACAATAGCAATAACACCATCAAAGCCAAACATGATTTGGATAATGATTATTTGATATGAGAAATTAAGCCTCAGATGCAAAATGTATATGAAACAATGAGTTAATACAGAAACCAACACAGTATATTAGAAAAAATTTCTTGTTGTCTTTAGATATGCATTGATTGACTCAGAAATAAAAACTATAGGTGTATCCAACCTGCAGCCCACAGGACATATGCAGACCAGGATGGCTATGAATGCAATACCAATACAAGATCATAAATTTACTTAAAACATTATGAGATTATTTTGTGGTTACATATTGCAATATATTTAATGTGTGGCCCAAGACAACTCTTCTTCTTCTAGTGTGGCACAGAGACGTCAAATGCTAAACACACCTGAGAAATGTTGAAAAAGTTGAAATGCAAAAGATTGAAAGAAAACAGAAAATGTAACAGAAGAATAAAATCTGCTTTTGAAGCCAACAAATAATATAATCAGATTTGTTGAAAACAAATTGAAGACACATTCCTAGTTTGAAGAGCACATAGACAATCAATGAAATTAATGACAGAGAAAAAAAATGACCTATATGGAAAACAGAAATCAAACCTGTGGATGATTGCTCATGATAAAAAGAGAAAAAGAATAAATAAAAGACAAGTACTGATCAAAGAATCACAGGGGAAACTCTTGCTCAGGAAAGAAATAAAGAGTTTTTACCATTCTAGAAGTTATTTGCTAAGATCTGAGACTTTTTAATATTGCATAGGCAATTCCTATTCATTAAACTTTTAATTAAATTAAAAGTTAGGAAAATCTTGAGGTAAACTGAGACAAAGTATTATTTTGGATTTAATACTTTTAAAAAATATGCCTATATTTCTAGACTATAGAAACTGGGTCTATTAAAGATTTTGTTGTTTTCCTTAAACAATTTGTGTGATTTATATTAACCTAGAAAAACTCTTAATATTGAGTAATTGTCCATATGTAAAAATACATAGAGAGAAAAGTCTTGAAATCAGGGCACCAGTGGAATAATTAAGTGATTTTTATTTTCTACTTTAATATCTTTTATGTTTTCTGACACATAAAATAAAGATATATTATTGGTCAGTTATAGACTTTTATTGAAATATACTTCAGAACAATGCACAAATCATGTGAACAGGCTCAATAAATTATCACAAGTCCACAAAACATGACCACCTATGTTTAGGAAATAAGTATAACCAAACATAATTGAAGATGCTATTTTTCTTTCCAAGTCATGAATCCCAATCTTTTTTTTAAGACTTTACTTATTTAATTTTAGAGAAAGGAGAAGGAAAGGAGGAGGGAGAGGAACTTCAATGTGTGGTTGCCTCTCACACGCCCCCTACTGGGGTCCTGGACCATAACCCAGGCATATGCCCTGATTGGTAATCAAACCAGTGACCCTTTGGTTCATAGGCTGGCACTCAATCCACTGAGCCACAAAGGCCAGGGCCCCAATCTTCTTACATTATAATAAATAATTTTCTGAATTCATATACTATGCATTGCTTCACTTTTTTATATGAGTGGAGTAATAGAGTTTGTACTTGTTTTGTCATGTGGCCTATTGTTCTCAATATTATTTATGTGAGATTTCTATGTGTAGCAGTGATTTCATTTTCAGTGCTGGATACTATTCCATCATGGCTAGTCTGTGGCTCTTACATTATCATGCATGTCTTTTGAAGCATGGATATGCACATTTCTATGGGATATACAATTACTTATATGTGGCTTATATGTTTATTTTAAGTAGATATTGCTAATTTCCCAAACTAGTACACTAATTTATATTCTCAGTAGCAGAATATAAGAGTTCTAGTTGTTCCATATCTTTAACAATAATTGGTGATTATCAGGGATTTTTTTATTTCAGTCATTCTGATGGGTGTGTTATGGTATCCCATTGTGGTTTTAATCAACATTTCCATAATAACTGATAAGGGCAGTATTGTTATCCCTTATCAACAGTTTCCTAGGTAACCCTCAAATTAAAAGTTAATGGAAATTGAGAGGTAGTATTTTTAAAAGGTGGTAGCTTTATTCACCTCCATTGAATGACATTCGGTCTAAAGGGACCTAAATGTCTCTTTTACATAGTAAGGTAGTGCACATACAGACATATGTCATTAAATGTGTGCAAGCCTGGCAATATCATTCAACATATCAATTTTGCTCAACTTTTACTTTCCAATTAGCTAATTAATGTGTTGCAATCTATTAGTTTTGTCTTGTTTCACTGGGTATAAACCAAAGTTCTCACAGCAGAATCACAGCTGAGTGGTGACGATTAGAGGTTTTTTCAGGGGAGTGATTGCGCACTCCATTTCTGTGTTGGGAAAACTAATTACTTGTCCAGCCATTGGAAACTATGGATGGTCATGGGCTATAGGCATGAAAACGATCCAGGAGAGCAGCATGGTTTTGACAGAGGGCCTAGGGCTCTCACCCATGCAGCAAGTGTAAAAGCTCCATCAGTTTCCTAGGCATTTCCTCTTATGGTTTATTTGTGTCCAGTACTATTAGTTTCCAAGCAGTGTGAGAGCTTGGCTGCTATGTCATTGAGACAATTTTGATGTGCATAATTTAATACCATGTTGTCAAGTGGCTTGATTATTTTTAATGAAACTATATTACCAGAAATTAGCTAGATCTAATTTGTGGTTGACAGAGGCGAAGAGTGTGGAATGGAGGAATATGATGAAAATGGTCAAAAGTCAAAAATTTCCAGTTGTATCATAAATAAGAACTGGGGAGATAATGTACATGATGATATAGTTAACACTGTTGCATGGTATATTTGAAAGCTGTTAAGAGAGAAGATCCTAAGTATTCTCACCACAAGGAAAAAATGTCTTTTTTGGGATCTATTTGAGATGATGGATGCTAACTAAACCTATTATGGTTATTACTTCACAATATAGGTAAGTTGAATCATGCTGTTCACCTTAAGCTTATATGGGGCTGTATGTCAATTTCATCTCAGTAAAACTGGAAAAAAGAAAATTAGCCAAATGCAAATGTGTTTTTATTGAGATAAGATATACAAATATAAAATCTACCATTTTAACCATTTTTAAGTGTACAGTTCTATAGTAGTAAGTACATTTACATTATTTTGCAAGTGTTATCAGCATCCAGCTCTGTAACTTTTCTATATATCAACTTCAGTCACAAATGAACATGCTTCTCCTTAACAGTTTTCTCCTCCCTTTAAGCTAGGGTTTACTCATTAACATAGATTTATAATTATTTTCATAAACATGTCTTTTAAATTTTGTAGAAAGTAAAAAATGAAATTACAAATCAAAATGATAATAATGCTGTTATTTATATTTGTATATTTACTTCTACCAGAGAACTTTCTATTTTCATATGACTTTGAGTTACTATCTAACATCTTTTCATTTCAATATAAAAAACTTATTTTAACATTGCTTGTAGGGAATATCTCGTGGTAATAAATTCTTACAGCATTGGTTTGTCTGGGAATATCTTAATTTTCCACTCATTTGTAAGGAAAGTTTTGTCACTTGTAGAATTTAGGTTGACTGTTTTTTTTTTCTTTTAGCAACTTAAATACATCATCCAACTGCCTTCTGTCCAACTACTTGACTGTTGAGAAATGCACTGATAGTCTAATGGACTCTGTTCTGTCTGATGAGTTCTTTTCCTCTTGCTGTTTTTAAAATTCTCTGTATTTGTTTTTAAACAGTTTTATTATAATGTTTCCCAGTGTGCATCTCTTCAGGTTCAACTTCTTGGCATTTGTTGAGCCACTTGCACTTGTAGATCTTTGTTATATCCTCAAATTTGGGAAGTGTTCTACCATTATTTTTTCATCTACTCTCCTTGTCCCCTCTCTGTCTCCTTTCCTGTTGAAAGTTTCTCAGTTAATATACAGGGCCCCACGGAAGTCATGCCAACATCAATGTGGTTGGTAGGGTACATGAAGGTCTCCCACAAGAAGGACAGCAATTTGAATATTTCACCTAAAATGTCATATGGTGTGCTTGAGTGTGATATTGTTATGGCACAGAATTGCATGCTTATGATTTTGTAATAAAATATTTTTTAATAAAAAAGGGGCATCATTGTGCCAGACCTTGTATTGATCTAGGCACACCTATGTGTGTCCTGTAAGTCCCTTATGCTCTGTAAACTTATCTTTATTCTTTATGTTTTTGCTCCTCAGGCTCAATAATTCAAACAACCCACCTTCCAGTTCACTAATTCTTTTTGCTTCCAATTCAAGGCTGTTTACTAGTGGATATTTCAATTTAGTTACTGTATTTTTCAGTTTCAACATTTCTATTTTGTTCTTTTTTATAATTTTCTATTTTTATTTTCATTTTGTTCAGATACCATTTTTCTGATTTTCTTGAGTTCTTTGTCTAAATTTTCCTTTAAATCCTACAACATATTTAAGACAATTGCTTTAATGTCTTTTCAAAAAATTTAATTGTTGTTCAAGTACAGTTTTCTGCCTTTTACTCCCATCTCAGTCCACCCTACCAGCCCTCCCCACCTCTCTCCCATTTCCACCCTCTCCTTGTCTTATCTGGTAACTCTGACGCATGTGTTTCTTCAGGGACCATTTCTGGATTTATTTATTTATTTTTAATGTGCCATATTTCTGTGTCTTCAAATGCCTTGTGATCTTTTGTTGAAAATCGGGTATTTGAAAAAGAAGCCACTTCTCTCACTTTTTATAAACTGGCTGTCTCAGGGGAAGTCCGTAATTAATAAAACCAGTGTAGGCCTTTTCAAATCATGAGTCCTGTCTGAGCATTTGCGTATACTTCCTCATTCTCCACTATACCATAAACACTGTAGATCTTCTATTCTTTTTTAGAGCTCCCACAAAGCTATCTTAGTCAATCTATAGTTGTTTTCTTAATATTTCTGTGGGATGAAAGAGCCTGGAGTTTCCTAGTCCAAGGATATGCTAATGTTACTTTTTGCTGTATTTAAAGTCTCAATTTTCTGAAGGCTTACTCCGTCTTCTTCTCAGTGCCTTACATGTTCTACTGTATCATTTGCCCATTATATCTTACCCCCAGGAGTCCATGGGTCTGCAGTGCCCCTGCAGCTTTTACATGTCGGCCACTGCTGTACGTGCATTTCGGTATGTGAGCTAAACTGTTCTGCTGTCTCCCTGTTGGAGTTCAGGGTCAGGTCAGACAGAAACCACTCCTTTGCCAGCACATAGACAGGTTGGAACATTGCAAATATGTTCTACTTGGCTCTTTCTGGCCTAAGAGAAGGAAGTAAAAATCGGGCCATGTTTTCCTGACTCTGCAGGAGTGCACAAGGGAGGGAATGGTGCAAGGCTGAGTAAAACACCACAAGATTTGCTACCATTTTGAATGTGCCTCTTCTTTAGTGGGCAATTGTTGGGCTTCTGTAGGTCACTGACTAGTCTCCAGAGTGCTTATAAAGTTACTTTGGTCAATATGTATTTCCCCACCTTCCCTGTGGGGGAATAAAGACTTAGATCTTCCTAGTCCTCAATCTTTTCCTAAAATTTTTCCTTGAATTTATTGGGGTGCGATTGATTAAAACATTATATAGGTTTCAAGTGTACAATTCTATAACACATCACCTGTACATTGCACTGTGTTCAGTGCCCAAAGTCAAGTCTCCTCGTATCACAATTTATCCTCCATTGACCCTCTTTTGGATATTTTTCTAAAGTTTTGATGTAAGTGCTTTCTGAATATAACACTGTCATTTGAAAGGAACAGATTAATTTGCTACATGATTTTAATTATATTATGTGATGGCAGTAAGTAAAGCTCTAGTAGACTAGCCAGTTTCTATTCAGTAAAAATAATGTATAAACAATATAAAGTAACAATTTATTGACCTAAATTTCATCCTAGTTTTCTAGTTTTAATCCATTCTCTCTTATGACCTCGCTTTTGACGGAGAGAGTGTACATCATGATATGTAAGGAATTATGGTTTGTTTCAGGAACGATTTCAGCATTGACATAGAAGGATTCCAATGACTATAAGAGATGTTATAAAACTGTCATCATAGGGAGGATAAGAATCACTAAAGCCTTCATGTCAACACTGTTCCTTCTGTATTGCTTACTACTCTATGATTGGGGGGGAATGCGCTGTTACGAGTCAACTAAGAGTTATTTTTGTTGGTAGATCAAATCTACCATTTTGTCTCTGTATTTTGGCACCATAGTTAGTTTAGAGTTATTCCTTTCTTTTTCTTGTGTGATTTTATTTATTTTCTTTTTTATATTATTGTTCAAGTACAGTTGTCCCCATTTCTGCCTCTTTACTCCCCCAAGCCCTACCCACCACTACCTCCCACATTCAATCCTCCCCCCACATTGTCTTTGTCCACAGGTCCTTTATACATGATCCTCGATGTATAAGCAATAATTTTAGTAATTTTAAAGTATTTTTATTGATTATGTTATTATAGTTTTCCCAATTTTCCCCCTGTATCCCCCCTCCACTCTGCCCCCCCAATGCTCCAGCATCTCCCCCTCCTTAATTCATGTCTATGGGTTGTATATATAAGTTCTTTGAGTCTTCTGTTTCCTATACCATTTTTATCTCTCCTTGTCTATTTAATGTCTACCAATTATGGTTCTTCTTCCATGTACCTTTTCCCCAATCCTCACCCTCCTCATTGAACTCCCTCCATGTGATGTCCATTTCTCTGATTCTGTTCCTGTTCTGGTTGTTTGCTTAGTTTTTGTTTTCATTGTCTGTTGTCTTTCTTTTCTTTTAGGTTTATTTGTTGATAGTTGTGAGTTTGTTGTCATTTTATTGTCCATGTTTTTTATCTTCTTTTTCTTAGATAAGTCCCTTTAACATTTCATATAATAATGGCTTGGTGATGATAAACTCCTTTACTTGACCTTATCTGGGAAGCACTTCATCTGCCTTTTATTCTAAATAGAAACTTTGCTGGATGGATTAATCTTGGATGTAGGTCCTTGCCTTTCATGGTTTCAAATACTTCTTTCCAGCCCCTTCTTGTCTAGAAGTTTTGTTTTTAGAAATCACCTGATAATCTAATGGGAACTCCTTTGTAGGTAACTGTCCACTTTCCTCTTGGGGCTTTTAGGATTATCTCTTTTTCTTTAATCTTGGCTAACTTAATGATGATGTGCCTTGGTGTATTCCTCTTGGGGTCCAACTTCTTTGGGAATCTCTGGGCTTCCTGGACTTCCTGGAAGTCTATTTCCTTCACCAGATTGGGGAAATTTTCCTTCATTATTTGTTCAAATGAGTTTTCAATTTCTTGCTGTTGTTCTTCTCCTTTTGACACCCCAATAATTTGGATATTGGAATGTTTCAGGTTGTCCCAGAGAATCTTCAACCTCTCCTCATTTTTTTTTTTTTTTGGATTCTTGTTTCTTCATTCTGTTCCGCTTGGATGTTTATTTCTTCCTTTTGTTCCAGATCATTGCTTTGAATCCTGGTTTCCTTCTTGTCACTGTTAGTTCCCTGGATATTTTGCTTTTATTTGTTTTGGATATCTTTCATTTATTCTTTCTATTTTCAACCAAGCTCAAACAGTTCTGTGAGCATTTTGATTACCAGGACTTTAAATTCTCCATCAGATAGGTTGGCAATCTCCTCATTGCTTAGTTCTGAGGTTTTGCTCTGTTCTTTCATTTGGGCCATGTTTCTTTGTCTTGGCACAGTAATAGGTTGTAAAAGGGTGGGGCCTTAGTGTTCACCTGGGCAGGGCAACCGTCCTTGATGCCTGTGGGGGAGGGACCAGAGAGTGCTGCTCACCTGCTCATCTGTAGCACACTTTTCACATGTGAGGCTGGGAAAAACTCCCACTGTGGCAACCCCAGTGGTAGCCTACAGTCAGCTCTGAGTCTCAGTTTCCCCTTAAGTCATTCCCTCCCACACAGCCTGCCAAGCTCAGCACCAAGCCCTGCCCTTCAGTCTCCTCACCACGGTTCTTCTGAGTCTACCCACATGGTCCATCGCCTTATGGTCTGGTTGTTTTCATTTTTTTTCTTTAACTCCTTGATTGTTGGAGTTCCATGCAGTTTGATTTTCAGGCTCTTTTGGTTGTTTATTGATTTTAGATTGGTTGTTGTCCTCCTTTTGGTTGTGTGAGGAAGTGAAGGGTTTCTACCTATGCCTCCATCTTGGCGGGAACTCCTAATTTTAGTAATTTTAATCAATGTATAACACCATTCCTATAGTTAAGCAATATATGTGTGTGATATATAGGTGTTTGGTAAATTTGTATTCATTAGATTTATGTTTAATGAAATAAAGAAAATTTGGAATTTAAATAACCATTATAGTAAAATCAATGTTCTACTAAAAATCTTAAGGTGGAGACCTATAATTAATTTTGCATAACCACATTCTTCACTTTAAAGAGCCAATGACAGTTTTAACCAATAATTTCTAAATGAGTTTATTTATTTGACAAAAGAGTAAAAACAATTGCAGGTAATATGGAAATTATAATCTACTCATGTAGGCAGGTTTCTTTTCCCCAAGGTTCTACCCCAGATATCATTGATAGATTTCATCCACAAATGTGGCTTTTAAGGTAGGAACATTTGTAATTAGCTTTAAATTTAGAAAACTGTATGTTTACCATATGCTTCAGAAACAAAAATCACTGGACATAATAGTCAAATAAAGCAAATGAAAGCATCCATTAATGGGAATTATTAAAAGCAGATTTGAATTTGCATTCCTGAAGATGACTATAACATAAAATTTTATTTTACATCAATGCATGTTTATTCTTCAAGAAAAACTAAACATGGAAGTGTCCTTAGGGTTATATTTCTTTTCTGATAAAAAAAAGAGAACTAGTTATGTTGTAGCATTGGAATAGAATTTATGCCAATCACACTAAAGCTTGGATTTGGTGGTATATAGGAATGTATGTTCTTATTTAATTACAAAGAAAATTATATAAACATTGTGTTATGAAATAAGAATTCATGTCATAAACTATTAGAATTTTAAGGTAAAATAAGCTTCTCTGGATAGAATGACACCTTCTTCCCAACCTTAAGTGTTACGGAAATTTTTGGTCTTGAAGAATTATGTTAAAAACCCAGATGAGATACTCTGTGGAAAAATAATAACAACATTGTTGATACTATATCACTGATGAATTCTCTCTTTAGAGAGGCATAATGTGAAACATATTAAGATAAAAATGAGCTCATTTCCTACACTTTAATAAATAAAAAATAATAATATTTATTATGAAAAAAAAAATTAATACAAGATGCTTAAAATTTGTTAAGTTCCACTAATTCATTTTCTCTCAAATTTACTCAATTAAAACAGTTAACAGAGACTTAACTTAGCTTCATTAAATCACTATGTATTTCTTTATTTTATTTTTATCACTGAATTATAAAACTGTGAAAACTAATCTTGGGTTTCTCTCCTTCACTTAAGCTGTACGAAGAAAATGATTTTTCACACAACTACACATACCCAAATACACAAGCAAATAAATAATTTAATAAGAAATAATAATATAAGAGTAAACTGTTTTGAGTACTCATAACTGTAATCCTACTTTTCCCAACTCCTTTATTTGTGTAAGTCAAACAAGAAATGCATGATTTTTCTTTATTTTCAAATTTATTTTTATTTTTTAATTTTTAAAATATCATTATTGTATTATTTTTATTGTATTTGTTGGGGTTACATTGGTTAATAAAATTATCTAGGCAAAGAATTACAGTCTCTGTTGACACAGACTAGAAGTAATATTTACTTATCCTAAAATTTGTTTGATAATAACATTTCTTGTCTAAACTAAGAAATCATTGATAATGAAAAGGGCAGTATCGATAATTATATGGGGACTAAAGTGTATACTAGGATTGTTCCTGACAAACCAGAACATATGGTCCCCCAACCTAAAATGCCATTTTCTTGTCCTAGGCTTCTCTGCCCAGAACATCCAGCCCTTCATGTGGTTCCAATTTGCAGACATAATGTTATCTTGCAAACAATGTTAAAACAAATGTACGTTATTGCCCATTAAGTTGTCCCTGAAATGGCTTAGAAATCTTAAAATAAGCAGTTTACAATTTTTAGTATGGAAATGCGGTCAGTATTGGTAGAGAATGTGGTGAGGACAGTGTGAGGTCTCTTTTTAAAATGCACTTAATTTAATTTCTATGCATTTCTACTCCTCAAAAACCAAGTTACTCTATGAATCCACATTACTTCATAGAGCCTTTTCTTCTTAGCCTATAGAGTGGTAGGGGGGATTAAAATAGAGGATGCCTAAATATATTTAAAGCACTAATATTGTATGACATTACAATGGCAAGGGTTATGATACACTATTTTGCTTCTTTTTTTTTTTTATTTTAGATTATTCAGTACAGTTTCAATCTTTTACTCCCATTCCAGCCCACTCACCCATCCCTCCC
>CM052540.1:67171916-67190403 GCA_028533065.1 Trachops cirrhosus | reverse complement strand
CCGTCTGGTCTTTCCGTGTCCGCTGCAATTTTGATTTCTCATTTTCATGTAAGCTGCAATGTCCTCTTTAGTATGGTTAGGTTTTTCTGTCTTTTGAAACGGGAGGCGGCGTGTGCTCCCTCCTACCACGTCGCCATCTTCTCCTGTGTCCTATTTTGCTTCTAATAAATAACACCACAAACTAAAGATGCCATTTATATACAATTGATGTGAATGCTTAGATTCCTCTAACAATGTTTGAAGAGAAAAGTGACAGACATAATCAACTCTATCATCTCCCATATTTATTGTCCATGTTCATGCACCAAATATGCTTGATCTCTGTTAAAAATGAGATGCCATTAAAAGCTTGGGTATAGTAGTCACGGAGGATATACTCCCAGGCACCCAGGGGATGCTTGAAATCACATATAGTACTTAAACTTCTATATACTACATTTTCCCCTGTGTGTACATATACGTTATGGCTTCTCTTTGGCATATCCAAATTGCCAACACCTTTACTCTTGTGCTTTGGGCCATTATTAAGTAAAGTAATAGTTGCTTGAACACAAGCGCTGTGATATCCTTAGAGTTGACCTGATAACTGAGGTGGCTACTAAGTAACTGATGGGTAGAGAGTGTATAGAGCATGGATCTGTTCTGCTCCTCCCAGGTGAAATAGGACAGGATCCGTGAAATTTCATTATGTTACTGAGAATGGTACACAATTTAAACCTTATTAGTTGTTTATTTCTGGAATTTTTAATTTAATATTTTTGACCGTGGTTGACTGTGGTTAACAGAAACCACTGAAAGCTAATTCAAGGATAAGAGAGGACTCCCGTATAAGATTTCTTTTTATCAGAACATGATGAATGTTAGTGCAACATGAGAATACTTTTATTGATTATGAAATGAAAATAGGGCACTATTTTTGTAGTATTCATTCCTAAGACATTATATGAACCATGTTTTGTGTAATAGTTCTGTATTATTTATACTGAAAGAAGACTATCACCCTGCAGACCCTGTGACTTTTTTAATGATAATGGTCGCTCTGCAATTTTTCTCTTTGTGGATAGCATTAGGTTGTCTGGAAATCCTATTTTCTCTCTCTGGTTCCATGGTAAAAATGTAATAAGTGTTAGGACTAAGTATAAGGAAAGATAAATGTAGAGATTAGTATTTAGAATAAGGATAACTTTGGAAGATAAACAATATAGGTTTTAGAAGTAGACAGATCAGACTTCAAATCTTGCTCTACTGGTATTGGCTTTGTAAACTCATGCCAAGCTACTTATTTTCTTGAAGTCTTAGTTACCCTAGTTGTAAAATGAACTGTTGACATTAAACTGACAGAATAGTTGAGAAAATGAAAGAGCATAAATAACTAGAATGGTCAGTCATTGTAATGGCATAGACCTCGTACGTGTACTTGTTCTTGCCTGAGAATCTTGAACATTTGTGAACTGCTACTTCAACCACTTGACTTTGGATCCTGGTGTTTTTCCTAACCTTTGTCTATATTAGACTGTCATAAACTACCCCATGTCCTCTCCCCACCTCCCACCATTCAAAATGAAAACTTTAATGACAATGATTCACAAGCTGTACTGATGTCAGACCAGCTGATGAATCAGTTGGTAGGAACTGACACTTAGAAATTTGGACACAATGCCAAACATTTAATGCTCATTACAGTGATTACTTTGCATCCATTAAGCATCAACATTTCTTTTTAATATTTTTAAGTTCTTAGTCATTTTTAATAGAGAGAAAAAAATGTGTGCCCTGCGTAAGTTATAAGAACTTTATTTGAGAGAAAAGTTACTATCTCTAAAAGAATAAATAAAAAAGGTAAGAAGCTCTGCGAGGTCAGAACACACCATTCTCCAGACATCCCCCAAAATACCGACAGTGAGGGGAGCATGGTGGGGGAGAATACTGAGGCTGTGAAAAGACTGCTTATATAGCACTGCTACTACTGAGGCAGATCAAGAATTGTCTTATTATCTTGATATTATGTAGTAGGTTTCCTAGTGCCCATCTGGAACATTGTTTTGATTTGTATTCCTTTAGAATCAACTTCAATTTATAAGACTGTCTTCTATCATTTTATCATTTTGGAAAACTGTAGATTTCTTTTGGTATTAGATGGGAAGAAAAAGAGCATGACAATGATGACGAAGGAGAAGCAGGAGTGGACTTGAGCCCATGTGTTTAAAACCCTATTGTAGTTGCAATGGTGTCAAGGCACATTTAGCTTTGGGGGATTATTTTCTTTAATTTGTTACTTTTTAAAGTTAATTATTAATAAAACTGAAATTAAGAGGAAAAGAGACATGGATCCGAAACATTTAAAATGTGTCTATATTATGAAGATGAGTTAGTTCTTGCTCACTACTTTTTCTTACCTTCTTTTGTCCTCCAAAAATATATTATGGGAGAGATATATTATTGTGTAATGCCATCCATCTTAAAACTCTTCTTCAAATACTGTACACTAAATAAATTAATTTCCAATTGGAGAATTAAAATTTCCTGTCATAAACTTTTTCTGTCATAAAACATTGTATGTTTTCATTGAAAGAACATATTTCTTATTATAGGACATAAGGGTTTCCAAGCTCCCCATTTTCCCTATTATAATCTATCCTTATGTATAAACTTAGTAGCATCCTTCATTTTTAGGAAGCACCCTACAATCCAGACTAAAAAGCCTTGCTATACTATAAGGCTGAGTTTTCAGTATTGGGAAATATGTTTAAGTTAGCATAAGACTATATTTTTTAATACTTTTTTCAAATATACCAATATTTCTCTTATGCATAGCTCATTTATTTTTGAAATGTAACCACCAAGAACATGACTAAAATCTTAAAGGGATTCTGAGATTTGAGAAAAGATTTCATATCTCATATGGATTTTCACACATACTATATTTGCTCTTATATTAAGCATGATTCCAGCTGGCTCTATTATCTGCTTTTCCAGACTACAGAGAGTTAGAAAGAGGTAGAGAGTCTTTTTAAATCAGATGTACTGGCAGTGTCAAAAAGGGATGGCTGACAGAGCAGCTATGGATAAAGTTATTGTGATATTGAAGTAAATCCCTCAGATACCGAAAAATATGTGTCTAGTTTATTATGAGGTAACATGAATGTGTGATATCCCTTTGAAAATGAGTTTTTGCAAGTCAGATGCTGGGTTTGGACATGTTGCTTCATGTTTATAAGTTTTCTTGTGCAATTTCAGAATACATTTGCTTTGGTAGTATCAATGTGCAAACATATTCTCTTCTTGTCAAATTGCATAACACAAAGTAGTGTTATGGTAATAGTACAGAAACTTCAAGATTATTAAATATTTCCAGGTAACCCTCTTTTAAGAAGCCAGATGATTATGTACTCATTTGGTAAATATGATATTTCCTAATGGTCTTCTGCAGACTAGAAATGCTTGTCTAGTGCTAAGAGTGCCACTGTGGACAAGATGTCATTCCTAACCTGAAGGAGCAAAAGTCTAACATATGACCCTGACTCCGTACTAATATTCACACTGAATGTCCATTTACTCACTTAAAAACACTAAATGAGGTAGCATGGATGGAATTTTCTAGCACATAGGAGAGATTTAATCAATGTTTGTTGATATTGATTCAACTAAGTTATCCATTTAATCTTCATAATAACCCAATGAGGTAAAAAATTACCACTATATGTAATGACCTTCAAAATGTAACTAAATCTCTTGAGCTCAGATTCATTAACTGTAAACTAGGTATATAAAAACTTAACTTATAGGGTTAATGTGAAGATTCCAGAAAAGAATTACATGTGAAATACATAGTACATTGTTGGTATTGAGTATTCTCCTTTGTAATGTTTTTTATTTCTATAAAATGTATTTATATAAACATAATTTTGAAGTGATAGTGATATATTTATTTTTATTTATTTTTAATTAAATTTATTAAGGTAACATTGGTTAATAAGATTATATAGGTTTCAAGTGTACAATTCTTTAATACATCACCTGTGTATTGCCTTGTGTGCCCACCACCCAAAGTCAAATCTTTCATCACCATTTGACCCTATTTACCCTTTACTTCCCCTACCCCCTGCCCTCTGGTAACCACCATACTGTTGTCTGTGTCTGAGCTTTTGTTTGTCTATTTCATTGTTTGTTCATTTGTTGCTTTCAGTTTTATATACCAAATATGAGTGAAATCATAGTGTCCTTAACTTTTTCTGACTGACTTATTTTGCTTAGCATGATGGCCTCAAGGTCCATCCCTGTTATCATAGATAGCAGTATTTTACATTTTCTTATGGCTGAGTAGAATTACATTGTGTGTAAGTATATTTCTAGATGATCTGATGAAAGAACTGGAACATCATGGTGGATTATATTTTGCCCACTTTAAGCATCATTTACATTTTTGCAAATTAATGCAATATAATTTGGTGCTGTAGTAATGGGAGTTTTGTACTAGCACATATATGCAGTGGTTCCAGGTTTTTATTTCATGTATGATTATTAAATAAACCCATGTTATTGCATTGAAATGCTGTAATGCAGATTCATAACTCACATTTGGGCTCCATGTCTAGTTCACAGTTTGTCACTGTATCTAAAATCCCCTAAAGATAAGTCTGTAAGGCCTGTACCACTTTAGTCTCTCTGTGGCTTTTTTTTGCTTTTACTCTCTTCCAGTTTTTGGAGGTCTCTAATTTGGGGCCAGAATTCAAGATGAGGTAAGTATCTGTAGTCAGGGAAGATCTTCAAGAGCAAGCAGTTGATCCAAGAAGGTTCAGGAGTGGAATGGAGGAGAATTTGAAGGATTGTCTATGAAGAGTTAGGGGAGCCTTGTATGGTCATCACCAGGCACCAAGGACAACAGGTTGGGGGGCACAAAATAAGCGCCCACCTACTGGCAAGTGGAATTTGGGGAGGAACATTAATTCTTAAGAGGATCAGTGGAAGTAAGGTTTTAGTCGCAAAGACTTTTGAATTATTGGTAATATTTCTAGATATGAAAAAGGCATGTATGTTAACAGTGATTTGGTTAATATAACAGAAACTCAGGGCATTTGTCCTAATGATTAAGACACATGGTTGGGTCAACACAGGTAAAAATTGTTGTGGGACGAATAACGAGACTGAAATTAAAACAATGAGAAAATCTAGTTAATCAGCAAATACTTCGTGAGTTCCGAACCCATGCCTCACACTATATCAAATAAGCACAGGGTAATATAAAATATGGTAGAGCACTGAGTCTTCAGAAATTTATAGTGCAGTTGTAGAAATAATCATTTTGTTATTGATAAAATAATTTTTCCAACTTCAGAGAATTGTGATAAAATATTTGTTTGCTCCCAAGATATATGATATCTAATCCATGAACTAAGGCTGAAGAACAACTTGTTGTTCATCTCTTAAAAGTAATCCTGCCCATTTAAAATTTACATCAAGTTAATTTTCCCTGCCCGGTAGTTTTTTCCCACATACTATAAACTTGAACAGCATTGAGAGAAACTGATAATTATAGTCTTCTTTGTAATTTGCCTTGTAAAATATTCTCATTAAGATTCACTCTGTTATACCCTGTCTGGACTGCTAATTCTTTTCAATGAGAATGCTTTGGCTGAGTTGTGTTATTCAAAACTTATGCCTCCCAGCAACTTTTTCCACAAAAAGCAAAGAATGTAGTGCTGACAGAGAAAAAAGGAAACCATTAATGTGAAATTCATATACTATGTTGTTTTTTTATTCCCTTGGTGGGAAAGGTAGTTTTATATACTTGGCACCAGTATCAACATTAAAACTTCCCTTGTGACCTGATGACAATATTAAGGAGTTAAATTGTGGTGTATAATTTAGTATAGCTTACAATATCTTAAGATTTCATTCTGTGCTTTCCCAACATTTCCGTCCTCTTCAAGAAACCTTTCATTTTACTATGTGATGAGATGTAGAATTTGTCCTGTGCAAGATAGAAAGTTCTGTGTTTTATGCAGGAAAACTGTTATACACAGAGATCATGAGCACTTTTTAAACAATGTGACAGGTCAAGTTTTCTCCCTTATATCCCTCGATTTATTCTTCCTATGCTTCGCTCCTTGACAGTTTTGCTTCTGGAATTAGCTCTGTGATAGATCATGTTCTCCCATTATTTAAGTAGCTACTTAACAGCACTTCAGCAATTTTGGAGAAGTGCTTTCTCCTCCTAGAGGGCAGAAAATTGTTCTTGTTTCAATATTCAGGGAGTTCCCAAACTAAGGATGCGATGAGGAAAAGACAACATTTAGGTTGGAAAAAGTGAAACATTGTTTTGAATAAATGCCCATGAGGAATAAATGTAAGATGATTTATAGCATGTGAACATAATGAAAGTAGTTTATCCCCCAAAAATCATTGTTGCCAATTATTTTGTATATTTTACAGGCATTACTTGAATTAGAAGCTTTAGATGAACAAATATTTCATATGTTTATATGTTCAGCTTATGTCATTGCATATCAGAAGAAAAAAGAAACTTCATGGGTCTCCACAGTAATAGCTTTGGATGAAGAGACAAGAAATGGCCGTGATTCCAATGTACATATTGCTGGGCAGTTTCTCACAGAACTTCAGAAACAATCACATGTCTTGTATTCTAGAAAGTGAGTGGTCAGAATGGAGCAAACCTCTCACATTACAGCAGATTTTAGAAAGTCCAAATTTGTCTTCTGGTGTTCTCTCCAAATTTGCATTTATTCCTCTTCTTCCTCCTAAATTTCTTTGTGCATTTGGAAAAAAATGTATTACCATGCCTCTGAGATAGAAGACATGTAGAGAACAGAGACCTCCAGAAGTCTGGTGAGGCTGTTTTTTTTAAGTTAAGGCACCCAGAACAGAGGTAACTCTTGGGTTAGAGGTATAAGTAAATGAACAGGCTGTGGAATTGAGCCAGCCTCTGTAGCCACATTTGTGTTGAATCTTGGTCATAGCACTAAACCACATGGCTTCAACAAGTTATTTTAGTTTGCTCATCTGTACAATGGCCATAATAATGATATTTACCCTAATAAAGTGAAGTGATGATTGAATAGCACACAGCTTGTAAAGCACTCAACACAGTACCTACCATAAAATGATCACTCAACAATCACTGGCCATTATAACAAATGCTAGTTACTGTTTGAGAAACAAAAAGTATGATGACAAAAATTAAAATGAAGACAATAAAAGGAGAATATGATATGTTGGATTATGTTTCCACATAATTAATGTATTATGCACATTAATACATTAGTGTAGTAATATGCTGAATTGAGCTTTTAAAGGTGAATCTTTCCATTTGGCAAATAAAGCTACAGGATCTTCTAGATACAGGGTTATCGTGAGCAGAGAATAGCACACTGACAGGGAATTCCATGGTGTGGGCAGGGAACTACCAAGTGATTGGACTGCAGGAGTATACTGTGCAAGGTGGGGGAGGCTAGAGATATGATTTTACAAGTAGGTAAAGACTGTCTCAAGAAGGCAGTAATATTTTATATTAGTACTTTGCACCTGTCCCTATGGACAGTAGAATGACATTGAAGGGTTGTAATCAAGAGAGTAATATGGTCTATTCTCCCAGACTGTTATGAGAGCAAGGATTTATATAAAAAATACATTACTCTTGGTAGGGTCTAGTCTTAAAACTCTTTTAATATGATATTCTTGTCTTTTTTCCTTTTGCTTTATGTTTGGACATTTGGAACTTAAGCTAAGAAATAGGCAAGTTGTGAATGTTGTTCATGAGTTATTCTTTTATTTAAGTCCACTTTGGTATTTACTCCCATGTTTTTCCTTCCTTGATTCTTGACTTTAATTGCATCCTGCACTTATGCATTGGTTTTGATTATCTGTCTTGGTCATTTGTCATTTAACAAAAAAACCATCGTGGTTGCTTATTAAATGAATATACATTTCCTGTAGGCACATTAGAGGAAAGGTGGATTTGTGCTTATTGTCATCATGCAGGATTCAGACAGGAAATCATGCTAATGTTTAGATTACCTTGTAAATCAAATCTTTCTTACAAAATATATTGGATTTATATTAAAAATGTATTCACTTGTACCAATAGTACTTATTGGGTTGGACAAAAATAAAACTACTTTAATGTTCCAATATACATCAGCAGACATGCAATATTAGTATTTGAAAAAATTGTGAACTCAGAACCACTTCAAATGTTAATGTCTTTCATTCCTAAATCAATGCCTCCTGCCATGACTCTCCTCTAACTCATACTCTATGTGGAAAGCATGATGATTGCCTGTATACCAAACAGAAGGGAATTTTAATTTTAAACTTCAGGAAATGGAAAAGCAATAAAGGAAGTTAGTGAAGGGGTCTGAAAGTATACTAGAAATAACAAGGATAAGAACAACATAATTTTGGGAAATCCTTGATGCTTGTCCTTAATACTATTAGCTGCATTCTGAAATTCAGTTAAGGAAGCTAAAAGGTGTCAAAATGTTTCACATTTTGTTCTAGCAGATGTTTAAGTAGTGTTTTTTCATTAACTCATTTATTTAAAGTTCTTTCATCTATATTAAACTTGTCCAAAAAGGAGAATAAGTTTCAGAAATGTTTGTGACCCTTTATTTTTGAGGGAAATCCATTTTTTATGATTTCCATCTAATGTAAAAACCTATTTGAAGGAGTTAACTCTGATAATTCACTGCTTTGAATTGATTCTTTTTGCCATATTGTTTTCCACACTTGCATTTTATTTTATTCTAGTGTCTTTATCTTGGAGTTTCATGATAAAAAATCTATAGAAATCATATGTATACATATATCAAAAATCATTAGAATACATACTTTTGGCATATATTTCCTCATCTTTGCTCTCTAATGTCCAGCTTTTGCCTGCTCATTGATCTTTCAAATACATTATTCTGCAGAGAATATATTCTAAATTTTTTTTAGTGCACTGTTTGAAGATGGCATGTGGTTGTATGCTTTTTTCAGGGAGGGGTAATAGACGCTGATTAGAGCTAAGTGTTTAAAAAAATTAGCAAAGTATCCTAAGAGGAAACTGATGAATATACAGAAAGGAAAATTGTGTTTGTGCTTTCATATATTGAGTTTATTGTTTGTGAATCTGAGACTGTAACTTAATAAAGTGAAATAATAAAACTAATGTGTTAACAGGAATCTGTGCATCCAACCACATGTGGTCTTCAAAGTATCCTCTTTAAGAGGTTGTTCTCTACTTCCAGCGACTGTCTCATTACTCAAGACTAATTTTGACATGTTCACTATGAGCCAATTTCCAAGACCTTGGTTCATGTTAGTCGTTTCAGTCCTCTAGTTTCACCACTCCAACCATAAATGCAGAAGGACTGTTAGACAGCTGTAGCAAAATTAAAGGCTAGGTCAATATTCAATATCTAATGGTTTGGAAGAGCCATTTGAAAGATAGATAAATGGCATTAATCAGAAAAGCAGCTCTAGTGTTACTGGCATTCAGCACTGAATTAGGAAGCTATTTAAATAATGTGTCATTGGTCCTGACTGGTGTGGCTCACTGGGCTGGGAATTGTCCTGTTTCACAAACCAAAAAGTCACCTGTCCAATTCCAGTCAGGACACATGCCAGGGTTGTGTGCCAGGTCCCCAGAAGAAGAAGGCATGTGGGAGGCAACCAATCAATGTTTCTCACTTGATGTTTCTCTCCCTCTTTCTCCTATCCTTACCCCCTCTCTAAAAATAAATGAAATCTTAAAAAATAAATAAATAATGGGCATGAGCTCTGAAGGTGGTTGACGAAGAGTAGTTCAAAAACTGTCTTGAGGAATAAGAACATTAATGAAATAAAGGGCTCAATATACATTTGGAGGAATATATTCTAGTGTTGGCAAGAAATCCAGTATGATTTTTAAAGAATGTGAATTGTACCATTTTACTCCTTTCAAAAAATCTAAATTTTCCTGTAACCTATGCAGTGACTTGAAACTTTTAAAAAGCAAATATTTCTAAAAACAAAGCGGAGACAAATATGAAATTTCTTCATCTTGAGATTAAAAATCAATGTAAATGTGAGTGAATCTACATGCACTTCACAGTTTAAAAGACTGCACTTAAAATTTTACTATCAAGCAGAACATTAGACCAAATAATTACTTTATATTTCTCCTCTGTATTTTGATAGCACACTGTATTACCTTTCCAACATTCATCCATTTCACACATCCAAAAAATATTAATTGAATACCTGCTATACAGTACAGACTACTAAATGATGAAATTGTATTATCTCACCATATTTTATCTCTTTATATGAATATATTTCCAAATAAATTAAATTTCTAGGGAGCAAGGATTTTTAAAAATTCACTTTCATGTCTCCAATGAGTACATAGGTCTTGGAACATAGAAGATACTGAAAAAATGTTAAATAAACAAAAGCATTTGTAGGCGACTATTTATAAAAAGTTTATGGAACATTACATATTATCCTTTAACATTTTATTCCAGTTATCATCCTCTTTGAATTTATTATGTGTATTTTTATAATAGTGATTGATCTTAAATAAAAATATAAAACTCATCACAATTTTATTTATTTCTTATATATTTTGGTTTTCCAAGTTTTGCCCAATAAAGTTCAAAAGTCCATGTCTTAAGCAAGTCAGGAAAGACCTATGATTGTCTTGCTGCTTGGTCGTGTGAACTCATCCCACTCTCCCTACCCCATTACATTCCACTGCGTTTCACAACTCGGTATTTGCACAAGCTCTTATATTTTGCCCAGACTTTCCTTTCTCTAGGGTTAGCGAGAACCTTTCAGTTCTCATGTTTGTTGTGAATCTTCAAGTGTGGACTATATAATATACAGCATCTCCCATGTATATTTCTCTCTGGAACCCATCTTTCACATGATACTGAACATCCCATGGGACTCAAGTATTCTCCTCATTGTAGTTTGTGAAACTCTCTTCTATTACTTCACTAGTTATGACTAGAAGTCATGTAGAACCTCTGGGTTTCTTAAGGTCAGGGTCTTTGTATTCCATATCATTCATGACTATTCAGTTAGAAAAGTGAATTTGACTTTAATCCCTTTAATTCTATTGAATTTATATTTTGATGAAAAGTGAATTTCCATCAACTTGCTAGAAAAATCCTAAGCAACCAATTGGAGAAAATATCAGTTGGCTGCTTATGAAAAGCGCTACAGAGAAATATTGAGGTATATGAGATGACAAAACAGACAAACCTGATCTGGGGGATCAGGGCAAGTCTCTAAACGCTAAAGAACAAGAATTAGACAGCCAAAGAGAGGTAGGTAGTGGGATAAGAAGGGTAACGGCAGAATACTCAAGTCCAACAGCAACATCTACAAAGGCCCTGAGATGGGAAAGGAGTCTGGTACCTTTTAGAAAAATAAGAGGCAGCGAGTGTGATTGCAGTGCAGAGAGTGAGAGGGTGCATAAAAAGGAGACTTTGAATCATACTTGGCTTTCCTACAGGCCACCTATTAATTTTAGATTTTAGCCTAAATGGAATGGGAACGCAGAAAACATTTGATTATTTGTAGTTTGTTTATTTTAATTAGGAGAGAACTATAGTCAGATTTGTACTGTACGAAGATTTTTTTCTGGCTGTTCTTTAGGGAATGGACTTGAGCACAGCACAAGAAGATGAAGGAATGCCAGTTAGCATCTGCAGGGGTGAAGGAAAAAGACAACAGAGGCTTGGAGCTGACCACTGACCAGGCAAACAAACAAACAAACAAAAAAACCAGCCCCGGCAGGCTTGTGAACGAAAGGGTCACTGGTTTGATTCCCAGTTGGGGCATATGCCTGGGTTGCAGGCCAGGTTCCCTGGTGTGGGGCATGCAAGAAGCAAACGAACATTGATATTTCTCTCCCTTTCTTTTTCTTTCCCTTCCCTTCAGTCTAAAAATAAATAAATAAAATATTTTTTAAAAAAGAGAAGCAAGTGAATGGAGTCGAGAGAAGTTTAGGAAATAGAATTGGCAAGAGTTCGTAAATTTATTGAAGGAAGTTAGGAGAAAAAAGGAAAAACTAAAACTTTTCACTAGGATACTGTTAATTAAACAGTTGCCTAAAGACATATAACTGTAAATATTAGGGATCTGGACCTTGTTCAGAATCCATGCTCTTAACATTAGGCTTCTTTGCATTGCAGCTTAAAATAGTCAAGTGTTACAGTATTTGAAATTCTTTAATATAAATTTCACACCTTGAATCCTACAATATAAGTACTTGGACATGTGTGATGACCTACTAGAGAAACATGCACAGTGCAAAGTGGACTGTGGAACACATACAGATTCTGTCATTCCAAATTTGGCTGTGGTGATTCTTCAGAGTTGCTTGAAAATATATGTCTATAACCTGGTGGTAACAATAATAATAATGAGGATATTCAATGTAAAATGAAAATTAAATATTTCCCAAGAATCTTGGATGGAAGAAAAAATTTTCCCCATTATAAAGTTATATATTTTATGTGTGTTATTCTATCTCACTGTCTTATTGAATAATGCTAAAATTTGGATGTGTCTTCTCAGATGGTATGTAACAATTTGCACAGATCAGGAGAATTAATTACATCTGAGATCAGGTAGAAAGTCTCCTTTTTTGAATACAAATGCCCTTAGTAATGTGAACTAGTAAATCATAACCCTTAATCATGGTCTTTTCCCTCCTGAGTTAAAAGTTAATAACAAAGAGAATATTAGCCACAGGATGTCATCTTTAAAATGTTGCCTGCCACCAAGAGGTAATTTTTGTCACGAGGCAAAATCAAGAGCATTTTTTTTTCCTGTACATCATTAAATTTATATTAAGATTTGCTTCCAAAATGCATAATGTCTTTTTTTCCCACAGCTCTGAATAGTGTTTCCTATACACTGTATCATATTTTAGAGGTAATGGCACAGGGACACTATATAATTTATTGAGCTGAAACAAAGGGAGTGATAAAATATGTGTAATTATTTTAAATGTTTTTAATTTTTTAATTTTAGTTTATTCAGTACAGTTTCTATCCTTTATTCCCATTCCAGCCCACCCACCCTTCCCTCTCCTCCTCCCTCCCATTTCCAACCCCCCTAGTTTTGTCCATGTGTCCTCTATATTTGTTCCTGTAAACCCTTCAGAGCACCACAGATGGTGACATAGGTCTGCTCCTTTACAAACTTACTTCTATATTCATGCTTATCTCTCCAGTTTATTCTGTTTCCAAAAGAGGCAAATCTAAATTCTGCCAGATTATGCTGGCTCTGTGGAGGATGCGCTAGATCTGTGGCATTAATTGCAATCTTTGTACGGGCAGGATGAGGTTCATGAATCTCTATCCCTGGATGACATTGGGAGGAATATGAAAAATATTAAGGTAGAAGTGATAAGTCCTTTTGTAGAACAGAAACTTTATCATCCTCATGAACAATGGGCCCAGAGGTGAATGACTGAAGAACTAATGTGAATAAAGAAGAAATGATAGGTTCTGAAAGTAAAGACTATGAAGAAGCATTTTAGGAAAAAACATTATTATCATTAACATTATCACAGCAAGGTGGTTAAGAGCATAGGCTCTGGTCCCTCACCTCCAGCACCATCACTTACTAGCTCTGTGACCTTGGCCAGGTTACTTAACTTGAATGAGGTAATGGCAACTTTTTTGGAGGCTTAAATGACATGGTCCATAAGGCTCTTAGTACTGTTGTGGCTGGTACACCGTTAGAAGTGAAGAAATGTTAGCTGTTACTATTATTGCTACTCTAGTGCACTTACCCAGCCAGATCCTTAAAAAGCACAATGCTGGGCACCTAGAACAGCAGGGTAATTGATACAAGAGCATGCCTTCTTTTTTATGTTTTCCCATTGTGTCCCTTCTTTCTCATATACACATCCATGTGTGTATTTAACTCATTAGCATACCATCATTCCTCTTCTACTTGCACACATACTGTGGTACTATTATAACTGTGTACTATTATAAGTGATGTAATCTGTACTTTAAAGCTTATCATTATATGCATGTACCTTTAGAAATACTTAGTTTGGCCCAGCTGGTGTGGCTCTGTGGATTGAGTACCAGCCTGAGAACCAAAGGGTCATGGGTTTGATCCCCAGTCAGGGCACATGCCTGGGTTGCCTGGTCCCCAGTAGGGGGTGTGTGAGAGGCAACGACACATTAATGTTTCTCTTCCTCTTTTTATCCCTCCCTTCCCCTTTCTGTAAAAATAAATAAAATATTTTTTAAAAAGAAATAGTTTGTAAAACAAACAAAAAACACTGTTCAGTCAGGCTCATAATTTTAATATCAAGTATATTGAATATAATGAAGTTCCACAAAAGGAAGCAAATTTTCTATCACAAGATTTATAATTTTTCATAACCATAGATTATGAACTCAACTAAGGAAAGGCCATGAATTGTAATTAGAATAGATATTACTGACACAAGAATGCACATAAGCCCTGACAGTGCTTAAGTCTGTAAAAAAGGTAGACATGTCTAATTGCTCAGGGAGTACCCTGGCTCATGTAAACATAATCTCTTGGTTGCCTTTGATAGGAGAGTCTATATGTAAAAAAGAGAAGGAATGTGAATTCATATAATTGGAACATTTAATTATTTGGCTTTAAAAATAGAGAACTTCTGAGGATATGGAGAAAAAGGAACTCTTTGTGTACAGTTGGTAGGGATGTCAATTAGTACAGCCATTATGGAAAACAGTTTGGAAGGTTCTCTAAAACTTGAAATCGAACTACCATATGGTCCAGCAATTGCACTTCTGGGCATGTATGCAAAGGAAATGAAATCAGTATCCGGAAGAGACATCAACACTTCCATGTTCATTGCAGCATTATTTACAATTGCCAAGATGTGGAAAAAACCTATATGTCCATCAAAGGATGGATGGATAAAGAGAGTGTGACTATAACACCCATGTGTGCACACACATACATATATGACAGTATGTTATTCAGTCATAAAAAAATAAATTCTGCCATTTCCACAATGGACATTTGCACATGGATGGATTTTGAGAACCTTACTCTAAGTGAAACATGCCAGGCAGAGAAGAAAAAATATTTTATGATTTTACTTGTCTATGGAATCTAAAAAATTCATAGACAGAGAGCAGATTGGTGGATGCTAGCATGGCTGAGAGGCATGGGAAGATGTTGGTTAAAAGGCACAAATGTTTAGTTGTAAGATGAATAAGTTCCAGGGATCTGAAGTTATAGCATTGTGACTATAGTTAACAATACTGTATTCTGTACTTGCCAGTTGCTATGAGAGTAAATTTTAAATATTCCCACCATAACAACACCAAAAATAGACAAATTATATGAGTTGAAGAATATTTTAACTAACCTTACTGTAGTAAATAAACCTTTTGCAATATGTACTTCTATCAAATCATCACAATTGTACACCTTAAATTTCCACAATGTCATATATCAAATATAGCAAAATAAACCTGGAGAAAACCACAATAAAACAGGAATCATAACCCAGAGGAATAGGTGGTAAATCCTGAAGAAAGAAACAGGTAAATAAGGGGAAAAGCAGACTACAAAGTAGATGTAGGGCAACAATCATTTTTTAAAAATTATATATACACTTAACATTAAAAAATTCTAAAAGTATATAAACCAGAATTTTAACACTGATAATATCTTTTTTCATTTTTTGATAGTTGTGCAATTACACTTGTCCCCATTTTCCCCGTCCACTGGTAATATCTTAATGGTAAGAGTTTGAGGTAATTATTCATTTATTTATTATTTGCTAATTTCCAATTATTCTTCAATGTATTTCTCATTTGAAGTAAGATAACCAGACATTAGTAGGTTACATCTATTTTTATAATATATAAAATTGAACAATGTTTTTTTATTATGTTCAGGAAATGTCTCAGAGATACCAGGGAAAAGGGGAAAATCTATAGAGTTCACAAAATTCAAACAGAAAAAGATACACTTACAAAAGCATTGCAAGTGGTAGAAAAGCTTTTATAAGAATAATAAAATAATAAAGGAATAAAAGGATAATAAAATGGTCTAATCAATGGACAATTTGAAAGATATTCTCCAAAGAAAGCAGTGGATGAGATGGTGGAGTCAGAGTTTAAAAGAGTCAGAGAAAATTAACAAAATCTTAAACACAGTAAGTTGTAACAGTCTAATTTTGCAACCACAGGCACTTTCTAGAGTTACTTGCTTGCAATACATCAAAACTAACAATGAGTAACTTGAATAATAAATGATTTACTTATTTAATAAAAAATGAATAGTTTACTTTTCACCAAGGGGAGCAAACCAATAGAATAATGCGTTCTCTTTTGTTATTAAAGAACAGGAGGTTTAGGAAAATATGGTAATTATAATTGCTTAATGAAAATGAAGAAAATCAATGTCCCATAACTTTGTCAGGTCCTTGTCTCAGGCAGTGTTTCACAATGCAATGACTATACCACTTTCATCAGAAATTGCCTGAGAAATTTAACCTCTGTCCACCAATTCAAACTCTCTGAAATCACAGAAGAATCTGCATTTTCAGTAAGTACCCAAGGTAAATTTGATGTTCACTAAGGGTTAAGAACAGCTAATGTAAACTGTGGCTAAAAGCCATCAAAGATTAGCAAAGTGATAGATAACACACTTCTCTTTAAGCTTCTTTATTTAACTGAAAATTAGTAAACTTCCTGAAGAGAAGGATAAGCTAATATAGCACAAAAAAGGCAATGAATATATAATGTATGCTTGTATTCAGACTTTTTGTGATGTGCCCCTAGGTCATTTTCATTCAAATTGTTTTATATATTCTGAATTAATATGTGTACTGGGAAAACCTTAAAATACCTTGTTCTCATCTGCATAACTGATAGAAATGAAACATTCTTGTTAATCACTGAGGCATATGTAGTATGTTACAGCTGATTCACTTTGTTTTAATATGATCCCTATTTTTTTCTCCACTCTACAGTCGTGGCAAACACAGAAAATCATTCTCTGAGATATTTGTGTACTTTAGTTATTACCCAAAGGTAAATTACTTTTGTTTTTAAAGATTTTGTTTTCTTGTTTTCCTCCCATGGTATTTTTAAAAGGCATAACTTCAACTTAAAATGCTCTAGAAGGTTTAAGAAGCCAAAAAAATGAGACGAATTCATGTGACCAATAGAATGGAAACAACAGAGGTGTTGCTCCAACCTCGTAATTTGGGTATTTGCTTTTCTAGTGTAGGGATATTTCTAAATTTCTATGAGGAACTACAAGATAATTTTCTAGAACACAACTTTAGAAACATCCTTGTGTGTTCCATTAAAAGTATGCCTGTTACTTTATACTATCACACTATTCACACCTTTTTATTTTTGACTTATGAAATAGAAAATAATCACTTAAGTATGCATGTTTAATATGCCAGAAATTTCTTGCACCCTCTATATCCCGGATGTAGCAATTCACAAAATGCATATACTCTTCAGTTTATTTCTCTTTAAAAACAAAACAGTAAAAATCAGGATTTTGAGGAAAATAAAAAGTCATTGTGTACAAGTCAGATATTAGTGGTATAAATTAATATTGGGCTCTGTTAGTATGGGCTCTGTTTTGCTAACAAATATCAGAATCTGCAAACAGCTGAGATTTATTGCTTGGTGATGGCATATATTCATCAGGTTAAACACAGTTCAGGATCCTGGGTGTCAGAGAAGCTAAAATCTGGAACGTCACTTGGCCCCATGAGAGGAAGAGGGAGATAACAATATGAATCCTACATTAAACCTTAAAGTTTCCTACCAGAATTGATATATATCATCGGGCAAAACAAGTAACATGGCCATACCTGATCACAATGGGAAGGAAGTACAATGCTACCATATGCTGAGAAGAAACACAAATATTTGACAAATAGCACTATGACTACCATAAAGATCCTGGCTCACTTGGCATTTGTGTGATATTTTCCTTTCTTCTTACTTTTCCACATATCAAAATTATCTTTTATACTAGGCTTTCTGACATGTCAGACAAAGGTATTAGGCGTTGATAAATTTCCATAGCATCAATAAATATTTATAAGCTTAAATTATCATCATTATTTGCCTATAGCTAATTTGGAGAGAAAAAGATTAGCTAGATGATATCATTTTTCAGTTGCTGTAGAGGTAGATGTGAGGAGGTGGGGATATTCATGAAAGCCCTAAGCCTTTGTTAAGGAAATGCATGTACCATGCCAGGTGGGTACTAGAAACATCAGGAGGACAACTTTGTAGAGTATATTATTGTCTAACGTGTATTTTTTACACCTAAAAATAATACAAAATAATATTGAATATATACTGTAATTGAAAAGTAAAATGAAAGAAGATAAAAAACATGTACAGTAAAATGACAGCAAACTCACAATTATTAACGACCACACCTAAAACAAAAACAAAAACAAACTAAGCAAAGAACTAGAACAGGA
>CM052540.1:67146852-67171816 GCA_028533065.1 Trachops cirrhosus | reverse complement strand
TAGCAGAGAGGGCGAAAAAGGTACAGAGAATAAGTAGCATAGATGGTAGGTAGAAAATAGACAGGGGGAGGGCAAGAATAGTATGGGAAATGTAGAAGCTAAAGAACTTATGACACATAGACATGAACTAAAGGGGGGGAATGTGTGTGGGAGGGGGTGTGCAGGGTGGAGGGGAATGAAGGGGGGAAATGGGACAACTGTAATAGCATAATCAATAAAATATATTTAAAAAAAGAAAAGTAAAATGAAAAGAAAATGGAAAGCAGAAAACTAGGCTACAAAAAGCCAATGTTATCAACATAATATCCCTATGTCTCTTATCTTGTAATTTTTCTATGAAAATAAAACTTTTTTATTGTATTAAATATATTTGGCATTGGGGAGATAGCTAGCACTATAGTGTTAGCAATGAAAACTTAAACTGTTAAAAATAATCCAAAGAAAAATGAATTAATTTTGCCTGGAAGAATTTACTATCCTGCATTGGCAACTGATGAAAGGTTTTTCTGTGCCAAACATGTGGTGTATCCTTCAGAACCCCACTTCACCCTTCCCTACCTTTCTGCAGTACCCAGAAAGCTAAAATGTATGTCTCCCTTGCCCTTTGACTTCCTAAGTTTTGACAATGGAGGCACCATAAAGAGATGAGAAAGGGGAAGAGTGAGGTTGGGATATTTCATGTTTGGTTCACTCTCTGACAGGTTTTCACAGGGTGGCTTCATCCCTTTACTAAAGGCTACAGTTCCTGCCATGCAGTCCTGTCCATATGTGCAAGCCTTCAAGGTCCCAATACCACCCTTTCACCATCCCTTTCAGGCTTTGTGGTGGAACGACATCCTGCTCTTGCTAGCCCTGGAGTACTGCAGCATCCCTTGTTTGTTCTCATACCTCGTCACACCTTTATAAATATTTTTTTCTTATTCATCTTTCATAGACAGACTTTCCTGTCTGTTTCCTGCCAGAGATCTGACTGATTCAGGCACTGTCTCCTTGTGCTATGACATATGTTTTGATTCGATAACAATAATCAAAACTATTAAGTTACAAAGGTCTTTGCAGAAACTAATCTTCATTAAGATTCCATATCCGTAGTGTCCCCAAAGTATTTACTGTTATGTAAAGAATGAATTTAAGTGCTGCCTTTTTCAAGAGGTGAAACAAAATGTTTATAGTCCTTGCAATTGCATGTTGTTGCTATAGATAATTTGTTTAAGCATTTCTGAGATGCTATAGAGTGGGCTATGTATTATGTTAAGAGCAGAAAGAGGGTCTAAGTATTAATAAAATTCCAGGTTGAGAACCTTGATAACTGCTCTCTATTGTCGATCATAGTTGGCAGAAACAAATAGAAGCCTTAGGAATGAAATAAATGGTAAGAGTGTTAACCCACCTGTCAATCAGTCAGTGAGTATTTACTTCTCTAAAACCTCACATGCTCCCAGTCCACTATTTCTATTGATTTACCCAAGACTTTTCCAAGTTTTGTTCATTCCATTATCTTTTACATTGATTTTTATTACTTTATAAACCCTATTGAACAAAATACCTGAAATACCACTTGGTCTTTTGTTGTATTGCTTTACTCCTTAGTCTGATGTCCCTTTCTCCAAGGAGAGTGGTTTCGTGCACAAAAGTGGAAGGTATATTTTCATTATAACTCTGTAAATTGGGAAAGATCAAAGCACAGATATATAAACTTGCATTCCAGCAACCGGCTTATTTTTTTTCCATTACATTCTCATTCTACAGCAAGTTTTATTACTCCTTTGCAGAAATCCTGAAGTGAAATGGAATGACAATTGGGCATCAAACTTCATAGTTGAGCTCATCCAAATTTTTGTGGGGCAACTCCTATTTTACCCTTTATCTCAGTTAGCATTTCTTTAGACCTGGAAAATGAGGAATTATAGGTTTTGCTAATTTATGGATTTTCTTGGTAGCAAAGCAAAAAAAAACTTCTTCTTAGGCATAATATTCCTACCACAGATGTGTTAGATGATTCTTAATGTTACACAGTTCTAAAACTTTGAGATCAAATATAAAACATAGTTAAAGTGACTTATGATAAATAAGAATTGAGTTACTTTATAATAAAAAGTTTTTCCTTTAATTTGTAGCCTCTAGTACCTATGAACTGTAGAATTTGGTCTCTAGCACCTACTTCTTTAGCAATTTTTTAAAAATATCTATGTACTAGATGCACACTCTATGTTCTTTATTATTAAAAAATCTACACATGGTATCTTTTTCCAAAAATTAATCTGCCAAAAAGTGGACATTTAAAAAGCAGTATAAGTTTTTAAAAGTGAATGAAAGTATGAGAAAAATAAAATGTAGAAATTATATTGAAGGGCTTAGGCTATTCATATAATGGAAAAATATATTCTTTGTAAGTTAGACCAATTTTTTATTTTCTCCAAATGTTTTATTCTTGATAGAATGTTTTCATACAAAAAAGGCCAACAAACATTTCAAAAATGATAGGAAAAAATGGATAACTGTTCAAGCTATGAATGATAATAAAGAATAAATAAATATGGGTTCAAATGATGGATTAGAGAAGGAAGAAAGAGAAACACTCATATGATTGTTTCATCCTTCTCATTTGAAGAAATTGTGATGAAAAATTTGAACAAGAGAGCAGAACAGAATAAGGCATTTATGGAGAATGTTGAAACAGAAGATCTCCAGCTTGATATAAGCCAAATGCAGGAAGAAAAAAGTGGCATTTCTCAAGTATCTAATCAAGATTTCTCTATTCACCTTTAGAAATAGGTCTTAAATTGGTTTCCTCCTTTTCATCAGGACAATCTTAGGCTTAATGAGGTCTGTCTCCTCTTGCTTGATCATAAAAGCTTACATAAAAAGGCCAATTTTTTATTCATCTGATTTTCTGGCTCAGCACAATACCTGACATATAGGAGATTTGCAAATGATATATGTGGAATGAATAAGAAAGAAAAGAGCTTTAGAGATCAATCTCTATCCAGTAGCTTACATCTTCCTGTTTATATAGGTATGGAAGATGATAGCTGGGAGGTGAGGAGAGGAATTACTAGCTTGGAGTTTTTAAAATTTAGGAAGTCTGTCTGCAAGATCATGTATTATATACTTTTCCAACTATAAATTTTATGCAATGCAAAGATGCCCTTCCATCAAACCATACCACCTTTTATCTATTCCATCTATTTGTAACCCACTTCTTTTTCAGAGAGATGATAGCCATTTTTAATGCTAAAAAGTTATGTCTTAGAATGCTAAATTGTTAGATCTAGTCTTTCTGACACCATTTTTCAAGAAACAGATAAAAATTCATATTCTTATTGAGCAATGTAGTGTCATTTCCCACCTGTTCCAATTCTCTAGAAATTAAAACAAGATTTTATATAACATTAATTTTCTATGAATGGAATTGTGATTAATCTTCAGTATATGTGACTGATAATAAGTTGAAAATATGGTTAGGATGAAGGTAAGATTCCCTTTATCTGCAATGTTCTATTATGAAAATTAATCAGAATTAAATACAAACATCAAAATGTTTTATCTTAAAAGTGCAATTAATATAGTCCAAGTATGTTTTAGAAAACATTTTTCTTTTCTAATTTCATGATTAATGTGACCATAAATGCAAAGATAATGGAGACAGAATTCATTTCTGAAAGCATTCAAACTATCCTTTATTAGTTCTGAAGCTGCAGTCACATTAATTCATGTGAACACATTTATTGTTTGTACATTTAAGTTGCCATAAGAGCTGTCACAGTTAAACTGAAATGGAAACTATGGCATTTGCCTTTCTGAGCAGTAACAGGGAGAGTTTTGCTTTGTATTCTTCTATCATCAGTTCCTTTTTTTCATTGCTTTTATTTCATATGAAATAGTACATATCTTTTTTTTTTACAAATTGAACTGATGTTGTTTATGGCAGAGTAATTTATTAAAATGCAGTACAGCTTCAGCTCAAATATTGTCTTTTAATAACAAAGTGGACATTTAGTAAATTCAATAAATATGATTCTAGAAGTTTGACTGATACTAAATTATTTTCCTCCCAGTGCATATTTATATTAAAGATGGTAAACCATTGTTTACCTTCTTTGCCATCATTAAAGGTCCATGTCATATCTCATCAGTGTTATCTTCTGGCCTCTCACAGTCAGAGCTAATCATCTTTTCCCTATGGCCCTTTAGTATTTCATATATTACATTCACATTATAGTATAGTTATTTCACTTTATAATACATTCACATTATATTATGGTTATGTGATTTCATACCTTCTGGATGTTCACATACTGAGTTCTGAGAGCAGATTTTAATCAGTTGTAAACACATACATATTTAAGGAGACAGGGAGTATGTGAGTGAGTAAGAGCTATCTTTCAAAGGAAAAAAAGTCATATCAAGTATTTTGCAGCAAAAGACTGGAAACTTTTTGCATTTGAGGAGAAATAATTATAAATTTTATTAAAAATAGATTTCTGAGAGAGGAAAAAGTAAAATTCACTTTGGATAAAACATTTAAATAACCAACTTAAGATAAGTATATTTCTGTTTATTACATAAAACCACATCCATAAATGTCAATGTTTCAGCCTCTTCTTTCAATTTGTAAGCAATCTCAGAGTTGTTTTTTTTTTTAAATGTGCTCCAGTCAGCTGTTATCAGCAGGCAACCAGCTTTGGAAAGAAACACACATTTGAGCCTTTGAGAGTTGCAACAAGCTACTTAAAATTATACACACACACACACACACACACACACACACACACACAGTAGAAAAACACCCTCCCTCCTCTTCTGCCTTGGGAATCACTTACTCTGGGTCCTTCCTGGTAGTAGTTGGACATCAGATATGCATATCTAACTCAATGAGAGTAATTTGAAGATATATTTAACTCATGCATATCTAACTCAACGAGAATAACTTGAAATACATTTAACATCTTAAGCCTAAGGTGTTGCAAAAACAGTGATTAGATACGTAGTTATTGAATTGAACTGCAAATCTTGTTACACCCTATCTGGACTGTCCTCAGTGTGTTGCTTCTCTTCACTTCTCAACTCAAATGCATGGATTCAGGTTCAATCCAACACCTTGGCAGCAGGTTCAGTAAGGCTAAGAAGTCATAAAGAGCAGACAGAAACAAAAAAGTGGAAGCACTAAAGTGATGGTGGGAATAGTATTTAACTAGTTTTGTGTAATAACGTGAAGATTATTTTTTACTACCAATTTCCACTCTAAAGCTAAAGAATTATTTGCCTTACAAAATACGTCTAATAGTTCAGAGTTAATTGAAAAAGTTGGGGGTGTTGGCCTACTGAACATCCTGTGTGATGTTATCAGTCATGCAGAGCTCCATATTATTCACCTGCCACTACTTATTAAAGAATAGTTAAAGGGAGGTGGGCCTCTTCCACCAAAGAATGGTGCTTCTTGATGCAACTTTTTATCTGATTCCTAACGTGAGGGAATATCCTTGGAACTAATACATTGCCCTTAGTTCCTAGTGGAAAGAAGAAAGAACTCTATTATTACACTATTACATTTTGTTACAGAACCTCTGCCTATGCTGTATTGAAACAGTTGGGGGTCTGATTGCCCACTATCAAGAAGCATGACTCCCAATGCCAGAGTTTGGTGAAAAAGAAAGGAATTGGTTATTTAAAAGTTATACAGATTTTCTATAGCAAAAGTTATACCAAATGATGGCAGAATTCTGCCATTAAATCCTGTTCCCTTTAAAACACCCATAAACACACAGTCCTGCCTCCCATTGCCAATCAGGCCAGCTTCAAAATATACCATCAGAGGTACCGCCTCTTAGAAACACATACGTCCTCAGCTCAGCACTCCCGGTCACAGTTCAGCATCTCCAGCTTCTCCCAGTAATCCCTACTCCACTGGACAGGGTCCACAATTTCCAGCACCATCGGTCATGTAGCAGTGTTCTCCAGCCCTTTGTCCAAAACCATGTGGCACCTTCTTACACATCAGACCTCATGGCAGGCTGGTGGGGCACTTCTGCACCCTTTCAAACCACATGGCAGAGAGAGAGAGAGAGAGAGAGAGAGAGAGAGAGAGAGAGAGGGAGACTGAGAGAGAGACTGGGACGCATGGCTGCGGCGCCTAGTTTAAATCCAAGCCCAGAGCTTCCAGCACAATCCCATTTCCAAATTACATCGTAGGGGTTACATCGGCCCATTCTTTGTACAGTTCATATTCATTCCTCTGCCATTATCAGTCAGGGAAGCCATGGGCCTACAATGCAGGGCCAACCACCTTCCTGCCTCTCACAGAGGCACTGTAAGCGCCCCTGCCAACCCTGATCCATCTTGAGTCATAGTTACATCTATTTCCCTCACCCCTAGTACATTACAGCTTTCTAACATAACTATTAAGTTAGCCAAGTTGCAAAGTACCTCTAGAAGGCTGTCCTCTGCTTTCTCCACCCCCCAAGCCAGGTTTGTGGGGAATATCCTCTGAATCCTGTTATACTTTAACATTTAAATCTCCTGTGAGGTGCGGGGAAGAAAAAAAATCCAGAATGTACAAAGTATCTTCAATGCCCAGCATCTTTGCGTTGTGTTGTGCAAGCTTGCACAGGCAGAATAATAGCAGAGTACTCTTTATTTCTATCTCATTTTTCTTTAAACAGGTAAAAGTGCTAAGCCAACATTAAAAACTTAAAGAGCTGTTAAAATGAATTATTTAGAATAGTAGTGTTTCCATTTTCCACTGCTGTGATACAGTTGTCTAAAAAATATGTAAGTAAACAGTGTATTTTATGTTAGCCAAAGTTTTTCAGCAAGAGAGTTGAGGCAAGATAAAGAATCATGTTTCATCCAGACACCGATTTATATTGCTAGGAGTGTCTTTTGATTGTGATGATAACAGAGCAGAACTAGGATGTTAATAGTTTATACTTAATATTACTTTACATTCTCTCTAAAAGCAGTAGATACTAATTTCATTAGTATACAGATGAGGGAGAACATTCAAGTTAAGTTGTCAAATATAATTTATAAGCAACATAAATGGTCTCAAATCCACACCTGATTCCAAAATGTGTGCCACTCCTACTGTAACCAATGACAATTACATTTGAGTCCACCATGACCCTGATTAAAAGCAGAGTCAAGCTCTGTAACAGCTTCTCTGCTCTGATTAGAGTTAAATAAATCACCTGTTTCTGAGTCAATTGAGGTCAATGACAGAAAACCCCACTGCATTGCCAAGTAGTTGATAAGGTCCACTTGTGTTGATCAGATGACTTACTTGCTCAACAATTACCCATTCTGATGAACCATAGAATTGAAAATAACCTAATTTTTGAAAATGAAAACAGTCTGAAAGAAACCCATAATTTTCTTCCTTTACGGAGAAGTAGCTGTTCTGCTTTATCATCCAGAAGGTGAATGAGAACAAGATCCCATGTTTCCCTTGGTTATTATTCACTCTCAGTTTCCTTAAACACTTTTTTTCTTAAAGATTGCCCAAAGAATCCTCTCAAATATCAGAAACACTGTTCCTGATCCTGAGATGAAATATAAAAACCAACTGGATGGCTGTTTTGTTTATTGTTCTGTGAAATTACATTATTAGGAGAGGCATCATTTTAAATTAGGAAGTAATGCATGGCTTTAACTGGTTTCAACCCATTACCTTTATATGATTAAGGAATATTTTGCCATGTTAAGAAATCCTGGGGAATTGATTGTGTATATTTTCTGTTGCTCCTGTCCTGGGTGTACTTGGCTGCGATACACACAGTCTGTGCAAAGGAAACACAGATGTGATAGTGTTTGGGAAACTGCAGGATAAGGTCTGGAATGTATTATGATGATAATTATCTTGGATTGCTTTTACATTTTCTTAAAAATCTATGGAATAGGATCATGATATGCTTGGTAAGAGTGCAATTTTAGGATAGAAATTCAAAACTCAGGCTTGAAGACTGAGACAAACCTTTTCAAAATCTCTCTGTATCACTTAGTTGTATGAATTTAAACAAATGACAATAAATAAACAGCCTCAGTTTGATCAAATGTAAAAATAAAGATGATTACCTCATGGTATTATGGTGAAGATCAAGGAGACAATATACATCAAGTTCAAAGTACATAATCGTTTTTCCATAAATAATAGTAGTTTTGTGCTTGAGTGGTAAAGTGATCTTATTCATTTGCACTGGCCTACATATCGCTTAACCAGGAACATGCATGGCAGCAGGTGGGCTAGAAAACTTGCAAGAAACCCTTCAGGTTTTCTGCTCTCCACTTATAAGCAGAGCCCTGAAAAGAAAGGATCTCCATGCGTTTGCCTTCTCTTCTGAAAGACATTTTTTTTTAAATATCTTGTATCCCTTGAGTATCTAGCAGAGTGTCTTACACACAAGAAGGATCGATGTGTAGTTTTTAAGTGAAGGAAGGAGTAAATAGGAAAAGATAAAAAGATTCTTTAAAATCCAGAGCATCAAGAGATAAGGAACCAGAGAGTGTGTTTTATAAAATGCTTCTCAAGTGCTGCCTGCCAGTCTTCGTTTACTTATCATGCTATGTGACATCTAAAAAGACTGCTGATAGACAAGGCTATTCTTGACCCCACTCCCCTCAAGGCATAGCACTGAAAACTTTGCTAGTTCATCTTGTTGTGCTGGATGATCTCAAGAGAACAACTCTCTTGCCGATGTCCTTTGTCCCCAAATTCTAGAATTGAACAAACCATTTTGAAGATCTGTCAACCATGCAACATTGTTCTCAGAGCTTTACCCAGTCTTTATTCAGCATTCACTGAGTTCCTACCACTTAACACACTCTGTGTTAAAACAATGAGCACTCATTCTACACTTCAGCCATGGTGAATTTCATTTCTATTTCCTGAAAATGCTCACCACCAAGCCTTGACAACATACTTTTTCCTCTCCCATTCATCCTACAAACCTTACATTTAATGTCCTTTTTCCAGGAAACCTTTCTTAAACCCTCTAATTCCACAGTAGGGTTCTTCATAACATATGTGAGATATATATATATGACTAGTCAGTGTTTCCAACTAGGCACAATGGCTCTTGAGGGTGTAAACTGTGCTTTTTAAAAATTTTTCTCATCAGCCATTGTTATAGTATCTGGGTTATAGTATAGGTGCTCAATAAATATTTGTTGAATTAATAGGTAAATCAATGAGATGAAAATTTAATGTCTTTGTCCTCTAAAAGGATACTGATATTGCAGAGAGAACTTGAGTTAGAATAAAATAGAGAATATGACACCTTAAAAATTATAGCAAAATATAATAAGAGTTTCAATAAAAATCTGAACCTCGTGCTGTTAGGTCCTAGAGGAAAAAAAAAGGAAGAAGTTACATCTGAGCTGGTTCTTGATTGTTAATGAGTTTCACAGGTAGGTGATCATCTGCACTCCTCTTATTGCTAATAAAAAGAGAAATGCTCCAGGTATGAAAGCCAGAAAACTATGCTTGGTACAATTTTCCTTTATTCAGACACCTTTGATCTATATCTTTTGAGCCTCATCCTTCTGAAACTTAAACCTCCATTTAGGGCCCCATGCCTCTCAGCAGCAGCCTCTCTCTACTGTCATCTTTTGCAAACATAGAAAACAACATAAAAACATCAGACTATACTGTATATTTAAAAAACACTTATTGGCAGTGCTTTCTTCAAACTAACAAACAACAAAATAAAACAAAACATTCTTTTGAATTGTTTCCCAGAAATAGCAGAGTTGTGCTATACCATGCAAAGTACTTTCCGTTTTTTCCACCTTTCAAATTAATTTGGTTGTAAATGTAACTTTTGATTCACTGAACTTAGTCTTTTTTAGAAATATCAATTAAAATGTTACTTATTTTTCAGATATATGAGATCAGTGCTATTATTACAAGTTTCAGGATGTATTTTTCAAATGACAGCATTTTATAATAAATTAGGTAGTTACTTGTCCTCCAAAAATATAGAGAAAATAGAATTTATTCTTATATTTCAGACTCTCACCTGGCTTTCCGTATACCTCATGTACCATTGAAATTGGCTATCTGAATTTTTTGTACAATCGTAGTCATTTAACAAAGCTCACCTTTAAAAATTAGGAGCAGGTACTTTGAATCCCTGAATTGATGCTAATTTTAGGTGTATTTTATATCTAGTTAGTGAGTTTTTCACTATTTTAACTAATTCATAAATTTATGCAAATAAATATTTACATGTGTAATATGTTTTCAGATATATTATGTGTTTCATATGTAGAATATAAATGTAGGCATTTTTATTTTGAAGAAAGTTTTATCTAACTTTTAATAATAGTTCATTTAATTATTACCATTGTATTACACTGTATATTAATTTTTTATTTGACTTTAATACTGGCAAAAACAAAAGTTCATTTTAAGCAGATGATTTCAGTGATACAGTTCAAAATATCTTAAATGTGTTTAACTTCAAAACAAATGACTATCTCCTCTAAAACAAAGGAAATTATAGTTATAAATGAGTTTAATCTTAAAATGAAAGTATGGCTAAAGTGGAGCATCCTGAATAGGCATTTCAAAAAGAAAGTAATTTACCTGCATTTCACAATAACAAAAAATGATAATCAGGTTGTAAAGAGATTATTCTTTAAAGGAATTCCCATTTTTCCCATTTCTCTGGACAGCCCTCATGTTGTGAAAATATATTTGATTAGCACAGGTTGTAGGCAGCTGGTACACTGAGCATTAAAACATTACTCTTTGGAGAAAATGTCTTAGTAGATAACACCTTTGGTTTTATTGTTCCAAATCATTAAACACAATTTTCTTTTTTATTTGATCCTGACTAGAAAAATTACTAACCCCCATTCAAAAAAAATAAATAAAATAAAAAGGTTATAATGCTGGATATCAGCCATTCTCGATGTGATCACATGATGGGTATGTTCCAGATCATGATAAAAGGAAAAAGACTTGCAGCATGATAGAGCACTGAGAGCACATTCAATAGCTTCTTTCACATACCAAACTCTATATGAGTTTTTGCCATCAAGGTACAGAATATAAAGGCATTTAAAGAAAAGAAGCTGTGAGAGTTAAAGGAGTTGAAGTAATATAGTAATTACATATTAATCAAGAATATCAGGGCCACTGCAGTATGCTAGAAAATTTAAAAATAAAAATCCATTGAATATGTACTACACATGAAACATTAAGCATGTCATGTTATTTTCTCCTCACTACAACTCTATAAAGTTAATATTATTGCCCTTATTTTATAAAGGAAAAATAGAGAAATTCATTCATTTAATATCAAAGAACCAGTCTGGTGGAAGGGTTTCAAAAGAAGGTCTGTGTAGTGGTAGGACCAGAACACTTAACTATTGCCCACACTGCCTCTGTGCAGTCCCAGGCCTTACTCATGGAACTCACTGATTGTAGATGAATGTAGAGCCTTGGTTTTACAGAGTGTGAAAGTTGGTGTGTTAAATGGGTGTGACTGGTCCCAGATGGCATCGTTTTTATGTCTGACAATTGGCTGGCTATTGGATGAGGAGTCTTGGTTCTCTTACACTTGGTTTCTTCTCCAGGAGGCTAGCCTGGGCTTATTCACTTGGCAGCAGCAGTTCAACAATGGGCTCTTGAGGTCGAAGTCAGGATTTGCATAGTTGGACTCCCTTCATCTTCCTTTAAACAATGCAATTTACAAGGGCAGCCCAGTTTCAATAGTGGGGTAAGACATTCCTCTTCTTGATGAGATCTGAAAAGGATTGTCACCATTTTTGCAATCTACCATGGTTCATATGGAATTGGTAGTACCATATGGCTTGACTTCCTTATAAGTTAGCATGTCAGACAGTGTATAAAAGAGGAAAGCGGTCTATGAAAATTAGTGGAATGAGTTCATAAAACCAGCTTGAACACTGCTGCCAGAGGTAAGGTAAAGAGAGCCCTACTCTGACCGAGGCACTTAATAATGTTTCCATTAAAATCTAACCCTAGAAATAGGACAGTACATGCACCTGTTTTGGTAATTAATGTTTGAAGGACAGGAGGAAAAAATACCTTATACTATTTCTGGGGACTATATCCTGAAAAGGAGAAAATAACTAAGTATTGTATATCTTCTTTTCCTAAGCCAAGAAAAAACATTATTAATCACTAATATTTTGATTAAGTGAGGTTACTCCTCTAAAACAGATACCCCATGTTTTTAAAACAAAAACAAAGAATGAAAAAAAATGAAGCATTGCCTAATTCATCTGTTTTCACATGTGACTCTTTTATAAACATGTATAATTCTCATAAGATATATCACCTCTCAGAATGATCTTGGGGAATTTTAAACCATTTCACCAGTCATTTTAGAACTTTCTTTTTACATAGTGTGTCAGCTAATTTAATAATAGGTAGCATTGTTAATTTATTTAATTGTTAAAGATGCATATGGCATTCTTTAAGCAAAACTGAAAAACCAAAAATGACATTCACTGATAGTTCAGTTTCATTGATATATATTTTAAAAATTTTTAAGCTATTAATGATTAATTTAAATATTCTATTTCTTTTCTAGTGTCCCAGGACAATTTGGAAAACATGGAGTTTGTTCTGACATGCAGAATCTTAGCATATTTTCTTAATACTGCAGGGTACTCTCCATTTCAAGTTTTACTCCAAATGGGGAAATGTTATAAAAATTTATAGATTGCTATGTTATCAATTTTCTTCTAAATTCTTTAACTATAAAAATCTTTACTTCATTGTGTTCTGGGGAAGAAGAAAATACATATGATATTTGCCATGAAAAAAATTTTAAATTATAGTTCGATGCTGTATACCACCAACAACTATATTATCTAAAACCATTCCAGAATCTTTGAAAAACATTTAGTCTTTTTTCTAGCATTCATCTCACAGCCCAAAAGACTTTGTGACTCAAAATCTTAAGTCACAAAGAGCTTATATGCTGGATGGGAAAATTTAGTTCTTTTCAATTTGGCCATAGAATAATGATGAATATAGGAAAAGATATTCCAAATCAGTAACTCTTAATAAATATCATGATATAGGGCTATTTGACTTTGTGAAAACCTATGGGTTTGAACACAAAGGAGAGGAAAGGGGAGAAGGTTAAGTTTCTTAAACTTTAATAGAGGTTACATACTTTCTCTGTGCATATGGTTCATATTTCCTTTATAGAGAAAACTGATACCATAGTACAGTCCTGTGGCCTGTAGCCCCACAGCAATCCAGCTCCCAACCCAGGCATGGCAGTGAATACAGGTAATTGTCTTGTGCTGCGTCCTTCTGTCTCCTTCACAAACAATGACATATGGCTGCTAGGCAGGAAGCAATATGTAGGAAAATGTAGTTGTACACACAATAGATGAAGCGAGAATTTATAGTGGGTTTACAATTTTAAATTGAAAATTGTATAATCCTGAAGGAATATTCCTATCTTAACTAAAATAGCATTGCTAATTATCAAAAGAAAAATGTCACCTGATGCTTCCTAAATTGATTGTGTAATTAAAAGAGGCTTATTAGTGGTTAGGCCAAAATAAAAAAAAAATTGGGCAGTTCAAGATTAATTTAAGTGTATTTGGCCATTCTTTAATTCATGATTACACATCACTGTTCAGATGTTTTGGGGTAGTATATTTATTTGGGCTGTGAGATTTTCTTTGTGAGGTTGCAAATATGAAAATAAGAGAACTATGAAAAATTTTATAGAAGGGCTGAATTATATACTTCCCAATTTGAACCTAAGGCCTTGTTAACTTTTGACTTGCTGTACCACTGCCAAACCTACAAATGTTTTATTTGGTATTGATGAGTTTTAATTTCTTCTTTATATTCTAATTTCCCACACTACAATTAATGTTTTTTAATTATGACTTATTTATCAACTTGTTATATATTGATAACCTACTTATAACATTACATAATCCATTTATTTTTATCCCATATTTCAAAAATATTTTGTAATGAATTTTATATTTAAACTAAAACTTTCTATATATGTACATAATTTTGTTCCCCAATAACAGTGTTATTTTTGACCATTTTGCAAATATAGTCTCCTTAGAATAGAACTTTTAAAATTATTTCCTAGCACTTTAAAATTACTGAGCTTTAATAATAATAATATTATTATTATTTTGCCCAATTTGATTGACATCACAATTGTAAAATTGAGAAAATATCCAATAGGCCTATATATAAATCTTACCTCTTCAACAGCCTACTTTAAGCACATAACCCCTCTGAATATGTTTCCACATCTAAGAAATGGGAATAGTAATACTAATGGTAGACAGACATTGCAAAAATGAGATAATGTATATGATGTCTATCACTCAGCAAATATTTAATAAGTATATATTTCATTGTGTTTCTAGCACATAGATTTGACTAAAAGAGGTCAAGAATACATTTTCAAAAACAAACAAAACAAAAGCATCAAATAGTTTTTAAACTATTGGCTGATTAAAACAAAAAAGATGGAACCTCCTTTGTTTATTTTGGTAACCATGGTACTAAAACAACCTGAACTATAAACTAACACAAACAAGAAAACAAAATAATACTATAAGCATATTAATTTGTCAATTTAGTAAAAAAATATACATAAAAGTATATACTTTAATCGAAAGGGATTTTCTCAGTAATTGTTAAGGTTGATTAAATTAATAAATAATTTTCTTAATTCATCACATTTATAAATCAAAGGAAAATATATGTGAATGTTTTGATACTAAGAATGTATTTGTTGAAATAAACAATATTCATTTCAGATTTATAAGATAATTCTTTAACATAATGAAAAAGTTTATTTCAAGTTAATGTTAAAAATTATATTGAATGATGAATCAGTACAGATATTTTTTATAATCAAATATTCCTTTGTAATCAGGAAATTTCCATTGTGATCAAGAGGTTATGGACTCTAATTGCTTGCATTAATTAAATACTTCATGTTTGCTAGGCACTAAGTCCAAATGCTTTTAAATCCCCTCACATACTTTAGGAGAGTAGATATTGTTTTTTTTTCCCTCTGTTTATGTATCAGAATACAAGGCAAGTATGGTTAAATAAGTGAAATAAATTGCCATACATTACATAGTTCATAAATAGCAGAGTTAGGACTTAAGCTAGGTGCTTCTAATTTTAGGACCTACTATCTCAGATATCTAGCACTTTTATACCTAACAAGAACACTGACCCATGCTCAGGTCACCAACAAATAGGAACACCAAATATTTACTTTGTTGATAGAATTTATTTGCTAGTTTAAAATTGTAGTTGTCATGGGGAAAAATCTGGGAATTCTCTTAGACTTTCATATGATATGGTTCAGTATAGTATTCAGTGCTTCACATCTAAGGGTTAAAATTCAGTCCTTTTCTCCTGCCTGAAGTTAACCAGAAGACTTATCTAAAATTACTTCAGATTTATTTATGTGCTGATTCACAAACATCCACTCAGAACCTACCTTGTCCTACAGATTTTTCTCTAGGATGAGGGATATAGTGACAAATACAATTGATTCACTCCTTTTGTTTGAGATACCATTTTAACATAATCAAAAGTGTGTGTGTGTACACACACACATACACACATGTATATATGTACATATCTGTGTATACATTATGTACTTGTGTATATACATGTATAGCTATATATAGTTTACATTCAATATTATTTTGTATTAGTTTAAGATGTACAGCATAGTGGTTAGACAATCACCAATACTTTACAAAGTATTCCCTTCATATTTACAGTACCTACCCAAAACCATACAGAATTTTTGCAACATTAATGACTATATTTCCTATACTCCTAAGATACTCACAGTTTAGTGGCAAAACAGGAATGTAAAATGCAAACAGTATACATGCAACAATGAGAAGTCATACAAGGAACACAGATATCACATAGGAGGTAATGATAAAACTATTTGGGAGTGGGTAGGAATGAGTTATTTTTAAGAAAGTCTTGAACTAGGTGACATTTAAGTAGTGTTTTTAGAGATCAAAAAGTTCAACATGAAGAAAGAATAGCAACTTGCCTTTTTTAGTAAACTAATAAATATTTGCTATATAATTAAGAGAATTTTCCTTAATTTATAAAATTGACATCCCCTAATAACTATGTAATATATGCATTTCTATATTATCATACTGATCAAATGATCATTTTTAGGCCAATACCACATTTTAGACATATTAATCATTGACATAAAGCACAAATAAAATATGCTACAGTGATCTGTCTTTATTTTATTTAGTTGCCATTTAACTATAGGACCACATTTAAAATAAACATGTTCTACAATAATTAACTATAAATAATTAGATAACTAACTATCTTTAATATATCTTGAATTACCGTTAATATAGTTGTTGAACTTAAAGTTTGGAAGAGATGTAGAATAATCATGTGGTGAGATCCTTGATTTTGCATAGAGAATAACCTGGTAATGATCATTTAACCAAGAAATAAGCAGTGGGGCTAAAGTCCAATCTTTTCCTTTTTTTTCTTCTAAATCTTCTTACATAGTGCCTGACCCAAGCTCTTACATTTAATGAGATTTATGATTACACATACATGAATATTATATAGATATAATCCAACAATAAAATAATGAAGAATGCTTTTCAAAATACATAATTCCTGCTCCATCAATTTATCATTTTACTTATGAGGGAAGATTTAGCCAGCTTCGATTGTGATAGACACAACCTGTAATAGCACAGATGATTTTCCCTTTACAAAATGTTTGCCACTAAAGTGCTATACTTAGAAGGACTGAGTAAGGGAGGAGGCGACTCTACACAGAGCAGTCTTTAAGTGTGATTTGTGGATCTCTACATCAAATGAGCAGATGCCTGACCTACCCTGAGCTCACTTAATAATAACTTAGAAGAACAGATCCTGAGAATTATAATCTCTGCAGAACCACTGGCATGGGCCTTTCCTTTGAAATCTCCGTTTACTTCAATTTGCTTTGTGTCAACTATATGTAAATGTCTAATTTCTGAGTATGTACTGGGTTACTTGGTGATGTCCCCATAAACTTAACTGGAAGTTATACAGAGTCATTCAGAAGGATCTTGGCAAAATTATCTGTATTCTGTTCTCATTCAAGTGTGTTAATTCTTTCTTCAAGTTTCTTAGTATTTGAACTCTTCTCTTTATATCAACTTTGCTATTGTACATTCCTATTTGAGGACACTGAGTCATTTACTAGTCATTTACTAGTAATAAATAGTCATTAAATGGATGTAAATGAGGATGATAGTTTTCTAGAGTCTTCCATTTATTATCCTTTCTCTCTCTTTCTTTCTTCTTTCTTTCTTCCTGTCCTGTCCACAAAGAAATTGATCTGCTACCAAATCCTTGCTCATGATTTCTTCCAAATGCAACTAGAAAGAAGTCTTAGTTTCTTTCTCAATTTTTCTTGTAGCTCATCATCAACTGAATCTGAATATTCATTCAGATTCCTCCCTCCTTTACTTTGATATCTCTTTTTATCAATTTACCCACTTTTCTGCTTGGGAAAGAAAAAAGTGGGAGAGGGGAAAGAAATTGCATGAAAAATATAAATGCTGGAAATCTCTGCATGTTGGTGATTATTTACCTGTTAGGTCAGTCTGGGAGTTTTAGATCTAAAATCTATATTTTAGAGCTAACCCATAGGATTCTAGCTATAGTTAATTTGTCTTACATAATCCTAAACTCTAAAATCATTGAGTCAGATGTTGGCTCACTGGCATTGATAATCCAATCATTGAAGATGTCAATGAGGACTGTGTGTGATACCTTATGAGTCATGACCATGTTATTTAGCTACAAAAGTATATAACTTTAATGTATTTAAAAATGTCCTTACTAATGATGAAGTCCAAAGAAGAGGAAAGGTTTGGCAACATCATATCAGAAAATCTATTTTCTTTCTGTCACTCTTGGATTCATTGAAATGGGCTGGCATCCCGCTTTTTGGCATTCCTCCTTGTCTAACTTTCTTCTTTGCTTGTGATGTATAATGTGAAAAGTGGAAGCATTTCTTTGACAACTATGTAATTTTATGGATACATCTTTGCTATCCCCTCAACTAATATTCCTCGCCTCCTTAAAAATCTAACATAAATAAGTTTATGCAGAGCAACCCTGCAGGAACATATTTTTTCTCCTCCATTGTTGATAACTAACTTCTTACTCCTCCTAAGTTTATACCTCAGTCTCTAATTCATTTTTCCAGACCAATTCCAGACTTCAACTCTATCTTATTATGTGGTACACTACATTATAATTATGTTCTTATATTTACATCTCTCTCTGTGAGACTCAAAATCCTTCAGCCAAGAGTGGGAGACTTATTCATCACTACATAAGCAAACCTAGGACAGCGTTGGGTTTAATAGTGTTACGCCTTAATAAAATGGAACTGAATTTCACTGAACTACAGCCACTCTTTTTAAAAATATTTTATTTATTTAATTTTTAGAAAGAGGGAAAGGCAAGAAGGAAGAAAGGGGGAGACACATTGATGTGTGAGAAACCCAGCCCACAACCCAGACACATGCCCTGACCAGGAATCTATCTGGTGACCTTTTGTTTTGTGGGATGGTGCCCAATCCACTGAGCCACACCAGTCAGGGCTACAGCTGCTCTTAATAGAGTCTGGTTTAATTTAACTCGTTAAATTGAAATTTCCCTTTGTTCCAATTCCACACCCTAAAAACCAGGGAAAATTAGCTCTTGCTATGGTACTTCACAGACTAACCATTTGTACAACCGACTTCTTTTAATCATATCATATCAGTGTGTAATTGAAAGAGTATGTTTATCTGAACCTTTACTATATTGCAAGAAAAATACTGCGTCAGCACCAGTTACTTCCCCACTAGGCCAGAGTCACAGTTGCAGTCTACACATTTATGTACTTGATAGCTGTGAACTTGTAAAGGGCTGTGAGGGTATATAAATAGATATCTGTATGCTGGCATATTTCTTTTCCTAGTCCACATAATTGAGTACACACATGTAATTCTTTATCTCTGAAGGTATAGTAATAAATGTATACACTTGATATAAAAATACAAAGAACTTTATGGTATACTATATGCCTTTATCTTAACATTCAAAGCCTGAATATAATCTAATAAAAGCAACTTTGTAGATAGTGCAGCACTCTGGACAAAACCACCCCAGTGATCATTGCTTTCCAGACAGGTTCTGACCCTTTCTAAAACACTTACAGTAAAGAGATAACACATCACAAAGACTTTTTGATAGACATTTTGAGAGTTACTCAAATGGGATTTGGAGCTGCATATGATGGGATAGAAATAATCCAGTCATTGTAATTCATCTAAAGCACTTTGTAATCTTGAGTTGCCCTGTCTCTCTCTAGAAATAATTAATGTTTCACAAAAGGTAATATCTCTTGAAGGAAATTTAATTTAAGAATCTATTTTAAGTAATAGTGTGTTGATGACACTTTAGTAAATGGTAGGTGTTAAAAATATTCTGAGAAACAGGTGTTGTATATGTGTGTGTGAGTGAATGTTTTAAATTCAAGACTAACCACAAAGGAAGGAAACCACAGCAATTCTGTTTTTTTCAGGAATGCTATAGATTATAATGATAACTCCTGCCCAAGCTTATTAATCTAGCATCTTTAATTAAAGTGGATAGTTATGGAGTATATTTATTTAACTAAAATATTTAATTTTACTAAAAGAATATAATTGTATGGCTTCATTGAGTGAACAGAGAAGCCAGATTGTTTACAGATCCGAAGTAGCTACTCCTGTCACATGAGATGGGTGTGATGAGCATTGTGCCTGAGATTTTAATAAAATCATTGGATAACATGAAAATCCTCAGTACATAAAACCACTTTTTGACAAAGAAAAAACTATACAAATAAATGGAACTACTTTTGTTAAGCCTTTGATTTAATAGGGTATATTATATTCTGTAAGTGTTAAAACCTGAATAACACCTTAAATTATTGTTTATCTTTCTGATTGTAATAGAAATTAAAACTACTATTCATGCGAGTATGCCAAAAAAAGATGAAATTTTTGTTCACGCATTTATGTTACAATTATTTTACATACTGTGTGCCAGCCACTGTATAGTAAGTAATGAGTAAGGCAGACATGATTATGACTTTCATAAAACTTATTGCCCAATTCTTTTCCTGTAAAGAGACAGATAGAGAAAATAAAAACTGATAAAGGCACTATTATAGAAAACGATAAAGGCTACAGAATGCCTTACTCTAGATAAGATAGTGAGTGTATTTAAGGAGATATCATTTAATCTGGAACCTGAAGAATGAGCACCTGGAGAATATTTCAGGGAGGGTAGCACATTCAGAGACCCTGAATTCAGGGAGATCTTGGAAGATCTTAGTGCGACAGGAGCTGAGTCTCCAGGGAGCAACCTGAAATAAAACAGCAGACAGGGGTGGGGATACTTCATGCAGGGCCTCACTGGCTGTGTTAGAGAGTTCAGGATTGGTCAGCAGTGTAATGGGATGCCATTAAAGGTTTTGGGGAGTCTTAACATCCAAATTTCACTTTAAATACAGGATGGGCAAAAGTAGGTTTAAAGTTGTTCATATGGAAAATAATACAACTGATAAATAATAATGCAAGAATAAACTCTGTTTCATATAATCATAACTATATATCAGCCTGACTAACTTCAGAAAGGTTTTTAGTATGTTAAAAGTGGAAACAGACAGCTGAAGGCTAAAACACAGAAGGAACTAGCATGCAAATTAATTTACTGTATTCTAACTACGTTTTGAAAAATGTGCTATTATGAGGGACTTGGGTGCATATCTAAGTTTTCTTGTTTGCTCTGTTTATCTCTCTGCTTGTATACATATTGTGGTGCTGTTGTCACTTAACAGTACAATGAATGACTAACCTTCCATGCCATTAAGTAATTTTCTACAGCATCATTTCAGACACAAAATTTCACTGTTTAGATATACTATATATTTATTTAAATAGCCCCATTATTTTTGAACTCTAGAGTTGTTTCCAATGGCCTACTACAATAAATAACTTTTCAATAATTTTCTACTCACAAAACCATAATGCATATCCTTATTGATTTCCTGAGGATATATTGTTGGTGAAAAACCATTACTTTCTGAGAGACAAACATCCATCATTTCTGTGGCAAAAACCACAGAACAGTGAAGCCGAGTGGGATGAGGCTGTAGAACAGTCAGCATGGTTCACTCATTAATGACTCATTGCCACTCATCAGGAGTGCCCCCACTCATCTCTGCCTCCACTCCCAACAGAAGATGTTTCAAATTCTGCAGTCTAATGGGTTATAACATGTCAGGGACTTTCAGGATTTTAAGAAAATACTTGGAACTGTAAATATCAAATCCACAATGCTAAGGTGCACTTTCTCTAATCTCCTTATTCAATACTAGCTCATGGTTTGGAAAACCATTACCAAACATCAGCTCTTTTATTTCTGTATTGAAAGTTTGTGTTCTTCCAAGATTTATATGTTGGAACACTAATCCCAATGTGTTGGTATTTGAAGTTGGGGCTTTTGGGAAGGTAATTGGGTCATGATTGGTAGAACCCTCATGAAGGGGATTGGTGCCTTTATAAGAAGAGGTCATAGAGCTAGCAGGCTCCCTTTCCACCATGTGAAGACACAGCAAGAAGACAGCTCTCTATAAACCAGGTGAGGCCACTCACTAAGAACCTGATCATGCCCATACTCTGATCTTGGGTTTCCAACTTCCAGAACTGTGAGAAATAAATATTCGATCTGAAGCCACCAAATCTATAGCAAGTTGTTAAGGCAGCTTGAACTGAGAAAATTGCCTTCTTTCTTTGCAGCAGATTTTAAAGATTAGAAAGCACATGTTGAGGGAAAGTATTTTGATACATCTCTATTTACCTTTAGAAATGTGTATTTAAATAAACACGGACACATATACACACAACCTGCTTCAAGACCTGGATCAGAATAAACAGGGGTGAACTAGACTGTCAAGTGGATCTTGGAAAGAAAGTAAATCCTAAGAAACCAAGGGTTCTCTACCCCCTCACCCTACGGAACATTAACAAAGCATAGCTTGGAAAGTCTTTATTTTTAATTTTGGTAGCTGAAAACCTAGACTAAGAAGTCCTGGGGTAGAAGGCTTATGGATTCTGTCATCCTCACTTGTCAAAAATATTTTATAGGAAAAGACAAGCTGTTGCTTTGCTTATGTGCATGCAGTTCTGATTCAGTGCTAATATATGTCTTGGAGGATGCAGCTGTGTGATTCACTTCATTAAAGAACACTTTTAATATTGGAATTAAATAAGTATTAATAAACTAATACTATAAAATGTTAATATTAGTACCCTTTATATTTTTAAAGCCTCTGTTCAAAGCACTAGTCCTTTTAATCATCTTAATAATCAACATTAGTGGTATAATCTGACTACAAATGAATCTTAAAATCAAGTAGCAATTTATAACAGACATAAGTTTAGCTTCTGTATAAAGTGTATGAGAAATACACCTGTATAGCAAACGACACCAGAAATTCACTTATATGGAAACCTCCAGTCTTCACATTTTAGTCCCTGAGGTCAACATTGGACACTTTAACATAATGGGGAACAGCTGGGAAAACAATGCGGCAACCAGTGCAGACCAGATGACACACACAGGTTCTCCTCCATATTTTTTCTCCAGAGGAGGAAAATCCAGCCCAGAGAAAACAATGATCTGTCTGTTACCAGAGAGCTATTGAGAGAGAGAGCTAAGGAGGAAAATGTCTCATGCCTAATAGAGTTCTTTTTTTATTATTCTTTAAGTACAGTCACATAGTGGAGTACATGCATTTAAGGCTAGAGAAGCAGGAAGCACAGAATATGAATAAAGACCTAGCAGCTATGTAAACTTTGGAAAGTTATTCTAACCATAAAAGAAGGCTTAAATTGTAGATAAATCCTAACATATCTAAAATTAAATTATTTTATTTATTTGTCATTTCCAGAAAAAGATAAAAAAGAATTAAAAGTTTATTATAAAAGTTATATTTTTAAGTGAAAATTTAAATTGTATTATGTATATTATAGTTGTTAATGTTATTTCCTGTTTTTTTGCCTACAAAGATATTTTTGATGTAAATTCTTATAAGTGCAATGAGATATTTCCTAAATATCCTTTTTGATGCAGACACCAGCCCTCAGTATCTGTGTCATTATGGGTGAAATGAGACATTCACACGGACTACCAGATCTAGTGGAGGGAAAGGGACAGCATGGCTTTTCTCTAAAGGGAGCAAAAGCTGCGGCCTCCGCCATGATAGGCCTTTATTGGGTTTCTCCGACCATTACATGATGGTCCTCATTTACTATGCACAGGTTCGCTTTAGGTGGTTACCTTTTACAGAAAACAAAGGAGCCAATGCTGCTGATCACATTACAGAAGAGGGATATTTGCAAATGAAAAGGCAAAAGTGGTTGAACCAGTTGCATTCATCCTTGAAAGGTTTAGCATGGATTTTAGGAAGTTACTTTGCAATAAATGTCCTCAATTCAGGGTGAGGGAATTTTTAGCAAAAAGCAAGACTCCAAGCAGCCTAGGTACATCGCAGGCCTGATTTCCCACAGGAGAACCTATCTGTGGGCGTGGGTCCTGTGCATCTGCAAGTAGGAGCTGGGTCCATGCCATGCAGAACAGTCTCCTACATCTTCCCCCTTGTTTTTAGTTAGGACCGCTATAGATCCCACAAAGCTTGCTGCTTGCTGGTCTCCCACATGACCCTGGGAAGATAATTCACAAATACATCAAAGTGCACAGGGCATTATTATAATCGGTAAGCAACCAGTAGTTCCAAAATCCCACATTCTGGGTCATCTGCTCCCTCCCTGGCCAAACAAGGACTGAGCAGCACCTGGGGAGGCCAGTGTACCTGATGGCACAGAGAGAGGAGTGAGGACAAAGAGGCACCCACACAGGGACTATAAGCACCTACGCAAAGCCCTGGTGAAGGTGTGCACCCCACCCCGTGCATCCAAAGGCACCTGCCTCTACGCCTACGCTCCCAAGCCGGAGAGAGAGTGTGGTTTGGTGAAAATCTCAGAAACCACAGTGTTGAAAAATGAAAAGCCACAGGTGCTTCCCAGGACCTACAATACCCAATCTGTGAATTGGGGGCAAGTGGGAGCCCATTGGGATCCAGAAAGCGAGAACCCGGAAAAGGGGCGGGCACTCCACAGGACGTTGGAACACACTGCGGTGAACTCCCAAGCTCGCACATAGATGTACCGAACCCCCACACACGGGTCCCTTCTGGAAGACATCAGAGGAGCTGGGGGAAAAGGTGTGCACCTTCACTAAGAACAGTACTTCAGAGGCTGACTGAGTCCTGAACGGAGCGGGGAGGGGGGCGGACAGAGAAAACCTGTCTCCAGTAACCCCTCAGTGGGGGGAAACCAGCTAGAAAAACCGGTTTGGCCAGTCTGAAATCAACAATAGGTGTATGTGTTTTTGTGTGTGTGAGTATGTTTTCTTTTTTTTGCTGTTTGTTGGTTTTTTGTTTGTTTTTCTTTTCTTTTAATTATTTTTAAATAAGTTTTTATCTTTTAATTCGTATTGTTTTGATCTATCAATTCTTTATGCTGCTCTTTCTGTCACCCTAGTGTTGACCCTTCTCCCTTGCTTTCCAAATTTATCTCTTCTTCCTTCCATCTTCTGCTTGGTTCCTTCCTCCTTTTTTTTTTCCTTTGGAACCTGCAAGTAATTGCATAATTACATAATCATTATTTCATTATTCCTACACCTTTTACTTATATAGTATTCTAGTATTCCACTTCTTTTTGTATAGACTTCTTTGCCTGGCTGATTATATTGTATCATTTGATAGGTTTCCCCTGTTGTCTCATTTATAGTGTATTGCTAATATACTGTCCTTCA
>CM052540.1:67087167-67146352 GCA_028533065.1 Trachops cirrhosus | reverse complement strand
CCATCATTAAAAACAAAAATTTTCTAAATGAATAAAAATATATTTTAAAAAAACTAGGTTGTAGAAACAAAGAATCATGCAAGATGCATACACTCTTGTAAGGCCTCTGTCTCTCAATTTGGTCCTCACTCACCTTCTTACCTGCTCTGACAAACTGAAAAGTTTCTGTTCTTCTATCGTGGGTTTCTACTTCTCCTCAGCAGCCTTTGAGAGTTTATAATAGTCTATTGGGCCCAGCTGCATGTTCAAAACACTCCATTTTCTTTCTATCTTTTTAGCTTAACTCTTTTTTAAGTATATTTTAATCTCTGTTAACATATTATTTTATATTTTAGCTAAACTATACCTCAGCCACTATTAGTTCAAATCAAATTATCTTAAGATTTCTGGAAACAATACCCAAACAGGAAACAACTATTCAAAGATATATTTGCAATAATATTAAGAAAAATGTCTACTAAATTTATTCTGTAAAGTAAAATGAATAGTTTTGGATATTAAATTACCATTTAATACTTTGCAGCTAATAAAATTAACCATATATTAAACACTTTCTAAATCCAGAAACTGTGTAGGCAACACGGGCACTATATATATATCATCTATCCTGTAATAAGCCAAAGATTAAATAGTCTGAGCTCCACATAACTTGAGCCACACAAATAATTTCCTTCCAACTTCTCATCACCTCACGTGAATAACCACAACACTGACTGATAGTTTCTATCACAAACTTCAATTTAGCATTTCCAGCAGCATGCTTTTAATATTCAAATCTGACTTCAACAATCATTTTCTATTTTTCTCAGTTTATGACTTTCATCACTCAATTGGAATGGCATATATTAAGGCCTAACAAAGTGAATACATGGGTTACAGCAAACTACATGCTATGAAAGGTTACAGAAGTCACAGAGTTTGATGAGATGACAGCTTTTATTGGAATCATAAAGCAAACAGACATAATGATAATAATAAACAATAATATAACAACAATGACAGCTATTGAGAGGTCTGCTAGGTGTCAGACAAAATTTTAGGTGATTTTCATGTCTTACTTCTATTTTTCAGAATAACCTAACACAGCAAGTATTCCATTTCTCTTTTGTAGTAAAAGAAGGAAGGTCAAAAATGTTAAGTGATGCCTCCACATTCATCCATCTTTTTTTAAATTAAATTTTTTTTATTGTTGTCCAAGTACAGTTTTCTGCTTTTCCCCCCACCCCTGCCAACCACCCCAGCCCTCTCCACCTCCCTCCCCTGTTTCCACCCTCCTCTTGTTATCATCCATGTGTCCTTTATACTTGTTCCTGTAAACCCTTCACCCTTTCCCCCCATTATCCCCTCCCCTCTCCCCTCTTGTCACTATCAGCCTGTTCTCTATTTCAGTGTCTTTGGTTATATTTTCCTTGTTTGTTTGTTTTGTTGATTAGGTTCCTATTAAAGGTGAGATCATATGGTATTTGTCTTTCACTGCCCGGCTTTATCACTTAGCATAATGCTCTCCAGTTCCATCCATGCTGTCCCAAAGGGTAAGAGTTCTTTCTTTCTTTCTGCTGCATAGTATTCTGCTACAAATGTACCATAGTTTTTTATCCATTCATTTACTGATTGGCACTTAGGTTGCTTCCAGCATTTGGTTATTACAAAGTGTGCTGCTATGAACATTGGGGTGCATAGGTTCTTTTGGATTGGTGTTTCAGGATTCGTAGGATATAGTCCCAGCAATGGGATTGCTGGATCAAAGGGCAGGTCCATTTTTAGTTTTCTGAGGAAGTTCCATACTGTTTTCCATAGTGGTCGTACCAGTCTGCAATCCCACCAATAGTGCACTAGGGTCCCTTTTTCTCCACAACCTCTCCAACACTTGTTGTCTGTTGTTTTATTTATGATGGCCATTCTGACTGGTGTGAAGTGATATCTCATGTGGTTTTAATTTGCATCTATCTGATGTCTAGTTATACAGAGAATCTTTTCATATGTCTCTGGACCCTCTGTATGTCCTCCTTGGAGAAGTGTCTGTATAAGTCCTGTGCCCATTTTTAATTGGGTTGCTTGTCTTCTTAGAGTGAAGTTGTGTGAGTTCTTCATATATTTTGGAGATCAAACCCTTGTCCGAGATATCATTGGCAAATACGTCTTCCAGTATGGTTGGTTCTCTCTTCATTTTAATGCTGTTTTCTTTAGCTGTGCAGAACCTTTTTATTTTGATGAAGTACCATTTGTTTATTCTTTCCTTTATGTCCCTTGCTCTAGGAGACATATCAGTGAAAATATTGTTGCATGGAATATCTGAGATTTTCCTGTCTATGTTCTCCTCTAGAACTTTAATGGTGTCATGAGTTATATTTAAATCTTTTATCCACCTTGAATTTACTTTTGTATATGGTGTAAGTTGGTGATCGAGTTTCATTTTTTTGCATGTAGCTGTCCAGCTTTCTCAGCACCATTTGTTGAAGAGGCTATTTTTACTTCATTTTATGTTGCTGCCCCCTTCGTCAAATATCAATTGACCACAGAGACTTGGGTTTATTTCTGGGCTCCTTATTCTGTTCCATTGGTCTGTGTGTCTATTCTTATACCAGTATCAGGCTGTTTTGATTACAATGGCCTTGTAATACAGTTTGATATCAGTTATTGTGATCCCTCCTACTTTATTCTTCTTTCTTAAAATTGCTGCAGCTATTCAGGGTCATTTATGGTTCTATATAAAGTTTTGAAGTGTTTGTTATATATCTGTGAAATATGCCATTGGAACTTTAATAAGGATTGTGTTGAATCTATAAATTATTTTGGGTAGTATGGACATTTTGATGATGTTTCTTCTTCTGATCCATGAACACGGTATATGTTTCCATTTGTTTGTGTATTCCTTGATTTCTTTCTTCAGGGTTATGTAGTTTTTTGAGTACAGGTCTTTTACCTCCTCAGGTGTATTCCTAGGTATTCATTACATTCATTCGCCTTCAAGAGCCATGTAAAGCTGCTTTAAGACATAATAGATTTTAGTGCTTCTCATTTTGAAGTGCCCATCCTTAATATATGATGCAAAGTTAAATATATTCACATATCACATTAAGTATAATGTTTTTTATTTATTTATTTATTTATTTATTTAGGCAGAGAGAGAGAGAGACATTGATTTGTTGTTCCACTATCTTATGCATTCATTGGTTGATTCTTGTGTGTGCCTTGACTGGAGATCAAACCTGCAAACTTGTTTTATCAGGACGATGTTCTAATCAACTTAACTACCCAGCCAGGGCCCCAGTAATATATGTAAAGGTTTTCAAGTTTATTATGGTAATTATTTAGTTGCAAGACAGCCACTCAATTTATGATTGGCTGTGATTTCTCAGAAACTTGGGGGTATACTTGACACTTAATGCCTAGTTTATTTTCAAATATAATACTTTAATGAATATCAAATTTAATAATTATATATAAATATAATACACTCGAAGACATTGAATTAAATATTTATTACCTTTAATTATTCATATTGAGCCAATATATATTTTTCTGGTCTTAAAATATCTTTTGCACTTTGATTTTAATGCCTATCAAAAGAAATGATGACCCTGGAGCTGGGACTGGAATCCAGTTTTGTCACAAGTTAAAGTGTATTCTGAATATTGAGGAAAAACCTTATTAAAGACAACCTGATATATCCAGTATGTATTGTATACTATAGAGCAGGGGCATCAAACTCATTTTCACTGGGGGCCACATCAGCCTCATTGTTGCCTTCAAAGGGCCGAATGTAATTTCAACTCCTTAACAGTTACGGAGTAGTGACATTTATGCAATCCTAAAATTATTTTGGCCCCTTGAAGGCAACTGCAAGGCTAATGTGTACCCTGGTGAAAATGAATTTGACACCCCTGCTATAGAGCATATCTATAAGTGCTGAAGCCCACCCGAGTAATGGGATATATTTTGTTACTGTGGTTTGTCACTCGGCATCACAGAAATGTAAAGTTTTTATTTTATATATCATATCACCCCAAAAGGTGTTGAAGACTGCATCCTATTCTACTTTCCTACCCCTTCCACAGGAGTTAGTACAAATTATACACATTATTTAGACTTATTACATACTGCTTGCCTTCAAAAATTAAACCAAGGCTTCTGAGGAAGGGTGTACGGATGAGGTTGCTGGAGACACAAACACTCCCTAGAAGAATAACTAAACAGATAATGGGGTTGTGGCACTATTAGAAATGTAGTATCTTTATATGTATAAATTCCTTTTATTATAAGGTAAAGGGGTAGCCTAGATTAGGAAAATACATGCAAAATACATGGCAACTCAGTCTGGTTTTCCAAATACAAGAAAACCAAACTCTCTTTTCCTCTCTGATTTCACAGCCTACTCCTTCAGTCTCTGTGCTAGAGGATCACCTTCCTCTCTAGGAAGCTGGGCAATTTGTTTGTTTCCAACATCTCAAGCATATTTCCACCTCAGAGCCTCTGTGCTTGCTGGTCTGTCTGCTTGAAATGTTATTCTCCTAAACATTACACGGGTGGCCCTTTAATTTAGTCAGGACTTACTCAAATGTTACTTCCTACATGAAATAGTGGACTCCAAACATAACACAGAAAATATTAAATAAAGTAAGCACATATCCTAAGTAGACTACATAGAATATTGATCTCCCATCTATATCTATTTCCTTACTTGGATTTACTGTGCACATTATTCATGGCACTGAAATATAAAATTTTGTCATATGATTCAATGAGTCAATTCATGCAAAGTGCTTTGAAACAGCGCTTGGCACCTGGTAATTTCTATGTAAATGTCTGTTGAATATACAGTATAGTTAATCCACTGCATTTTGCAGAGAGGAAATGGAGTCTCAGAAGTGAAGGGCCACACACCTGGTTGGATGGGATCCTCAGTTTCTATTATATTACCCAAGGCTCAGTGTGATTATGGTAGTTAACCCTTTCTTCAGTCTCCTCCTGCTGAATGAACATTCCACTTATCAATGTTTTTACCTGAGAAAAATAAATAGGAATGTGACGCAAGGCACATTTCTGGCTTTACCAAACAAAATTAAATATTAGAGACCAAATGGCCACATTCAAGGTCTAATATTAATTTTTACATACAAAAAGGAAAGATTTGATGAAATTTCTGCAACCATGAGTACCAAGCTCTATAAATACTATTTAGGCTTTTCCAAAAATGTATCCCTAGTGTCAGAGGCATGATCTTAACCTATAGAGGTTGGTCTAAACCTAAATGGACCAAACGCAGTCATAAAACTTATGTGAATGCTAATGTTTAATCTCAAGAAGTTATAAAAATTTTGCATTCAACTTTATACTGTATCCATTTTTTTAATGAGAAATAAAATTTTATTGCATTGAGTTTATTTTATCTTTGAGTTGATTTTTTACTGCAGGCTAGTTTATCATAACAATAGATAAATTAGCACCAGAAGTAGAGTGTGTTATGACCTAAACCTCAAATACATGTCATTTTATGTGTACCTTTATATATGAATAATGCTCTAAGTTACTTACCACTGATTAAAATCAGCATTCCAGGCAGGTACTAGTTTTGTCCATTGACTTGCCATATGTCCTGCCACACTAACATTCATCCAGGGGACCAGGCTTCCCACTTTGGGCAGCAAGTACTTAGATTTTGTTTCACCTCTGTTATTGCAGAGGGAGTTTGATCTCATGTCTTTGTTTCCATATCATAGTTGAAATGCTTTGGAAATATGCATTATGCAACAATATCCACATTCTTGGCTATAAATACATGTTCTCTCTTTTAAACTTCACACTAATATATTCACGTTGAAAATGGGAGAAAATGTCAATTTAGGGTGAGTAATATCATAATTAATAAAATGACATTTTCTAGCACACCTCACATTGAATTTAATTGATAACATTTGTCTTTAATAAGTTATTTGCATATTTGACTTCTGTCATATTTTTGTTTCTGATGAGCACATAATTGACCTGCATTATTTTGTATTTAGAGTGTACTTCAAGGGATAGAATGAAAGAGTTTTCATCTGTATACTTCCCATGGGGACAGTTATCAGTTGTGATCATGGCCTGGGATCATGGCCTGACTTGCCAACAGGACTTCTATAATGCACATGTAAATATTGTTTCCTAGTCTAGTGATTCTGTGTGTTTTAATAAAATGAGAAAGTCTGCTCTGTTCACACATGCCAAAACAGGTAGTTTTTTCAGCTCTGATAATTTAATGAATGAGATAGCAATGGCCTCATACCAAATGGGGACTAGATGCAAAAAGTTGATGAGGTGAATTTAGTTCTTCTACCTTGTAATAAATTTAATATATTCTCCACCTGTGTTCATTTTACTAAAGAAAGAAATAACAAGGGGTTTGGGCTATGAATTCTATTGTTAATTTTGTTCTTTCATTTAGCTACACTGTGCTCATTTGGAAAATGAAATGGATTATTTCTTTCACAGAGGATTTTCCTTCTTAATAAGAATCTATGTGTATTATACTGGGTAATAAAAAAGAGCTCTAGGTACAGCTCAGTGCTAGTAATTTTTTTCTTATGTGGTACCTCTGCCTACCTCTCTAAGTCTTCTGAGAGGCTTAGAAAACAAAAGACATCAAGGGAGGAAAGATGATATTAATCAACACTCATGTTTCTGCCTACCTTCTTAACAAAAGAAACATCTTCTTTCAAAAAAACTATGATTTTAGGTAAGATTACATATACTGTAGGAAGAAAAGAAGGAAGAAGAACAGAGGGAGGAAAGGAAAGCAGGAGGCAGGAAGGTAGGAAAGAAGAGTTAGAGGAAATAGCGAAAACACTGGAGGTAGCAGCAGCCGGGAAAGTACAGAAGCATTCTTCATTGTGATTTGATTTTGCTACTGTGATGGAGGGAAAAATCTCCATTTGATTTGAAAGAAGAAACTACATTGATTACTCCTGAGAGCATTCAGAATTAGGGAGTGCTGTTGGTGAAGTCCTCAAAGGGAAATGGGCCCACAGACTGTGGTTCAGTCTTTATGCTGAGTGAAAAACACTCCCTTGGCAAGAGATTTAAGGATATATCAGATATCGCTCTCATACTGACCCATTAATTGTAGGACTACTGGCAGGGAACCCTTCCTTAAATGAGTTAATTGGTAACTTAGTCTCCCCAGACAAAGACTTTGGTGCAAAGATTCTACTGTAGGGAATTTATTTGACAGTTAACCCCAAGAATTACTGGTAGAAGAGTAGGGAGTAAGACAAAGAAAAGAAGGGAGATAGTAAAAGGTGATATTAACCAAGTTAGCCCTCCTGGTATCTGGAGCTGAATCCTGGTGGGGAACTCTGGCAGCCAGCATGGGAAGTCCTTCCTCATAGTTATCCCACCCGGGCGGCAAATGATATGTATATAACCACTCCTATTAGTCATTATTTGATGGTTACTTGGGAAAGGGCAATGAGTGCTAATGTCTGGCATCTCTGGCTTGCCATGCCACACTGGGGCTCTGCAATCTCTAAAGAAAGCTACTGAGCAGAGTAAGGGAGTTACAGGAACCTGAAAGTCAGGCTGAAGTGTTTTGCATGCTAAGGTTCAATGTCAGCATCTGACGATTGATATTGCCTTGCATTCCACTCTATAGCTCTGTATCTGCCTTTTCTTACTACCAGCCCCTCCAATCTTAAGAATAAATGTTTGGTCTTGCCTTGTATTTCATTCTATTGCTATTAATGTGATCATACCCGCCCCGGGATAATATTTGAAGTTTTTATTGACTTGGCAATCAGCAAAACACTAAATCTTGAGTCAGGTGAGGTAGGCTGCACTCTTGGATGTTCAGTGTACTATTTTAGTAACCCAATTTCACGTCCAGTTTCCTTGTCTATGAAATAGGGAGAGTGCCATTCATCATGTGCTAAATTCCTACAGGAGTTAATGAGATCATAGAAAGAAAGTACGATCTACCAAATATCAGTCTTCTTGCCCCATATTCTAAAATATGAGCTCTATGAAGGCAACACTTGTGCTGTTTATTGCTGCAACCCCAGTGCACCTAGAGCAGTACCTGCCACATAGTAGGAACAGCACAGATATAAGAAATGCTCATCAAAGAAGGTAAACATTATAATAGATAGTCTCTCATTGAAATATTAATTCAACTACTTGGCTCCTTGATTTCAGCCAGGGTTTGGATCTCTCTAAGAGCCTTTTTCTGAGACACTCATCAATTAAATATCTCATAAGGCTGTCTTAAGAATTAAAATTGGCCTTAATGATATATTCTCCCTCAACACCATTCAGTCTTATCCTGGGGTTAGCATTCCTTGCATCTAGAGTTGAAAAATATAATAAAGTGTTAAACTACACATTCATATTCTAATAGTCAAATTCACATTTTCCCACTGAATGCAGTTACAATCACTTTATTGTGTTGATATTCTGCTCTAAATTAATGAAAAATAACTTGCTCTAGAATTTTTTATTTGATTACCCTATTCACATTTTTGAAACATAGCTTTATATGATTAAAATTTATTATACTAAACATATTTGAGATTACTTCTGAAATATTCTTAAATTAATACATTTCTAACATGATGCATACAGTGGGGACCTAATGATAATAATGACAGTAGTTAAAATAACTATGTTATTGAACTCCTGCTAGGTGGCAGTGTCTATCTGAGCACTTTACAAATATTGTCATTTCATATCAATCATACAAGGTAACTGTGATTATCCTATTTCAGAAATGAAGGAAATGAGCCATGAATATGTTAATTAACTTAGCCAGGGTCCTAGTTCCTGCCCAGAGAAGTACTCAGATTTGAACTCTAGTATTTCTGATGCCAAGGTTTATACTTAATCCATCACACTATCAACTTGTTTTCCTTTTCAGATAACATAAACCCTTTTTATAAGCCATTTATTTTTTCTTTCATTTTTTTGTTTTTCTATTATAGTTGTCCCAATTTTCTCCTGTTGCTCTCCCCTGCTGCCCACCCCGATTCCCACAGTCAATCTCCACCCTGTTGTCCATGTCCATGAATCATTTATACTCATTCTTTAACTAGGCCTTTCATCTTCTTTCCTCCCTTATCCCGCTTAACCATCCTCTCTGGTCCCTGTCAGTTTGTTCCTTGTCTCCATGTCTCTGGTTCTATTTTGCTCATTTGTTTGTTTTGTTCATTAAGTCCCACTTATAGGTGAGATCTTATGGTATTTGTCTTTCCCCGCCTGGCTTATTTTGCTTAGCATAATGCTCTCCAGCTCCATCCATGCTGTCGCAAAAGGTAGGAGTTTCTTGTTTCTTTCTGCTGTGTAGTATTCCATTGTGTAAATGTATCACAGTTTTTTATCCACTAATTTACTGATGGGCAGTCAGGCTGTTTCTAGCACTTAGCTATTGTAAATAATGCTGCTCTGACCATAGGGGTGCATAGATTCTTTTGAATTGCTGTTTCAGTATTCTTAGGGTGTAATCCCAGCAATGAAGTTGCAAGCCATTTAATCTTATGTCATCCAAATAAGGCTGGGGCTATTATGATCTCCCTTTTACAAATTTGAAAATCATAGCTCAGGGAGGTTACATGAATCATAAGTGGACGAAGAGGTGGTGAGCAGCACAGACAGGACCCAAAGTCAGTCATTTCTCTCCAAAATGTGTTGAAATAGAGCATGATTTTATCTCAAAGAGTATTCCTTCTTCCTTCACACATATTGTCAACTGAATCCTAATTAAAAGAGTAAATATTTTAATTGACTAAAGATAGTAATAGCTGAGGTATTATTTTATAGACACGTATCTGTGGATTCAACAAAGTAGGATTTCCTTATTTAAGCATTATTTTTCACCCTCAGATCTCTAGTACAATGCAATCCACCTTACTATAGTAAGTACTTAATAATGTTGTATAAATGAATCAGCTATTTATCATATTCTAAAAATAATTATTGAGTACCTCTGTATGCCAGGGAAGTGTCAGGCATCAATTAAGAACATACAGGCAATAGAAAAATATCATCTCTAATTCTGGAATCATAAGTCTAATGAGTAACATAGACATTAAATAAATACACACACAGACACACACACACATATATATATATATATTCACATACACAAATAAATACATACTTAAAAACTGTGATAAGAAGAACAAAGGAAAAGAACAGGCAGGGTGTGATAAGAGAAAATAATAAGGCCTTTATTTGGGGAGGGCCTTTTTGAGGAAATGATAACTCATAAATAACAGAATAACAGATGATTCCCAACTGCACCAATTCCCATCTACTAGGCAAGAATTTGGTCACTGGATTTTTGAATACAAGATAATACTCCCTATGTCAATATAAGATCTAATTTCTAATGAGTTAAAACTGGGTCTATGAAAAGAAGCATGAGGGAACTTTCTGATGGGATGAAAATATTGTATATGCTGATCACTGTGATATTATTTGAATTTATTAATTTTCACAGTTCATTGATGTTTATAGTTCAACTGTGTGAATTGTATTATATATAATTTATACCAATACAAAGTTGATTAGAAAATAAAACTAGATTTAAGTTACTGCATCAATAAGCCAGCAAACTGAAGATGAATTAGAATTACTCTGACAATTACCTACATCTATGTTTCAGTGGTTTTACATGCCTGAAAGTCATATATTGTTGGATTAGCATCTGCATATAGAATAGATTACTTTTCCATCAGTAACAAATGTTCCTTCTGACTTGTCAAGTGTATCAGACACTTTTAAAACTAATGCTGCTAAAGTAGAAGAGCAAAGAAGATGAAAGCTTTTCCAATGATGTGCTAGGCTGGATTTTTTCATACTCTGGCTGCGTTTGGGAAGTTTTTATAGCACAAGTGAATAATAGAACAAGTATCATGCAAATGCCTTTTGTTTATAAAATTCTTAGCTCTGAGGTAAGCAATTTACTCTGCATACGTGTCTCAGTTGAATTGTTTCTGCCTACCTGAGAGAAGTTAAACATGTATTAGCCCATTTTAAAGGGAGGAAACTGGAGCACAGGAAAGTTTAAAAGATGACAGACTTATGTGTAATGCAAGTTGCACTGAGGCCATGATTATTAACTCCTTTGTGAAGGTGTCCTTTTTTTTATTTATGTGACATTCAGAAGAAACCTTTTTATATTCTGTGGGCATGTGACAATTTAGTAGCAAGAGAGCAAGAGAAGCTGTTTATAAAAACCAAAGCTAGAAAAATTGGTGATGCCATTTCTTTATTTCAAATTTGATTGATACATAAAGTGATTTAACTAGATAATTATTAAATCATACAAGGCTTCAGACTAACCATCCATTGTGCATGGATGTGAATTAAGATTTCACAGTAAAAGCTTCCTCCATTGTGATCTGCCAAACATTTTGAAACTTGTTTGTGCTGAAAGAAATAATTTAATTCTGTAGCCACCTGCTGGATTTAAACAATGGAGAAGCTATTTGCTCACAATGTGTGGTAGTACTGTGCTGTGTAAGGTGGACACTGTGCAAGCAATGACCTCAGGTGGAATACAGCTGAAGCATTTACTAGCCAGTCAATCTGGAGCCATCACAAAGAGTTGTAAGGTTTGGATCAGTGAGTGCAAAACACTAACATGTTGTCTGGCAGATAGTAGACACAAAAAATAGTAACTGTTATTAGTAAAGTGGCCCATCAAGCTATAGAAACTGAGTTTTATTCCAAGAAAAATAGAAAACACATTGCTCAGTTACAAGAGAAATACAATTTTCCAGACTACAAAAATATTCTTCATGTGACATCATAATACTCAGGGAAACTTAGCAATGTTCTAAGCCCTGACACAGGCAGAGAAGAAGGGGAGTATGAAATGTGGAACATGGTGCCAGGAACAGAGTAAGGCTTTATTTAAGTCCAAATCTACAAATGGATGGTGCCCTTTAGAGTAATTGAAAATATACATATCCCTCAGCTGCGCAATAAAATCTAAGGATTTTGTTGAATTTAAAGTAGTTTGTAGGTTCTCCAATTGCAAAGTTCTGGATGCATTTATCACAGTGAGATTTTTTCTTTTGTGTAGGGAGCTGATATGCTTGCTTTGCTTGTTCTCTAGGAAGATGACCAGGCTCCCTGTGGAGTGATGCTTTACTGAGTCGGGGTGACTATGGAATCTTCTAGGAGATGAGGCTAAAGTTGGGGATGCTGATGTCTAGAGGTCCTGAGTAAATGAATGGGGATAATATCTTTGCAACATGGTTTTCATGCCCAGGAATCTGGGAAACTAAAAGGCTAAACCTTTGTTTTATAGTAAATTACCATTGGCCATGTACACTCCAGGTAATGGCAAGAATAATTGCCTTGAACCTAAACACTGATTGAGGAAAAAATCCTTGAAAATTCTGGTAGCCATAAGCAGGCCCTCATGTATGGTTTGCAGCCTGAATTTGTCCTACTTGGGGGATCCAAATAAACTCTCCAGCCAAATCTTTCAAGTTGCTGTGGCTTGATTAAGCTTATGATAAGTGTCTGGAGAAAATGCAAACTCTATTTGGATGAACCCACATTTGGCTCAGGCATCAAAGAATTCCCACAGTTAAAGCTTCAAAGAATATGAACTTAAGGTCTAAAATCAACAAATACACAAAAAATACCTTGAATAAGCAGGGCACGGATGAGAATCATCATGTATTTTCAATCTCATTAATTACCAGAGAGCTACACATCAAAATCAAGAGTGAGATACAAGACTGGCAAAAATTAAAAGTCTCATATTATCAAGGTTTGGCAAAGACATGGAACAAACAGAATTTTTTAACACCCATGGTTCAAATAAACAGATTTGGAAAACAATTTGGCAGTGGCAGTAAAATGAGCATATGCATATATATGGCTCAGCAATTCCTCTCCTAGCTGCAAACCTAAGGGAGACTATTACTTGTGCCTCCCACCACTCTTGAGCCAGAAGACACATGCATAAATGTTAACTGCAGCATGTTCACAGCAACACAATGGTAGGGAGATCACAAGTGCACATCCACAGTAGAACAGAGGGGGAGCTCTGAGGGTCACACCAGGTAGTACTCACACAGCATAAGAGTGAATGAGCCACGGTGACATGCAACAGCATGAACCTCTTAGGGGCACGGACTGAAAGAAAAGGCAAGTCTAGTTACATAAACTTTAAAAGTGTGTAAAGTAGGCTATTGTGTTTGGAGATATTAACCAGTATGGTAAAAACTATAAAGAACAGTGAGAGAACGGTAAAATACTAAATTTGGTGAATGTGGTTGCTTTTTGGGGCAGGAGGGTTCATAGACCTGTAAGGACCTTAAAATAATGGGAATTTTTATTGCTTAAACTGGATAGTAGGTACATAGTGCTCATTAATTGTCATTATTTATCCCTAAACAATGTTTATAAACATTCTTATTGTATATTCAATACTTCATTAAAAACCAATTTATAAACTGTGTACTCAAAACATGCTTGATAGCCTTATTATTCCAATATAAAATATAAAATCTTCATGTTTACTTTTATCATTGTTGAAATCAAAATAATCACTTGTTACTGTTTTTCCCACACATTCGTGTTTATGATTTATCCTAAGAAACCTCTACTTTATAATACGGCTTTTTAGAATAGTTTTTTTAAAAAAACTAGAAGCCCCATATTGAAGAATGTGTGACAAAAATGTTTACATACCTTTGTTTGTGTCTATGAGTTTTTGTTTGTCTTATTCATTCACTTGTTGCTTTTAGTTTTATATCTCACATATGAATGAAATCATATGGTTTTTAACTTTTTCTGTCTGACCTATTTTGCTTAGCATAATATTCTCAAGATCCATCTGTGCTATTGGAAATGGCAGTATTTCATCTTTTCTTGTGGCTGAGTAGTATTCCTGTGTGTGTGTGTGTGTTTGTGTAATTTTATTAATCAGTTTTTATTCTAGTACATTTTGTTAAAATAAAAAAGTATCACATAGCACACACAGTTCTGCTGTGTTGAGGTGACCAGCTATGATCATTCCCAAAGGGTTAAATTTTATTGGTTGAAGACCTATTCCTTCAGCTTTAGAATTATTCATTGGGTTATGTATTAATCTTATCTTCCTGTATAATTATTTAAAATGTATTTTTCCAATTGCTATGAGTGGGAAGCGGGTATGTACAGTTTTAGGCAAATAGGAAGCAGAGGAAAATGAAGTACACACACACACACACACACACACACACACACGAGTTGAGACACTCTTTTTCAAGTAGTTAGTGTCTTTGGGTGGCAAATGAAGGTGCTAACTAGCAAACTGGCCTCTGTCATGTGCAGATCAGTCACAGCCAGATTTAGCAGGATATAAATAGGCAGTCCTTGATCTCTATGAGAACACTGAGTAACCTTTCCCTTTAAAAGAGAGCTACACTGTATCTGATAAGATCTTTGCTAGCAGGTGATCCTCAGGCAGGCAGAAGGATATGTAAGCCACGTGTTATTGTGTTAGGTTTCCAATACTGAAGTCTAACTTAGTTGGAAAAATAGACAGTTGGTGCTTGTTGATATTCCTCTGAAAGTCAATGATCATGTTTGAGTTCCCAGAAGGCCTAGAACTGTAGTATTTTATTCATGATATATTGTAATAAGATATATATCAAATTGCATTATTTGATTAAAAATAAAGTTTGCATAGTTTACAAGGATATTCAAGTTTCCCTAGTAAATCCAAACTGTCATTCTTTCCCCTGAATCTGTGGCTGATGCTTGTTGCAGTTATCCAGAAATGTAGCTAATAAAACACATACATATATATTTGTCTGTGATCATATTCTACTTTATGGAAGGGAACACAATTCATAGAGGATTCAGTGCATTTGAGACTTCTAGGACAAGATTATATTTTGAATATTTATTTTTTGTTCACTTCATTTCCTTCTACTTCATAATTTTCCCCTACCTGTACAAAACTTCCTAGCCGCAAAGACTAATTTTATTTGCCTATAAAGAAAAAAAACAGTATAATGCTATTTGTGCCTTCTCTACATGTCTCAGTTCAGAGTAGAGGAATAAAGTAGAAAACAGCAACCTTTCCTCCCAACTCTGATTGTGGGCTCTCTTTATATCACACTAACTTCTACATGAATTTACTTCTGTATAACTTTTCAACAGCTATGAGAAAACAATCCAGTCTAGGAAAGTCATGTGGACTTCAAATCACTTTAGTGAGGTTGTTTATGCTCTAGCACAGGGTGTCAAACTCATTTTCACCGGGGCCACATCAGGGGCCACATCAGCCTCATGGTTGCCTTCAAAGGGCCGAATGTAATTTTAGGACTGTGTAAATGTAACTACTCCTTACCAGTTAAGCCAGAGCTCAGCACTGCAGAGTAGAAACAAGGTGCCAGGCCAGATAAAACAAGGTAGAGGGCAGGATTTGGCCTGTGGGCCTTGTGTTTGCCACCTGTGATCTAGCAGGAACAGGGAGCTAGGAGTAGAATTTCAGGTAAAGCAAATGGTATAGGCATAGAGATTCTGGACAGAGCATTTAAGAGAATGGAACAAAGATAATGCTTGCCTTAAGGCTGGCCTTAAAAACATTTCCTTGTATGTGCTAAGTGCATACCACTAGAGAAAACTGCCTCTCTATGTATCTAGGAATGTGTATGCCTCTCTGGTTCACTCCCATCCTCCAGTCATAACTGAATACATTGTATAGAAGGCATTTAGTAGATGTTAACTGAATAAAAAGTGAATAGGAGGTAATGATCACATCAAAAAAACAAGAATCAGTATTACATCAGATACTTCAACTGCAACATTAGATGGAAGAAAACTGTAGAGTTTTTAATTTATTAAAAGCACTAAAGACCTAAAAGTTGATGTCCTGCTGTTATTTAAATGTGAGGACATGGTATTCTTTATCATACAAAGCCTCTTACACTTTGCCAAAGACCACACTGGGAACAGTTTAGATAAAGTATTTCATAAGAAAATAGATAAATCTTAGAAGATGTTGCAAATAACATATAGTGTTTTAAAAGTTCTTTTATTACTTGTTAAAAACTATTGTTTTAAGCATTTCTAAGAGCAAATAAGAGGAGAAACTATATATAAACTAATACAAAATTGAATGTCTAGAATTAGAAGCTTCATAATATCAAAATTAAAAGCCTAGAATGATAATACCAGGAGGTATGTTTGAAGAGTAGAATCCAATGGATGTGATATGTGCAGAAGTGTTTGTTTAAAAAAAGAATAATTAAAAATACAAAGGGAGAGCATTACTTTTAAATGTATAAAAATAAGATCAAGTTGAAATAATTAAAAGTATGGAAGCAGATATAAATCTATTAATAACTATAATAAAATGCTAACTGGAGAAAAGAGTCCAAGTGATTACAACATGATTACTTTTACTAAGTTAAAAGTATCATCCACACATGCAAATATACACATTTTGGTATGAATGCTTATAGATGCAATAAGATTATATAAAGTGAAAAGGAAAGGCAATAATAAATGTGGAATTCAGAATGCTGGTTGACTGAAGAAATAGATTTATATGTTTGGGGTTAAGGAGGAGCATAATGTCAACTTCCTAGTTTTTATTTTGACAGTGTGTTTGCTGATTACATTTTTAAGAATTACTAATTATCTAAACACAGCTATCATATTATCTAATTATAGTTTATGATACACTTATTATCACTAATTTAATATTAGTAAGTTCCCACATACCTTCTATTGTGTAATTTTTTATTGTAGTGAATATGTAAATATAGAAAAGGGCTTTCATAGATTTAATCTTGCCGTCAAGCTTTATAACCTCATTTTATGCATTGGTATTAGATTGGACTTTTTCTACTCCAAATTCTTTTACCACAAGATTTCTAGGCAAACCTAAACACTTGCAACTGAAGTGGAGGAAAATGCTTATATAAAACAGATGTATTTTCCAATTCAGAGCTTCCTTATATTAAAGTCCCTGTTTAATTAATTTTGCACAATATTATCTGCTTGACTTATTCCCTCTCTCTAAGCATCTCTGGGAATATCTGAAATATTGTACAGATGCTTTTACAGAGAATTACATTACTGTGTCATTAGCAAAAATCAACATTCAACATTAATTTAGTGGTTGGAGCTTAGAGGTGACAAACCCCTCCTTTTTTTTTCACATACATCCTAATCCCTGTCTATGTTAGTGACTTTGTGCACTAGATATTCTATATAGTGTGCTTCCTTTCCCAGATGTGGATCTGTTGAAGAGCTTCCCACTGTCTGGAATCCACAGGCTTCCCCATTGGTCTCCTCTGCCTTGAATATTTTGACCTTTTTTGGAGACCTTCTTCCAATGAGTCCACACACTTCCTTTCCTAAAACTTTCTCTACTATACAGCCATTTATGGGAGAGTAAGAAAAGGAGAAGAAAGCATTTCAGGTGAAGAAGGGGTTATACATAAAGACAAGAGGCAGAGTAGAAAGCTAGGATATTGTGAAGAAAGAAAAAATTGGATCTCTGTAGTGTTTCAATAGAAATGAAAGGGTGAATGCTGCCTGCAAGGTGGGCAGTGGCCACCCCAGGACCTGCCACAAATGCATGCTAGTGTGAACAATCTTTGATTTTTCACAATGAAGCACAAACGAAGGATTCTCCAGGGCACTTGTGTCTGGACTGGGCTTGAGGAAGATCAACTATATGGCAGAGTAGAAGATCCCCCTAAAAAATAACCACCGTATACTATAGGATCCCTATTCTTTTTGTCCTTTGTGTTCCAATGGTCAAGTAAGTCATATATCGCCCCAAATCTCATTTAGAAAAAGGTGTGAAAATTCATGATAGTATCTATTTGGTGGTTTCGATGTATCAGGTGCTTTAACTGCGGTTTCTCAATGGGTTCTCACAGTAGCCCAGTGAGGTAGGTACTCTTTATTACCAATCCCATTTTACTGATCAGGAAAACGAAGCACAGGGGTCAAATAACTTGTCAAAAATCACACATCAAGTTAAAGAGCTATGTCAAGCCTGTCTAAAAGGAGAGCAAGTAACCACTATGCTTAGTGCTTTTCACTGAAACATATAGTGTGGTCCGTAGAACTTCACTGTAGTATTCCTACATGAGGGTTTTAGGTATTGTTAAAAATGAGCTTCCTATAAGGGGAACCTAATCAAAACAAACAATCAAGCAAAATATAGCCAGAGACATTGAAACTCAGAACAAACTGACAGTAACCAGAGGGGAGGTGGGAGGAGATAATGGGGGACGAGGGGGAAGGGTTTTCAGGAACATGTATAAAGGACACATGGACAAAACCAAAGGCAGGTAGGATCAAGAGTGGGAAGTGGAGATGGCTGGAGTTGGGGGGTGTGCGGAGGGGTAAAATGGAGACAACTGTACTTGAACAACAATTAAATAAAAATAAATACATACATACAATACATATGTAAATAAAAAAATGAGCTGCAGATGGCATCTGAAAGCACCCCATGAGATTAAGGCTTTGCTTTAAATGTTGATGACATACAATATAAGAAATAGGAAATGTATTTATTGGTATCCAGTGAACTCTCCCTGTGGATATTATTTCTGTCTGTAATATAAATGAACACCTATTAATGGTCCATAGTATTTTATAGGTGGTTGGCTGAACACAGTAATATATAATTTACTGATGTGATTATTTCACAAAGACATATCTACTGAGTTTTTTTCATGTGAATCTTTCCATGTGATTCATTTGGGAAAAGCACATCTTTATTTGAATGCTAGCTAAATGTTGGAGATGTTCTAATGATGCTTTCATATTTTGACTGTCACAGTTGATAAATGCAACTAGCTGATATAACTTAATAATCAGAAATAGTATAAAAGAAGAAGTGGGAGTAGTATTAATTTGTATGTAATAAATATCAAGTGCCATCTGTATAGTATGTTACCGATTTGTAAAACAAAACTTTGGGTAGGTATAATTATCCCCATTTTATAGATAAGGAAACTGATTTATCTGTGAATGAGTAGTAATGTTGGTACATGTGAATCCCAAACTCTGCTCTTTCCACTGCAGTGTATTTACTGTGTTGGGCTTATTCTGAACATTAAAAGTGTGCAGACATCTGTGGTGATTATATAATATATATATATATAATATATATATATACACACACACATATACACATATCACCATATATATATACATATATATGTGTGTATATATATGATATATAAAACAAAATTTGAGTAATGCCTTGAGCTTATTGACCCAACAAGGCAACATTCTAATAATAATCATTTGGATAATTGATACCTAGGCTAAGGTACAGATTGTGTTTTATCCATGTATTTCCAGTTTCTGATACATTTTAGAAACTTTGTCCATGCTTGAAACATGTTTGCTAAATGAATGGGTAAATGAATGAATGAATTTTGTTTATCTCTTAAGGCAGAAGTCAGCATTTTTTTCTATAAATGGTCATATAGTAAATATATTTGTGGGATTTCTGGTCTCTGTCACAACTACTCAACTCTGCTATTGTAGCAGGAAAGCAGACATAAACAATAAATAAAAAAAGAACATAAGAAGTGTGGCAGGATTTGGCAGGCTATAGTTGTCAGCTTCCATCTTTAGGCAAAACAAGCCATTTCAAGACACTTTTTAGTATTCTTCCTTATGTTGCTTCTGATCTCTCTAGCTAAAATTTTATGGTACTTGTTCTGATTCTAAAACAGTTGGCATGTTTCCTCTGATCATGGTCAATTGCTTCAGCCATTCCTTATATTATTTTGAGTTTCTTCACTAACTTAGCCTTTCTCCCAAATTGTGTTCCATTTGTTTGTGGAACACAATCTCATAAAAGCTAGTATTCAAAACAAAAAGCAGTGTTCCATATTGGTATGGCAACTGAAAAATAAAGCAGTTTCAATTCTTACTTTCCCGTGTATACTACAGTTGTAATAATAAAGCCTAAGTTAGCATTAATGTGTGGGAGAGACATCAGTCACATTTCCTGTTGATTCAGAAGTCATACTTTAGTTCTATACTCTGGTCTAAACTGTTCTATATTAAGCTGTGTTTGAGGGGGAAAGGGTAGGGACCAAGTTCAGAATCTCATATTTTTTATTATATTGCTGTCTTATTTTATTTTAAAGATTGAATGATATCAAGTACTAGTTTAAAAATAATAGAACACCTATAATGATCTTCATCCAATGTATCATGTTACATTTAGTTCATTACTCAGTTATTTGTTTTTGTTCATGTATTTCATGAACACACACTTGTTCATTCATTCTAAGATATTTATTGGCTGCTTCCCAAGTACCTGTTACTGTGCCAGACTCTGGAGACCCAACAGTGAGAGAGAGGGACACATCTCTCTTGCACGGAGTTTACAGTCAGCCTTGACCCCAGGTCAAACAGTGGATGAACCATGCGATTTCTAAAACAACCAACACAAGTTTTGAACTTCTTAGTGTTACATATAATCTCTAGGATCTTTCTCATTTGTCCTAAGATAATATCATCATGGTCCAATTTTCTCTATGTTCCCTGGCATTTGGTTTTGGCTCATATTTATGATCCATTTCTTCTTTATCTTCCATTTAAGTCTTATCTTCAAACATATTCCATTTAGTTCCTATTCAGGGACACTGGCTAAGATTCATTCTATCAACTGTTCTTGATTTGGACTATCTCAACTTGTATATCCTTCATGTCCTAACCTGCCTATTGAGACTTAACTTGTTACTCAAGTCAAGGGAAAATGTTGATCAGAAAGAGTATCCAGTTGGAGCTAGAGTGAAGACCATGATCTGGCCTCCAGATTCTCACCCAGTGTTCAGTGTTTCTTCTTCTTCTCTTCTCTTCTCTTCTCTTCTCTTCTCTTCTCTTCTCTTCTCTTCTCTTCTCTTCTCTTCTCTTCTCTTCTCTTCTCTTCTTCTCTTCCCTTCCCTTCCCTTCCCTTCCCTTCCCTTCCCTTCCCTTCCCTTCTTCTCTTCTCTTCTCTTCTCTTCTCTTCTCTTCTCTTCTCTTCTCTTCTCTTCTCTTCTCTTCTCTTCTCTTCTTTCTCCTCTCCTCTCCTCTCCTCTTCTTTTCTTTTCTTTTCTACCACACCACTCTACTTCCCCAAAGTGGAAGAAAAGTATGACTTCAAATTAGTGAACACAGGCAACACTAATGGCCCTATCAATAGGATTTCCCCAAGCAAACATAGTGAAAAACAAATCTACCTTACTCTTTGTAGGTCTTATAAACTACCTTTTCATCTCCACACCATTACCCTGCCTCAGACTGACACCAGTTCCTTCATAATTTATCCTAAAAATTATGACATTTTCCACGCCCTCTGTTATTTAACTCAAAGTATTTGTAAAAATACATCAGAATGATATTATTAAAACATCACTCTGGTGACATCTATCCTGAAGAGAAACCTGTGTTACAAAGTTTATACCATGCCTGCATATGTGCATCTTTATCTGTTGGTGTACTTTTTGGTATGTACCATTGTGATGTCAAGTGTAGTGTACCATGTCACTGACTGTATTGACTTGGCCACACCAGTTCTGGGTGTCATGAGCAAAAATTGACTCTCCTAAATCCAAAAATATTACTCACAGGAAACGGGGGAGCCATTTGCTGGAACCGGATGCACTGGAGTTATAAGTTAAGGTGATCTCCTTGCAAGTAGGTCATATGCAACTTTGTGTCCTTCCCAACCCCAATTATAATAATGAATAAATTGATCTGTGTGGCATTCTTTCTGCAGCTCACAGGTTTATATAATGATTCTGCTTAACAAAAATAAATGACCCCAGAATAAATTTAGAAAGCCTGACTCTACAGTTCTATCAGGAGGTGAGCAATGGTTTCATAGAGGTGTTTTTTGTGGTCTGGAAGAACCCTTGACTTAAAAGTTACTGAGTAGATTACACTGTGCAAAACCCTCTCATGTCTTGGTGGGAAGTCCTGTCCATTAGTTTCATGCTTCATCTGAAGTGTTTCCCATGCTTCTTGCTTCACTTTATGGATGCACATCTTCACAAGGGCCACACAGTGCAGCTTCTACAGGCAAGTCCCATCCTAGTTTCCACAGTTAAAGCCTTTTACATCTTCTGATGTTTAAGAATTTCTCAGAAAACCTGTCCCCCAAAATGGTTTAAATAACTTTTTGAAGACAAGTAAAATATAGAACTAAAGCTAGTAAGGTATTCCTTGGTGTGTCAAAACTACTTTCTGCCTCAGTATGACCAGGCTAAATGTGTTTCTAAGAATTTTCTTATCTCAGTTTTCTGTTAGAGGAATTTTTCTGACACCTTGTGTTTATTTATCATGCTAAGTCCTTCATTCAGTAATTCAGTATAGTGGTGGGATAACATCACTAATCCAATGATGCCACATACATTTAAATAGAAAAGTATAATGACTCAATCCAGAGTTAAGAGTTGGTAACTTACATAAAGAACTGGTGATGCAGAATTTCTTCAGGAACAGAATGAAGAGGTACACTGTCTTCAAGACAAGAGACTATGGAAAGATGACCAGAGCTGCACTGTTCACTAGTTGTAAAATCCTAACTCCATTCTCTTCAAATTGCATAGAATTAGGTAATTCCTTTCTTCTGATTTAAAAAACTGCCTGAAGTAATATTTTACTGGATTGCAAATTGTTCTGACTCCATTTTATGACTGATAAAATTCTTACATTTATGGTAGAAAATGTAAATCTTTGTTCTGTAACTAATCTTGTAAATTTTCTGAAACAGAGAGGTTTTGAATTTTTAGTAGAAAAATAGCATGATTAAAAGTATCATTCTGTTCTTTGAAAATAGGCAGGCATAATTAGAGATTTGGGGCAAACTAACCTTGAAATTAATGTTGGGATATATTTCATAGGACATATATCTTAATGTAATATTATAAGTTAGCATGTATGTGTATATATAACTACTGATTTATCTATGTTTGGATTTCAAGAGATATAAATACATTAGTTTAATGTTCCAATGGTGGTATAATTGTAGATATTGTATAACACTGAAGAATGTTTTCTGACTTACAGACTTAAATATATCATTATTGACTGCTTACTGCTTAAGCAAAAATATGCTCAAAATTACAATAAGCTTATTTATGGGAGACAGAAAGATATAACGGATAGCCTATGGGACTCAGAGTCAGTCATATCTGGGTTCAGTTCTCAGCTTCATGACTTCTGAAGTTTATAAGCTTGCTTAAGGCCAATTTTTGTGAGAAACAGACTCAGAGAGGTTTTATGCAGGGAGTTTGTTCAGAAGTGTGTTGGGATCAACATTGTTTTAGATGTCCCAAGTAGAGAAGAGGTCCGGCCTTTGTACCCCTCTATTGGTCAGTCATTAGATGTGAGCTGCCTGTGGGGAGTGAATGCTCTTGGGTAAGGCAGTTCTCTTTGGTGGAAGGAGGCAAATTCCCAGAGGGCTCAGCCAGTGAGCCATTAAAAACCAAATAAAGTACTTGTTTGCATTTTGAAAAATACAACAACAAAACAAGCAAACAAAAACTTGGGTAAATAAATTAATCCACAGAGCCTCATTTTCCTAATTTATAAAATTGAAGTGACAATGTTATCTTACAGAGTAATGGGATTTTTTAAAAGTCTACAAAGTACCATACATGGTAAATGTTCAGCATGGCTTCTGAATATTGAAAATCCCACACAATCACTGCCGAGTTAGGGAGAAAAGAACAGGGCTTCCATCCTTGTTTGGGACACAGAGATCTGGCAAAGTAAAAGTAAGGCAGGCAGATGAGATGCTTCCCCATCTTACCTAGTGGCTCACCAAATAATATTTTCCAGGGATTAACTGGGCTTTTATTTGTATTTTGGCATTTTTTAAAAATATAAAATAATTTGGAGGTTTATTTCTGAATGTCCTTGATTCTTTCTCTCACACATTTAAAAATTTATTTTTGTTTGCCAAAAGAAAAAGATAAAGAAAGAAAACATGTTGCTACAAACATCTTGCATGTTGGGTTTTCATTTATCATGGGGGACAAGTTTTCTCCTGGACCTATTAAAAGAAGATAACTACTTTAAGTATTTGGCATCTATTTTTCTAGATATTTTTAATGCAAAATCAGATGCTACATTTACATAAAAATACATATGTTTTAGCAAAAGCAGGATCATATTATGCATACTATTTCACAACATATTTTAACTTACTAGTGTTTCATGGTTATTTTTCTAGGACACATAATATGAATACATTATTTTAATAACTTTAGTGTTCCATTACATTCTATTGTACCATAAAATATCTGGTGGACATTTGGGCTACTTCTATAGGTTTTCACTATTTAAAACAGTGCTATAAGTGTATGAGAAAATTTAATCTTAATGAATAATGCCAAATTGCATCAAATTTCACTAGCAGAAGTTTTATTCCACTTTCAGGGGTCATGGTGAAAATTCCATTATTAGGAACAAAGGTCACAGCCAAGTGTCTATCTGCCGTGGAGCAGACCACACTGCATAGGGACTGAGAAAACTGTTTTCAGTAAAGAGAGATTGTGGTTGAATCATCACCAAATGTGCACTAGTGGCATTTAATTAAAATAGAAGCCCTTGACAGTGAGCTCATAAATAGATTTTCAAGTCTGATAGACTTGGGTTTAAATCTTGACTCTGATACTAATATTACTTACCTTGTGGTGGTAGTATATATGTTAATTAAAAACATGTTTAATTCCCATATACCTGTATGTAATATGCATGTATGTCATACACATGTCACCCTGATTATGTCATGCTTGCCATAAAGCAAATATTAGGTATACATTATTATTATGCTTCTCCAGAATGCATATCTGAGATCTCAACAGGATGTTTTATTTCAGTGTTTTTCTCTGACCTCCTCATTTCTCAAAGAGAACAATGGCTAGAAAACATTGGTTGGGTAAATACTGCATTACCATAATTACAATTTTCTTAAGAAAAGTGTCTTGCTGTTTGAATATTCAGCATCATAATTACAATTTCCATAAGGAATGTAGAACAGTTATTATAAACAACACAATAATCGCTTAGTCTATAAGGGAGAACTGATTATTGGGGTAGCAAGGAGGCAGAAGAAGCAAACACTGTGTTCTAATCAGCATTCACAAATAGAAATACAGAACCAGAGAATAAATTATATCTCTTAAAAGACTCTTGTCTGAATTTATTGAAAAATCTTATTATGATGGAAATTTCCATGGGTTGATTAAGTGCTGCCTATAATTTTTCCTTATATATAATTTAGTTTTGTCATTTTTATTAAACATCCCCTCTGTACCTCTACTCATTGCCATCCATAATGTCTGTACCCCCAGAAATTTTAAAAAGCAAACCATCACAAAATACAAAAAGCACGAAATATTTTAAAAACAGTTTAATAGGAGAGTTTCATCAGGGTACTTCTCTTTCCACAGTTAAATGTCTCCTTTGTCAAGGAAAAATAGGTGAAGGTTTTCTTTTAAAATGCTCTTTTAACTGTATTGCCTTAATTGGCTTTCACTGAAAATTTTTTTTCTTACTGTCTTTTTAATTTTTTAGGTGAGATGAGCAAAATAGAATGCAGCTTTCAAGGTTGGTACTTTTATGGTGTTTTAAAGCCTCTCATTAATATGAAACAGAATATGAAAGAAGCAGAGCAAAATATGTCCTTAGCTTTTCACAGATAGTGATTAGAGGATGTTATGTTTTATTTTTCTCACTCATGGATGGAAAAGTACAACATAGACTGTAACAGAATGCAATATAGCAATCAAATATAATACCTCATTTAATCCTTAGCAAAACTATGAAATTAGAAATATTCAATATTTCCCCCCTCTCTCCATCATCCATTCATCATTCCACCATCCACCACTCACATTTTTCAGTTCATATTTATCGCACACATACTGTGTGCAAGGCCTTGTCATCTGATTTCCTTCATTTTTTTGGCTGACCTTCCCCATATTCCCTATCCCATACCTGTTTCCTGCCCTTCTTGCTGTCTCTAACAATAAACCTTCACCGACTATGACAGGTCTTCAATTTAACTTGCCATATCTGATAAATGAGTTGCATTTCCACAACATTGCTCAGCTAATATGTATTCAGATATGTCTACTCCCAAATAATTGAGGCAAAAAGAAAATCATCAGTGTGATAATAAGGAAAGGACTCCTCTCCATACACTCCTCTCCATACACTGTGTATGTCTTCCACTATTGTGTGATGTATATTATTATATAGAGATTACCATCACATATTTAGTACTATATTTATATATAGCAATCTATATTATTAGTTACTCTTCCTAAAGATTCTAGCATACCAGTCTTCTTTCCCTTTTAAGGGAAAAGAAAGCCTTAAGGGAAAAGGTACACTTCTGTACCTTTTAAGCAATCTTAAGACTTTCTGAAGAACAGATTTGTTAGTACCATAAATTTTAAAACAAGGAAAGCATTGTAGACACACAGGAAATGGCTTTTTAAAAGAATGTCAGTGGTAGACTCAAGCAAACATCATGGAGCCTATTAAGTCAAAATTAGTAACAGAGTACTCCTTATAGTAACTTAAAGTTAATAAATATTGTCTTAATCTTGGGGAGACTGCAGGCTGGTGAGAGAGAGGAAATCTTTCTGAAAGGTTGAAAGTCATTCTTCTTGGCAGTAGAAGTGATAGGAAATCTGAAGGGCAGAGTGGGAGAGCAGTGTAAAGGGATAGAACCAAAGTCCTTTTGTCTTGGAAAGATCTGTAGAGCTGTGTGTGTGTGTGTGTGTGTTGTCCATGAGTATCAGAGTAGACAAGGAAAGACAGTCCTCCCTCAACTGAGACTGGCCAGTGACTTCAGACCAGGTCATCAATAAGCAAAGGTCATCTAGAAGCTGCCTCTTGGTGCTGGAGCTCATAGTGAGCCCAAAGGTAGTGGATCTGAGTGAAAGATCCCATCTTGTTTGACTTTTTTGAGCTAGGTGCCTGATACTCCAAAGCCTGCTAGATTGATGATGTAAGGAAGGGAGCTTGGCAAGCTTCATATCCAAGCCCCTGGACTCATTTTGATGCACATCCTGGAAAGTGTGTAAACATGTCAGACTTAGACTTTCTGATGTAGTGATGAAAATTACACTGATAAGTTGATGTCATTGAAATTGTCAGTTATGTCATAACCTAAGTAAAACAGGATAGTAGTAAAAATTCTTAACCTGATTTCTGAGGTAGCAAGATTCAAAACTGAATTTATATGTGGACACACTGGCTGAAGGGCTTGGTGCTCTGCAGATTCCACCTACAAGGATCAGAAACATCGCTGGGTTGAAATGGAATTATGGTCTCCACACTGGATTCCACAATAAATGGTAAAGCTTTATTACCTTCAATCTTGTAAAAATACAGTGGTTAAGGAGAAATATACAAAAAAATAACTTGATGGCTCCAGACCCACTTCTAAGAAATACTTAAATATTTGATTGGAGTAGCCCACTTTCAAATCTGCCTGTGACACTCTGTTTAACCCTACAGTGTCCCGTGGGTGCTCTGCACATGTGTTTATGCTCTATATAGATGTTTTCAGTGGCTTTTGTTAGACAGTCTAGGTATACCCAGGCCCTTTTCATGAAAGGATATAGCAATTACAGATTTTTATATCTAAAAGTACTTCAACTATTTTTCACTTTAGTTATTTTTTTTCAAATAATAAAACTCAAGTCCTCAGAGGTTAAGCATGCTATTCAAAACCACAGGGTTCACTAGAGACCAAATGGGGACCACAATCACATCACTTAACTTCCTCCTTGACTTGGGCTTTCTCAGACTGTTTGGTGAAGAAGACAAGAAGGTCTTTTATGGGCATGAAAACTTCCTGAAACACTGCAATCTGTACCATCTTGTTGTATGAATCTCTTATTTATCTCTTCTCTTGTTCAGTACTTCTTAAATGTTCTTACTTCCTAGACTATATCATGACTTCCATATGGGAAGAGCTCATGGCTAATATTTCTTTGTATTTTCACCACAGGTATAAGGTTCCAAAGAAATATTGTGCAGTTTATTTTGATTCTAAACCTTGTGAGAAACACTAAACCCCTTTCAGCTCAGTAAATTCCATTAACATTATTTGTAAAAGACCCGAGGTGACCAACAGCAAAAAATAATGTGGTTGTGATTTGTTTCTGGTTTTGTGCTGGCTGTTTTGTTTTTTTGTTTGTCAACTCTGCTACAGGGTTGGAGAGATAATATATCAAAAATGAACTCACCAGAATACAGTGTGCTTACATATCTGTATATTTTAGAATGTGATGAAGAGAAGGTGGTCATAAAGAAACATTTAAATGATTTCATTAGCTGAGATTACTTGGGCTTAATGACTTTCAAACTAAGCCAATGGAGGGACTGGTGAGGACAGAGAATGCTTGTTGAAATATGCATGTATCTTTGGGCAAGTAGCAAGGAGCACCGGAGGCTTAAATATTGGAATGAATGGATTCATTTTTTAATACAGAAGAAAGGTTACAAATAAGAAAACTAATTTTTTATTATAGTTTCTAAATCTAATTTCCTTTTGTCCTTCCTGTGTATTTGAAAATAGGATGTAGCTTTTATTTTCATGTCAGAGCTGTTTAATATTTTGAATTGTGTTTGGATTCAAGTACCACAAATTTGGAAGGTTATAAACAACCTATTTTACCATGCTTCTATGTAGTCATACAAAGAAGCACAGATTAAATGATTATTAATTAAAGAGAAGTTCCACTAATCAATTAATTTTTTCACAGGTCATTTTGGCACATTCTATGGTTTTTCAATGTGAAAAATTAAAAAATTAAGGCAGATTGTAGAAATGGTAGTAAATCTGGTCCCAGCCACATATATATACATATATACATGTACAGCAATGAGAATGGTGATGGACTCAATGTTATCACTACTGATAGAAGAGTTGGGCAGAGCCAGCATGTATAGTGGACAGATCAATGGATTTACTTCTAGTTGAATTGGGTGATGAGTCAGGTGATTGTTATTAGCATATTATTATTATATTATTATAGTAATAACTGTTTTTTTAACTATGAAGCTCTGTTGCCTTGATAAAAATGAATGCTAAATTTAAATATTTTTTAATGTAAACAATTTCATAATTTACTCTAGCTCAAATCCTGGCATTACCACTTACCTTGAGAAAATAATTTATTCTTTTTTAATTTTTTTCTGGCTTGTTTGCTTATTTGTTGGGTTTTATTTCCCTCATAAAAGAGCTGTTTTAGGAGCATGATCCCAATTTCATGTTTGACACAAAGCAGTGAGCTCTCCTACAATTCATAGCTATTTTTCTCTTTAAGGAGTTGAGAAATGTGTTACCTGTTTTCAAATATCTGCAGTCTTGTGTGGAAGAGAGATGTAATTAAGCCTAGGGCACCAAGTGATAACAGAAGCCAGAGGCTCAAGGAAACATATCCAGCTGAATATAAAGAGGAAATTTATCATAAAATGTATCTGTCCCAAGGCACAGGTAACTTGAGTTCCTCCATGGTACTGTTTCAAACATAGGCTAACTTTCATATAACAGGGATGAGCTGTAGAGAAAACACTAGCCCTAGGAGGTGGGCCAGGTAAAGTTCCAGGTTCTTCTTTCCTACAAACTGGATGATGCTATGCCCTGTTTCTACTCCAGATGTGCCAAAAACCCCCAGGGAAGCAGCCCACAATTATTAGTGTAGTAGCTGCAGAGATTATAAGACAAAGCAAAAGGCTTTGACTGTTTTAAGCAGTAAGAAAAAATGTAAAAAGTAAAATAACAATCTGATCTAAATTTGACCACAGATACAACATTGTGGAAAAAATCCAAAGACCCTATAAGCAGTAACGGTGATGTTCTCACACCTTTGAAAACAGTACAGCTCTCCTGGAGGAATGACTGAGGGCCCACTTCCACTACGGACTCCATGTTCTCCTAGTTTAACACAAGCAGACTCCACTTGTATATATCCTTTGCTCAGAAACACTCTTCCTTTCTCTCGCTGCTCTGGACTAGTCTCAAACTAGGTACACTTCACACAGGAAGGAGAAGAGGGGAGAAATAAAAAAGGCCAAAGAGGAATTTACATAACAGTTTATAACATTTCTTGAAGGAATCACCCCCATATTTTGGCAATAAAGCTTCTTGAACCACCAAATAAATAAATAAATAAATACCATGACAAGGGGGAACTTTTACTTCCTAGCTCTTGTCTTTATTCTTTAACTCTGAAATGGAAAGTTAACCCCCAAACAGGTTGAGAAACACCAAACCCTCTTCACTTCCTGGGGCCTCATATTCTCCCTGCCCTCCCCAGCTGAGCTTTCTCCCAAGTCCTTTCAACTGCACTCCTCCTCACCAGCTACCTCTGTGTTTGACCCCTACCCAGGTCAGCAGGAGGCTATTTTTAGAACATGGCGGTGGCTCCTGGATTTTGTTTATTGGGATGCTGCAGAATTCGTTTCTGGTAGTGGCCCTTCTTGTATCCTCGCACATCGTGTTTGAAGACAGGGACTGCATCTGCAACCCAGATTCAGCTCTTAGCTTTTAGCCATATTTCTATTGGCCACCCAATACCTAAGCAATTAATTCCAGTTATTAATTCCAATTAAGCTTTTACATTCTGTTCCAAGTGGCATTTCTAATCTCCAGTCCTGATCTTCCCCTACTGATCTCCCTGTTTTCAGCTATGCTAATCTTTTCACATTCCCTCTTTTAAGAATGCCGCTGTTCTCTGCATACACTGGCTGTGTGACCTGAAATATCTCCGGCTCCTCTGTGAAATCTTCTCATACTCCCTTACTCAAACTTAGACAGGAATTCCTGTGTGTTCCCAGGACATCTGGCTCATACTTCTACCATAACACAGAACAAGTTGTGTTATAATTTATGTCTTTGTGAGTTTATCTTCCCTACTTGTTTTCTCAGATAAAAACATCCTATTCTTTTTGGTACTCACAGTATCTACCATAGTGTGTGATTCACAGCAAGAACCCAATAAATGCTATTTCAATGAATAAAATAAATAAGTAAATGAATGAGAATATGTACTACAGCATGTGCCATTTAAACAATGATCTAAAGATTAGTCATTAGACAGAGAAAGCTTCAGTTGGCATCTTGAACATCTGGACAATTGTAATGTAAAATATTTACTTAAGAGGCAAAAAGATAGTCTCTTTTCCTGTGAAAATAGGGAAGAATTTTTGTTCCAAGGAAAATTACATTGAAAAGAAAATAACCATCTACAGTAGGAGAGACTAAGTTTATATCTTTGGGGACATTCTCTTGCCTTTTTATATTACAAGAGTGAGCAAGATTTATACCAAGCAGCTAGTGTGATGATGTTGCCAGACAGCTAACAAAGAGGAAGATTAGACAGTTGTAGAAAATTGCAGGTGCCTTGGCAGATTTCACATCTTAGGCATTAAACAGAACAAAGTGATGCTGTTTTCTGAGGACCACCAAAAGTGCTTGATGTCAGCTTCAGCAGTATGGTGCCATTTTGACTGTGGGGTTCATCTTTCTTTGGGTCTTGGTTATAAAGCAATACAGAGAAAGAATAAAGCAAACAGCAGTCGATGCTACTCAGAACAAAGAGACAGCATTAGAAACAAAACCAACCCCTTGCAAAAAGGAATGAAAACTTTTATTTCTAGTCAGTAACTTACAACATATCCTTTCCTCTCAGAGAGGAGAATCTGTAATGTGTAAAGCATCCCAAAGTCATCTTCAGAGGATGTCTGCACTGTACAACTCACTTTATAATTCATTCTCTTGGGGAGCTAGAATTATTATTTTAAGATAGAAGAGAAGTGAAGTGGGTGATTTTGCTCCCGATGACTCACATGACTACCAGAGATCAAAACCATCTTTATTTACCCAAAGAGCAAATACAGAATATACTTCACATATTTGTACCTAATGAACAGAGCTACAACAAATATTTCATCTTTTGAGCTTTCTTGACCAAAAAGGCAACTTCAAAAAATTTTGTTAGAGATAAAGGCAATGCTGGGAACATAGTGTGCATCTGGGCTGGAAGAGAAACACAAAGCGAGGAGGCAAGCATAGGTTGTATGATAGAGAATGGTGTGGGTTTGGAAAGGAAGAAATGAAAGAAACATTTCTTAGCACTACTGAGCGCTAATCATTGTGCTAGTGGCTTTGCAAATAATAGATAATTGTATATCTTTGTCTACTGTGATAATATTTTAATAAAAATATCAGTGTGAGTAGCATAGAACAGTATTGTAGATAAAAACTGAACCTATATAAGGCATTAATATATGTAGAAGAGTTCTCAGTTTATACAATAAAAACTCAAACTGCAGTTCATATAGTTAAATTTACTTTCAGGTTTGGGAGCCATGTCCAGGAATCCAAATTGTCTGTAGGAGAGAAAGCTGAGCATACAAACGGTACAAAAACTCACTAGCCTTCAACATATATACATAAAACATTGCCTCATATATTTTAATCACATGCTAATTATTGTATAATACAATATTTAAAAGTGTTCATCTGCTTAAATCTACACAAAAAATAATGTAACCTCAAAGACATCTAATGAACATAGAACAGAAGTCTCAGAAATTGATCACTGAGACAAGAGTAGGAATTATTTTAATGTGCAGTTTGTCTTAAATGAAATATTTTCTTTTTCAGATAAACATATCCACAAAGTATTGTCTAACTTGTGAATGCTAGTGAATCTACTGATTGGTGGGGAATATTAATCTGAGCTTGTCAAAGGACGAATACTAATAAAGCCCTGGTGTTCCACCTTTTATAACTGTTAGTACTGTCTAAGTTTCTTCGTATTTCTAAAGAAAACCAAAACTCTGTTGGTGTGGCTGTTACCTGAAGGTGTGCTATTAGGAACCAAGGATATGTTAGAGATTTGTCCTGGATTGGCTAAAACTGATTTAACTCCCAACAGACAAAATATACACTTCCCCTTCCTGGTAAGCAATTGCCAATTCGACCTGGTTTTCTGGTTTTCTCATATGTTGTTCCTCCTCTCCATTTTCCTATCCTTGCTTTAATTTTTCTTCCCAAAGTACTGTTACTTGTGTGTCATGGTTATGTCACTTATTTATTTGAGAGTCAGTGGAGCATAAGCCCTGGAGATTCTAGCTGGGACTTTGTCCCAGTTTTTTAACCATTTGTCTTTGGGCAAGTTGTTTAAAATCTCTAAATTTGAGTTTTCTTGTACATAAAATAAAGGATACATTCTAAGCGTTTCATGAATATTAAAAAGGATGATCTGTTTTTCTTGAGAGATGTGCAACAGATAATAATTGGTATTATCATCGTACTTATATGATTATGCTGATGTAAATTTAGAGATATGCAAACTGAGTTCCAAACTGCTTAACTTTATACTTTGACCATATATATGCATATGCAGTTTCTTTTAGCTCTGCTTAGATAATGAAAATGCAACAGACCTTTCTTCTTTTGCTCAGATGCTGGGAGAATTGGAACTAAATTAATACTGTCAGACTGATTGAAAAGAAAAACTGTTCAAAACACTTCTGTTTATCATCTTTGCTACTAGAATCCTTAGAGTCCAATTCAAAGAAAGGTGACTTTTCTTACAGGCTTAGTTCCTCTGCTTCTTCTATTGTTCATTCTTTGTTCTTGGTTTATCTATGATTGTACAGTTTTCATTTGTATTTGACTTCTATGTTTCCAGAATTCCTTACATTAATTCCTCCCCTGCTCCACCCTCACCTCTCTAAGGAAATTTAGAGCTTCTAGGGGAATGATCCACTTAGTTAGTCTATTCCACTTCTATGGGGACATATTAAAAGTGCATATTCCCATATCTCGCCCTAAAGATTCTGATTCTGTAGATCAGGATGAAACCAAAAATCTTTATTTCTTTAGCAAGTACCATGTATCCAAAACATTCAGATTTAGGTGACATTCTACCACTTTTGAAGAAGCAGTGGCCTGTGTAGTATAATAGGAAAGAGATGGAAATGAGTCCATCTACTAAAGCAGATCCAATCCCTATCTGTGTGACCTTAGAAAATCAATAAACCTATCTAAGATTCAGTTTCTTCATTTTTAAAAGTCGTAGGAATCTATAACTTTCTGTTCTACATAACTAATAAAGTTGTTATACAAATAAATGAAATAATATGTGTAACTGGAAGAAAAAATGTATGTACTAATTATATGATCATCTAGTTTCAAATCCTAGGAAAGAAGCAATATGAGTTTTTTAAATTTATTTTTGTTGTCTATTTTTGCATTACTATTTATCCCCTTTATATCCTCCCTCCCCCCACAATCACTACACAGTAGTATTCCATTGTATAAATGTCCCATAGTTGTTATGTCCACTCATCTACTAATGAATACTTGGGCTGCTTCCATAATTTGGTGATTGTAAATAATGCTGCAGTGAACATAGGGGTGCTTATGTTCTTTTGAGTTAATGTCTTGGGTTTCTTTGAATAAATTCCCAGAAGTGGAATTGCTGGGTCATAAGACAGTTCCATTTTTAATTTTTTGAGGTATCTCCATTCTGCTTTCCACAGTGTCTGCACCAACTTACATTCTCACCAATAGTGCAAAAGTGTTCCCCTTTCTCTACATCCTCACCAGTACTTGTTGTTTGTTGATTTATTAACCATAGCCATTTTGACTGTTGTGAGGTGGTATCTCATGGTGTTTTTAATTTGCATTTCTCTGATGGTTAGTGACATTGAGAATCTTTTCATATGTCTGTTGACCATCTGTACGGCCTCTTTGGAAAAGTGTGTATCAGCTCCTTTGCCCATTTTTTAAATTGGATTGTTTGTTTTTTTTGGTATTGAGTTTTATAAGCTCTCTATAAATTTTGTATATCAACCCCTCAACAGATGCATCACTGGCAAATATGTTCTCCCATTCAGTAGGTTTTCTTTCTATTTTGTTGATGATTTCCTTTGCTGTGAAAACTTTTTAGTTTGATGTAGTCCTGTTAGGTAAGATAGTTAGTAAACTAACGCAGAGAGGAGGAGGGAGACATGTCTCACCCATTGACTCAGTAATCCTGAGCCTTGTCCCATAGATTGCTGGGCATTCCTAAAATTGCAAGCAGGGATAATGCAGGAGGAGGGGAGTCCTTGAGACTCTGTGCTAGAAAAGGGAGACGCTGTAGCAATTTCATTAAGCAAGACAAAGAGACTTTACTAGCTGAGGAAGAAAGTCTTTGTAGCTCTACATTACTCCCAAGATTTAGAAGGGAAAGAAGGAGAGGGAATTTAGAAGCTGACTATTATAAAACCTTTGAATCTCAATAGTCAGCACATTCAGATTAACTGAGTGCTCCCTTGTAGCCTTGGCTTAAGTGTATAGAACAAACTTACTAACAACTTTATTTCATCAATATGTCTGGCATTCAGACTAGCCAGGTACCTGCTTGCAGCTTTGTGCTCCAATGTGTTTCATAAATAAACTTGCTATTCCATTTCCACCATACATGCTGTCTCTGACTTAAATTCATTTCTTGCAAGTGAGGCGAGAACTGAGGAACAAACTCTGAGTGAGAAGGTCCTCTGACTCAGGTCTCCCACCAGTAACAGTCCAATTTGTTATTTTTTTCTTTTGTTTTTTACCTGAGATATATCAGATAAAATATGGCTATTTTTAGCCTACTGTAGCAATCAGACAAGAAGAAGAAAGAAAAGGCAATCAAATTGAAAAGGAAGAAGTAAAACTGTTTCTATTTGCAGATGACATGATACTATACATACAGAGCCCTAAAGATTACACCAAGAAACTACTGGAATAGATAAATGAATTCAATAAAGCAGATAGAAAATTAATATCCAGAAATCAGCTGCATTTTATATGCTAATAATGAACCATCAGAAAGGGAAATTAAGAAAACGTTCCCATCCATCACTACTTCAAAAAGAATAAAATATCTGGGAATAAAACTAATCAAGGATATAAAAGACCTGTACTTAGAAAATTATAAGACACTGAAGAAAGAAATTGAAGAAGATACAAATAAGTGGAAGCACATACTGTGTTCATGGATAGGAAGAATTAACATCATTAAAATGTCCATACTACCCAAAGCAATCTGTTGATTCAATCCAATTCCTATCAAGATACCAATGACATACTTCACAGAAGTAGAAAAAATATTTCTAAAAATTTACATGGAACCACAAAAGGCCCTGCATAGCAACAGCAATCCTGAGAAAGAACAAAGTTGGAGGAATCATGCTATCTAATATCAAACTGTACTATTAGGCCATAGTAATCAAAACAGCATGGTAATGGCATAAAAACAGACACATAGATCAGTGGAACAGAATAAAAAGCCTAGAAATATACTCACACCTTTATCATCAATTAATATTGGACAAGGAAGCAAGCACATACAATGGGCTAAAGCTAGTTTATTCAATAAATAGTGCTGGCAATGTGAATTTTTAAAGGCAGATAGTATCTTTAGTTTGAAAATCAAGACTCTCTAGCTGGGACCCCTGACTGCTCCAGATAGACATAGGGGGTCTAAAATACTATGTTAAATTGCAGACATGAATCAGAGGATTGTGAAATCAGTGTGACAGTACCTCCAGAATTTTAAAAACAGACTAGAATAGACTAAATGGAATGGAATAGAATTGCAAATCATAGAATAGGAGAGGAAAGACAAAACAGGGCAAGGTAGAGCAGGACAGCACAGTATAAGATAGGATAATACATGATAGAAGAATATCAAAGAACATAGCCCACAGGAACAAGTTTAAAATAAGATGTCTAATATTTAATCCTAGTTATTTTTGTGCAACCCTGTATCCTCACCCTATATATTCTGTCTTGTGTTTAGAGATCATACTTAGGAATGGGGGAGGTGAGGTAGTGGCCAATGGGGGATATGGCGGTAGGGGTGCAAAGCAGGGCAGCCAGCAGACAACATCCATTGATGAAATTGTGTGAAGAAATCAGGAATATAAAGGAGAAGGACAGGAGAGTATATGCATTCCTAGTACCCTCAAAAGTCTTGTGGAAGGACTACACTTCTGAAACCATGTAAAAAGAATTTCTGGAGCCATTTAATTGGGAAGTTTTTAAAAAGAATGGTTCTGTAAACTGGGGGTGGTGGCAAATAGTTCATGTGTGCAAGGTATGTAAACTATATAACACACTACAGAGGGAAGATAGCACTTTGTAGGAGTTATTCATTCCTAATTACTTCTACTGAAACCAAAGTCTTGGGTTCTAACAAAGGATGGAATCTTTCTCTGTCTTTTCTTTTGAATAGTGCTCTAACATCTGAAAGTGAGTCTTGAAATTCTTATTTTCCCATTTTTATTTAATAAGTAGGTATAGTTCCAATAGTGAGTAGTATGTACTATTTAGTGGTTATATTAATAAGCACCATATTGTGAGTTTATATTATGTACTAAGTTTTGTGCTAAATAGGTCACAATTACAGTCTCTTGTTTTTCTAGAACTCTAGGGGAAAAGTTTTAGTGTGCACATTGCATAGATGACCTTTCTGAAGCTCAAAAAGATTAAACAATTAACCTCATTCCACATGAGTAGCAAGTGATAGCACAGGTCTCACCCAAGTCTCTTACACTTGTAGCTATACTTCACTGCTTAGCCCCTAGTGTGAACTAATGCTTGTGGACTGGTCTGGAAAGGTCATTGCCACATAAGACATTGGTTCTAAGAGGGAAGCATGCCTGCAGAGAATCAAGCAATTAAGTTAAACAAGAGTGCTGTGCATTATTACTCCACTGCCTCTACTGAAAAGGCTGTGTTTCAACATCTTCATTTTATAACTATATGCATTATGTATTCATTGTCTCTTTTTCTCTCTGTGGATTCTAAAGGGACTTAGGGGGGAAAGCAACTGATTATTCTTTCCTCTTTTAAATATTAATTTTTGTGTCATGCTCCACAAATCTATTTGCATTCTGGCATGCAAATGATAGCAATTGAGATGAAAGGAGCATCCTGTTACAAATTTACAGTATTTCTGATTATACAGGGAATGTAGTCAGAAATGAATTGTTTCATATGTTTTTGTAGTTACAGAGTCATGGTTAGGGCAGTGGTGTGGACCGAGGAAGGGAGTCATTATTCTGGGATGAATTTTTCTTCTTGTTTGTTTTACATTTGGCAATTAAGATAGTTGGTGTTAATTGGAGCCATAGATTATGCTACATGGAAGGAAGTATTCCTTGGAGAGAGTATAATATCCTCTGGAAAACTTGTTCTAGAATCTATTTGCTGTGTGCATCCTGTGAGGCCTGAGATGAAAGCATGAGATGGCTGGGACTGGCTGTCAGAACTACAAGAATCTGGGGGGCTTGTTCCCCAGTTATCCCAAATATTGCATGGTAGAGAGCAGTTTGCTCACCCCCTATCCAAAACTGTGATGTCCACTCTGCAGTCAATGCTTTTGAAAGCAGTTTTGGATTAGGTCGAGGAGGCAGGCAACAGAACTTCTGATTTTCAAGGGCATCTTAGCACATGAAAATTTGCATTCTGATTCTCTTCCCTCTCCCTAGCGTCTGAAAACAGTCTGGAATTAGCAAGGCTTGACAACATCTAATGAGAATGAACAGACACGCAGATTCCCTTTTTGCAGCAACTGGATCCAATCTTTACATGACAGGCAAACCAGCCTAAATAATGTCTTTTTGAATGAATAAAAAATTCCTGGTCTGGAGTCATTGTGTACTAAGAAGGGAGTCAGGTAAAGAAGCTGAGCTGCAGGAATGGCAATAACAACTGAGATCTGTGGAGTGTTTATATTAAGCCTGACATATGGTCTTCACACCAACCCCATGGCGTGGCTACCACCACTACCACCAACTTCAGGTTTTTTTAATGAAAACCTTTTGCACAGAATATGTAGAATCCTTTACTCCATGCGATGTTCTCCACATTTTTCTACTTGATTTTTTTCTTTTTCCCTTTATCAATTACAATTTATACTCAATATTATTTTGTATTAGTTTCAGTTATACAGAACAGTGATAATGGTTAGACAATCATATTTACAAAGTGTCCTCCCAGCCACCGGTATTTCCAGTACCCACCTAACCACATATATAGTTACTATAATATTATTGACTACATTTCCTAAGCTGTACATGATATCCGCATAACTATTTTGTGACTACCAATCTGTCTGACGTATTTTTAAAAACATTAATATGAAATTACTATTGTTAGCATTGAGTTTTTCTATACATGATGCTGTAGAATACCAGATGAACAGTACTCATTAGTGATTGAAATATCATTTGCTATATTTCTGCAGTTTATCTGCTCATGCTAAAAAAATCATTATCTAAAGTAAAATGTTGCCATATAAACATCTGTATCCCAATTCTTACTTATATTAACTGGTTATAATTGTTTACAAACAAAGAGAAGTCTCAATTTTAAAACAATACATTTAAGATTATATTTGGAGGTGAAAATTTGTCATTACGGAATAAAAAACCACTATGGTGAGTGTCATACACAGTGTTCCTAAAACTGAATGTTTACTCTACTAAACTAATCACAACGTGCACCACATACACCACATAATGAAATTATATCCCTGAATGACCAATGAATCACTGCCTGTAAAGTAAAATATTAATTTTTTCTTTAATTTTTGAAGGTGAAACACTTCTAGAGGTTTACACAGTAAAAGGCTGTAGTATATTCTAATTATTCCCATTTTACAGATGGTAAAGTCTATAGATTAAGTAAGCTCAACTCACTTTGAAAGCTTGAAAGACCCATACCTTAGAAGTCTTAATATACTTCATCTGTTCTAACTACTATTCATACCAAATGCTCAACAAGACCTCTGATTCTGGAATAGATGACAACAAATGATTCTGTCCGGAATGCATTAGTGTCCTATTCATTTAGGGAAATCAATTGCATAGGAACCTAGATATGTACATTTAAATAAATATAATTTGACTTTCAGGCTAGTATGTAGCACTTTTAAAATTCTTGAAGCAGGTTTTATACTCCCTTCCATATTTTTTGTTCCAAAAAATAATGTCATGACTCAGTAGAAGAGGATATAAACTTCTCCAGTGTTTCTCAGAGGTTAGAAATGGGATTTAGTAGTAAGAGCTGTTGCTAGAAAGATTTTAGATTAATAGAAGGATGAGTTTTCTGATAATGCATCTATCTCCGAGTAAATTCTAGCATTAGATAATTAGATATGATCAGAGTTTTTTTAATTTTTAATTATTTTATTTTGTGAGGGGGTGGATTATTTCACATAACCCAAGATGTTGCAGTTTAAAATCTGGTAGGGCAAATGCTCCAGATATTTTTGTTTTAATCCACCACAGTCCTAAACTATCTTGTTTCTTTGTATTTTTAAATCAATTGTAAAATTGGCTCGATAATTATCAAGTCATAGTAACAGTGATTTTTTTGCAATGAGTTTGTAGACCAAATTTAGAAGTAGTAAAATTTGGAAGTATTGTGGGTGTATATTTGCTTATTATTGGAAATATTGAGTTTTGTATTAAATGGACATGGTATGTTCCTCAAAAAAGAAAAAATAAACCCAAAGAGTGGAGTGGTGACCAGCTGCCATTGGGATTATTCAGGCAGAGTTTTGGTGATTATCACTTAGGGATGTGGTAGCAGGAGTAACTCAAGTGCTAGGACATTTAATTAAATTATTTCACATTTTCTTATAACTTTAGGATTTTGTTTTTGATTGTAGAAGTTCTTGTGTAGCTCCAAATTGGTTTCCATGAAAAAAATGAATGCATAGTGTAGTGATTAAAAGCACCAATTTTATGATAAAAACACATAGACCTAGGATCTTGTCCTGCTGCCATCAGCCAGCTGAGTGACCATAAGGCACTTATTCAGTTTTCTCACAGTTTCTATTGCTGCAAAAGGGAAACTATATCTACTAAGTGAGTGGTGCAAATTGAGTACATTCACGTTAAAATCTCCCCTGTGTAGTAGGTGTTCATAATGTGATTGGGTCTGGGTCAAAAGACTGGGGAGTCACATCTTTCAAAGGACAGAGAAAAATGATTGAGAAATGAATCCTGGTTGCAACTAGCAAAACAACTCTGGTATTAACTGATTTGTTTTAACCTATGAATCTGAGATCAGATGAGATTGGGCTCATTCAGGGTGGTATAGCTATAGACGTAGTGAAAGACAAATACTCTATGATCTCACCTGTAAGAGGAATCTAATGAACAAAATAGAACCACAGGTGTGGACGCAGGGAACAGACTGACAGTGACCAGAGGGGAGCAAAGAGGGGAATAATAGTGGAAAGAAGGGGAAGGGACTACCTTAGCTAAAGAACATGTAAGAATGCCCCATGGACATGGACAACAGTGTGGGAATTGACTGTGAGAGTGGGGGATGGGGTGTGTGGAGGAGGGCAAAGGGGGAAATTGTGACAACTTTAAAAGAATAACAAATTTAAAAAATCTTTAAAAAATTATTTATTAAAAGTGGTCAAAATGTTAAAAAAATCTATAGTGTTGTTGGGCCACTTTGATGCATACATATTTAAGTTATCATAGCCAGAAATAAATTTCATTGTGACAGATGTGTGACAGTTAAGACCCTTTAACAAGTGCATGGATGAGGGATTTACAATTGATTGCTTCCTTTCAGAGATAATTTCATAATCTATCACTAAATCAATAGCTCTTCCCAGATGCTACAAGTGGTTAAACATCTAACTAAATGCTACAAACACCAATATAATTTTCTGCAATTTGGCTGTCACATACTCTCTCATTCATATTTATCACTCTTAGCCCAGCAAAACTCACCTGAACAGTACAGGCTTTCTTGCATACTTGTGTTGCATAATGGTACTCATGCTCGTGGCAATAAATTAAAGTTCTGCTGATACTTGTTTCCTCTTTATGCACACAGACACATGCCTTTGTGCAGGCTGCATGTCCTGAGAGTACGATGTGAGTATTATGTGCTGAGACTACAATAAAACAATCTTTTTTAGCCTAGAATGTCCATCCTTCACTGACAACACTCCTAAAGTTCGCTAATCAACATGCAGAACCAAGCTCCATAGAAGTATACGGATCTCTAGAGGCTTCTGTCCATCTGTTGGGGGGAGAAAGGCTCCATATATAATTTTTCAGAGCTGTACTCACTTATTCTTCTCAGGAAAGCTTTTGTTACCTCATAAGTAGAAATAGATGTGTGTTTCAGCTGGTGTCTAATACATTTAGACACAGAATACAAAAACGTTCAGCAGTTTACTTTAGGGGCCAAATGTTCTTTTGGAAAAGAAAACGATTCCAAAACAACACATACCCATATATATACACATATACACAGCAAGGCACACTTGGAGTCTGAAATTTGTAATGAATTCTTAAGCATTCAGAAAAAGGAATGGATGCTATATGAAGACAGATATGGAGAACTGTAGATGTCTGTCCATTGCACTGATGTGTTTAAAAGATCAGTGTCCTCTGGGCTAACGTAGGTGACTTTCTCTTCTATTAGAGGTAGTAGCTTCAGTGTTTCTCCAGAATGTCTGTTGGCACCATTGATAAGTTAGCACACTTCTCTTAGGATGTGAATTAAATCATGGTAGGAGCTGCTGCATATCATATGTTTCCAGTTTGCAGTATAAATTCAGCAATGCAAAATAGGAAGCTGTTCAAGTTTCAGTTGGCATTTCATTTTCTACATGATATCATTAGAGTTTATTTGGCTGCATTTAGCTGCTGACAACATACCTTACATTAAATTTACTGTGAATTAGAAATGGAAAGATGTGGAGTTGTATTAAAAGAGTTTTAAAAGTAAATATATATATATGGTAGGGCAGTTCATAAAAACAATTGTAAAAAAGTGTTTTTAATTTGTTTGCTATTTGGTCAAACAAAGGGATACAATTTATATGGTGTCATTATATTGCATTCTGGGTATCAAGGATATAGAAAGTCACAAAAAAAGACACCTTGTAAAATGTTGCTTTAAAAACTCATTGCACCCTGTTTGTCTTGAGCAGGATTTTTGACATTTCATTTTAATTATTACTATTTGAAGATTTTTGCATTTATGCCTCAAAAATTTTAAAAATAAAATTGCATTTAGATTTCTGAAGTTTTAGAACTTCTAACACCAATATACAATAATTTAGGTTCTAAAATGGTCCAATGTCATATTTGCTTTGTATTTCTGATATAATAAGCTAAACTTATTTGCATATTTACCATAAAATAAAACAAAATTAATAATAATGAACATCAACATGGAACATTCTCATATTTCCTAAACCTATTGGTATGAATACTATCCCTCGTAAAAGAAAAAATCAATATAATATTTGAGAAAACATGGCACATCTTAATTTTAATCAAAACTCCTATGATGTGAACAACATAGAGTATTTGCATTTTTGTGAGATTTCTTTTTCAGATTACAATCCCAGTTTATATTCACATTACCTATAATCCTACAATTTGTTATTTAGAGTCTTGAAGAACACTTATCCTTTTGAGAGTAATGTATTCTAATAGTTGAGGATCAGTGTCATACTTTACATCTAAATCCTTTTAATGGGATATTTCCATAAATGATGATACTTAACTACATCAAGAGAGGAACAACATATAGTAGAAACATCCTGGAGATGCCAGGAGACTGCACACTTCTCAGTAGTAATTCTCAGCATTTGGGACACTTGTAATTACTTGGTCAGTACATATTTTTCCACTCGTGTGGTCTTCCACACTGGATGCACATTGGAATTACTATACTTTTGACAAAACAATATTGTTGCCTGGATGGCACTCTACAGATTCTTTTATTTAACTTCATATTTTATTGTATTTTTAAGTCTATTTTATTGATTACGCTGTTACAGTTTTCCCAATATTTTTGTCACCTTTATCCCCACTCCAGCCTGCACCCCCATTCCAGCATTCCTCCCTCCATAGTTCATGTCCACGTGTTGTATATATAAGTTATTTGGTTTCTCTGTTTCCTAGACCCTTCTTAACCTCTCCCCATCTATTTTATGCCTACCATTTTATGCTTCTTATTCTCTCCATCTTTCTCCCTCCATTCTTCCCCTCCACCTCCCCACTGATAACCCTCCATGTGATCTTCATTTCTCTGGTTCTGTTCCTGTTCTAGTTGTTTACTTAGTTTTTGTTTTTTAGGTTCAGTTGTTACATTTTATTGTATTTTTAATTAATCTCAGAGTGGAATCTGGAGATTGAGATTTTCAAAACCTAGTATTATGGTTTATTATAACATCTAACCAAGAAAATTATGAATTTGACTATAAGTTTAATGGCACAAGGAACTTCTCATCAGTGAATAACTCAATGTCTGGCACAAAGTAGATTCTAAGTAAATATCAGATGGATGGGTAGATAGTTGGTTCTTGACAAGCTCTCTTACCTTTATATAGCATAGTTTTCAGTATGTATATCAAGAAAGTTGAACAACATACCTCTCTCTTCTATTTATTTGTTTATTGTTGTTCAAGTATCTCTCTTCCATTTAAATGACTTACCTGAGAGCCTATAGTAATGTGCCTTTCCAGTCATTGTCTCCTAAGTTGAAAGAACCTTAATAATAGCAACGAGGAAATTTTTTATTGCAAATGGCAGGGTTTCATCTTTTCTTATGGCATTGTATAGATGTACCACATCTCCTCTATTCAATCATCTATCAAATGACACTTTGGTTGTTTCCATGTCTTGGCCACCATGAATAATGCTGCAATGAACATAGTGGTGTATATATCTTTGCAAATAAATGTTAAAAATTTCAGGTAGATACCCTGAAGTTACTACATTATATGGTAACTCTATTCTTAATTTTTTGAGAAATCACCATACTGTTTTCCATAATGGCTGTACCAGTTTGCATTTTCATCAGCAGCAAATGAGAGTTCCTTTTTTTCTAAGACCTGCTCAACCCTTGATATTATTTGTCTTATTAATAAGAGCCATATTGAAAGGTGTGAGATGGTATGTCATTGTAGTTTTTATTTGTGATTCCCTAACAGCTAGTGAAGTTGAGCATCTTTTTGCATATATTTTTTCATATATTTTCAAATATATTTCCAATTTCTTGCTCTTTCTCTTCTCTTTCTGGCACCCCTATGATGCAAATGTTGGAATACTAGAAATTATCCCAGAGGCTGCTTATACATTTTTTCTGAACTACCAGTAGCTGGTCTAGATTCACAACATGGCTTCACCTGGGAATCTCCAATCCAGCATAAGGAGCAATCATTTCAGATTGCTATATAGCTCGAGCAGGTGGCCATAGGCAAAACACAAATGGTAGCTGACCTTGACCTACACCACCCAGGAAACTCCAAAGCCTGTGCACACAATGGACAGCTACAGACCATGGTGGAGCACCACCATGATGCACCTGCACAGCTGATCCTCTACAGAGGGCAGAGTTTGGTAGTCAGTGGTCACAGCCAATTCTTGCAGCTGACTGGCCAAGGTAAATCCCTCCTATGGACTTACCGATAGTGATCAAGGCTCAACTACAAGAGGAGAGTGTATTCAGCCCACACAAAAAGTGCATCTCAAATACCCAGCTTGGGTGATTGGGGAGGCTGTGCCACTGGACCCTACATGATACCTACTACATTAGGCCACACTACCAAGACAGGGAGTCATAGCAACTCTACCTAATACATAGAAACAAACACAAGGAGGCTTCCAAAATGAGGAGACAAAGAACCATGGTCCAAATGAAAGAACAGACCAAACTTCAGAAAACAACTTAGCAAAATGGAGATAAACCATCCATCAGATGCAAAGTTTAAAACACTGGTTATAAGGATGCTCAAGGAACACTAATTGAAATAGATAACAATTTACAGGGAAACAACAATTGAGTGAATGAAGCCAAGGAATAAAATCAATGATCTGAAACAAAGAAGCAAAAACCAACCAATCAGAACAAAAAGAAAAAAGGATCCAGAGACAATCTGTATTTTAAAAAGTACCTTTCATTGACAGAACAGATATTGATTCCATTTATTTATTATATATTTTAAAATTAAATGGTCTCTTTATCCTTGATAATAAAAGTCAACGTAAACAATTTCATTCAATGCAGAAAAGCAAATGAAAGAGTAAAAATAATCTCTAACCACAACATTCAGGAGCAAACAGCATCAATTGTGTGTATATACACAGACACATTTTCCTAACTATAAATAAATGAACAATATATATGTTTCATGACTTTAAAAAATGGTTTTATACCATTTTACAATCTGCTTTATTACTTAGTCATATCTACATATTTTAGATATGTTTCTAAGTATAGCATATGTATGTATATACACAGAAATATACATGAACATATGTATATTTATATATTAAAATGTATGTGTATGCATATATAATATATATTTTTTAGGTCTGTCCAGCCATTGTTAATATAACAAAAATGGTTTGCACAACATTGTTGTAACCTGGCAGCCAAAGAGAGTGGACTGGAATATGTACATATGAACAAGGATGGCTTCACTGTACTAGTAAGTAAGTGTGGTAGATGACATTGAGTGAGAATGTGTACCATATGTCCATTGAATTCAAAATGACTGAACAAGTAGGGCAACAAACCTGCATCAAAATTTGCATCAAGCTTGAACATTCCTCTGCAGAAATTATTCGGATGATTCAAAAGGCTGCAGCTATGGGCAACTGGTGATTGGCAACTTCATGACAATATGCCTGCTCATGCATTATGTCTCTGTTGAGTTTTTTGGCAAAATATCAAATTACCCAAGTGACTCAACCCCCTTACAGCCCAGATTTAGCACCCTGAGACTTCTGGCTTTTCCCCAAACTAAAATCACCTTTGAAAGGGAAGAGATTTCAGACCATCAATGAGATTCAGTAAAATATGACGGGACAACTGATGGCAATTGGAACTGTGTGAAGTCCCAAGGTGCCTACTTTGAAGAAAATTGAGGCATCATTTTCCTATGTACATTGTTTCTTGTATCCTGTATCTTGTTCAATAAATCTCTCTATTTTATATATTACTGACTGGATACTTTATGGACAGACCTTGTATATTGGATGCGTGTATATTTATGAAGGGGGATCAAAAAAGAAATTTATTTGTAAAAATAGTGTATTTATTCCCACATGCTTAAGCTTAAGTCACCTTCAAAGTACTATCCACTTAGTGCACTACACCTATTGACACATGTTTTCCCACTGTTGAAAAAAGTTTTTGAACTTATCAATTTTGATGCCTTTTAGTGCTTCTGCCATGTTTTGTTTCATTTTTTGACATCAGCAATATATTTCCCTTTGAGGACTTTTTTCATTTGGGGAAACAAAAAATGTAACGTGGTGTGAGATTGGGTGAATAGGGAGGGTGGGGTAAGGAGGTCATGCCATTTTTGTTCAAAAATTGCTGAACACTCAGTGCTGTGTGGATAGTTGTGCTTGTAAATCACCCATTATGAAATGGGCAAACATGTTGAAAGAGTATTAAAAAAAAATTAGTGAAGCTGAACACAGCATCTCACAACAACACCAGCTGGTACACTGATACAGATGGGTTCCTAGAGCACTCATCCAGCAAGGGAAACCTGTATATTATAAGGGGCCTGCCCTTCAGAAGATAATTCTAGTTTTGGTGGTTTCCTCCATATATATATGTATATATATCTCCAGATAGAAATATATCTATGTATTTAGATACATATTATACCTAGATCTTTCTCTATGTATATATAAATATATACATAGATATTTAGATATATGTATGTATAGAAATGTCTATGTGTATATAGACAGATGTGCATAGACTTGGATTGATGTATATATATACATACAGATATATATGCATACATATACACATTAAGAACTTTAATGACTGCATAATATTTCACTGTTTCATTGTCATGCATTTTATTTAATCATTTTTAATTGTTAGACATTGGATTATTTTGAATTTTTCCTACTGCAATGCAATAGGTAATAATAGTCATTATAATCAACCTGTTGCCTGATTTCTTCCCCAGGAAGCATTCTTAAAGTGAAAACTATGTTAAAATATACAAATATTAGAAACTATTTATATATTACCAATTTTCTTTCAGAAAAGTTTTATAAATGTTATTAATGGGTAGCCCCAATAATATTTATTAATAATTCAATCTTTGTACTTGTTTGTAATGCCATTTTTACCATATAATAAATCATTGATGTCCATTTATTTATTTGAATTTTGTATTATTTTCCATGAATTTCTGTACTATAGTGACTTCAGTACTATGATTATTTTTCCTTTACAACTGATTTTAACATATGTAATATAGGTTCAACTACTCCCCAACTCAGTTTTATTATGTGCTCTGTGTGTGTTTATCTTTTTTTTTTTAGTGTTTTTGCCATTACAGTTGTTCCCGCTTCTTCTCCCTTTCTCCACTTCTACCCATGCCTGCCCTCTCCCCTCCTTACATCAATCCCCATGTCATTGTCCATGTCCATGGGTCACACATAATGTATCCTCCTGAATTTTACCTGTAAAGTTACCTTCTTCACTATGTTATCCCTCATTAAAATGCTGTTAGTATTTTAGATTCAATTGAGTAGCATTTATGAATTAATTTTGGAAGAAACATCTGCACAACAGTAAGTGGTTTCTCACAGAGTTATGTCTTTTCACTTACCTCCTTTGGTGTTCATTATGCATTTAAAAATTTTATATAGTCTGCATATTTCTCAAGTTTAATGAAGGTTTTGTATTTTTGTATTTTATTATGAATACAATTTTCAAAAATATTTTCTTAAGACTATGTATTTTGTTATAATTAATATAGGACAAACTTGCTTAAAAATGTTTAAACAAGTCATATTGCTAAAGTAATATTTCAGTATTCATACCTCATCTATTATCATAACAAACTAAATAATAAAATCAATACAAGTATTTCTTGTCTTAATCTGGAATTCATCTGGTGTTTTATCATTAAAAATACATTTGTATTTGTTTCAGATAAATTCTTTTTCAATTTAAAGTTTCTTTTATTTATGTTATTAAAGTTGTTATATTTCATTTATTTATTTTATTGTTGCTAAAGTACAGTGGTCTCCATTTTCATGCCACCACAGCTCCCCACCTCCCACCCTCAAACCTACCCCCTTTGGCTTTGTCCATGAGTCCTGTATACATGTTCCTTGATGGCCCTTCCTCTATTATCCCTCCCCACCTTCCTCTCTGGTTACTGTCAATTTGTTCTTTATTTCAATGTCTTTGGTTGTATTTTCCTTGTTTTTTATTTATTTTTAAAAGATTTTATTTATTTATTTTTAGATAGGGGAGAAAGAGAGAGAGAGAAACATCAACGTGCGGTTGCCCCTTGAGTGCCCCCTACTGGGGACCTGGCTGGCAACCCAGGCATGTGACCTGAGTGGGAATCGAATCAGTAACCCTGTGGTTTGCAGACCAGCGCTCAATCCACAGCCACACCATCCAGGGCTGCTTGTTTATTTTTTTTTATAATTTTTTAATCTTTTTTTTTTTAAAGATTTTATTTATTTATTTTTAGAGAGGGGAAAGGAGGGAGAAGGAGAGAGAGAGAAACATTAATGTGTGGTTGCCTCTCATGTGGTCCCCACTGGGGACCTGGCCTGCAACCCAGGCATGTGCCCTGACTGGGAATCGAACCTGCGATGCTTTGGTTCGCAGCCCGCGCTCAATCCACTGAGCTACGCCAGCCAGGGCCTGCTTGTTTATTTTAAAGAAAGGATACTGAGCCTTTTCATATATTTTGGAAATATCAATTAAAATAAGTCACATTTTCCTTTACCTTTTTAATGTGAAAACTTATTAATGTAATATATCTTTTAAGAGCAACTGTCTTTGCAATGCTAAGATTCATCCTATTAATGAGTTATTCTTTTAGTCTATTACTGGATTACACATGATAATTTTCACTTAAGATTTTTGTATATGTAATCCTAATGAGATTAATCTTTAATTTTCTCTGTGATTTATCCTGGTCAGATTTTGGCCTCTGACTTTATGTAATCTTCATGAAATGAGTTGGGAAGGTCTACATGCTAGGGCAAGAGTGGCAATCGCAGCCTGAAGGCTAGGACCTGCCAAAAGCCTTTTTTTTATATAAATAGAACTTTACTGAAACAAATCATGCCAGTTGGATCACGTGTTGTCTGTCTAGGCCTGCTTTCATCCTATGGCAGAAAGTTGAGTATATAGAAAAAAGATGTCACAGCTCTCTAAGCCACTATATTAATTATCTGACATTTTACAGGAAAAGCTTGCTTCCCTTGCTATAAAATAATTAAAGAGGCCTGGGATTCCCTTGCACTAAAATAACTAAAGATCCCTTAACAACATGGAATCTTCATGTTTTTTTCTTAAGTTTTACAGAACTCATGTGAAAAATTAAACAAGGCTTTACCTAATTTTCTTGTGAGAGAATAGCTTTTTGAGTGTTCTTTTTTAGTAATGTTTGTTTCAATGATATTTTAACTGGAACTTTCCAAATTTTTATATTTATTGGTAAGTATTGAATGTATTCTATTAAAGCTTCAAATTTTTCTACTTATATTTTGTTTGTTTTTGAATGACATGTAAAAATGTTCTTTTTTGTTCTCGATTAGTTTATGGAAGTTGTTTTATTGTCCTCTTAAAGAACCATTCATTGGTATATGTAAGTTCTAAGTTCATCAGTTTTATCTATGTTTAATCTATTTATGAAACTATTATCTTTATTATTTTTTTCTTTAAAATATTTTGAAGTATTTCACTGTCTTTTTTAATTTCTCAAGTATAATGAATACTTAGTCAAGGTATTATAGTTTTTCTTATTTAAATATAAATACATTTAAGATTAAATTTTTTTCTTTGTGTACCACTTAGGCAAATCCCATTTTCATTATAGTTCATATAGTAAAAAGTCTTAAAAATTTATTTTGATATTATCAGATCAATATGAGAATTGTTATAGCCGTTAAAATATTACTAATCACTTGTTTTTATTACTATTAATAGTAGCAATGTTTCATTTTTTAGAAATTATTGACTTTTTAGGCCTAATGTGATTAATCATTTTCTAAATACACTATTTTTATATGAAAGAAAGTTTATAATATTATTTATAGGTACCAAAGATTCAATATATAGTACTAAATCAAGCTTGTTAGATATTCTGTATCCCTACTTATGTTTTGAATAATTGATCTATTTGACTTAAACCTGTATGTTAAACAATACTTCAAGCATATTTTATTTTTGTGTTTTTCTAGATATCCTCTAAATAGCTCCTAAGTTTTTGTATGTTTCTGCCATGTGCATAAAGGTTTATGGCTTAGCTCTGTATTATGGTTTATAGTTTTTTAACAGTAGAATATTAAAAATCTTAGCTGTAACTTCTGTTTTCAGTTACTAATACTATTCACTTTTTACTTTGCATTTGCCTAACATATACTCACCACATCTTTATTATTATCCTTTTCACAATATAATTTCCTTTAAGTGTGATTCTTATTAATATCAAAGTGCTAAAATTTCATTTGATCATAAACTGAATTAATATTTTCAAAGGGAAATTTAAGCTAGTCACCTCTATTGTGATAATCAATGTTTTGACTTCATTATTCTTATTGAATTTCACATTATATATTGTTATGACTTATGATTTTCTTTTAATATCCCAACTTTTCTATGATGATCAAATGTCTTAATCTCCCATGGTTTACAACTATTATCCTGCCAGTCCCATGACTTAAAGATTTTACATTCCAATTCTATTCTATATACCAGTATTTTTAAAACTTTAAATACATGTAATATATTTTCATATTTTTAAACAATTTCAAGAATGAAAATCTATCATTGGATTCTTCTTTGAATAAATGGAATACTTTAGCAAGCCAACACCTCATCTTCTCATGTATCACTGAAATGACATGAAAGTTTTGTTCTTATTTTTTACACATATATCTAATTCAGGAAAGATGTCTTTGTGTGTAAATTAGGCTCACTCACCAGATTAGCAACTGAGAGTACAGTACAAGATTCAGCAATTTAACTAATGTTCATTAAGTCCAGTAGGAGATTCTAATCACAATTGGTTTTGTTTTTCCATCTTTCTACATGGTATTCTCCTTTTCTTGAGCCATTGTCTCATTGACTTGCTGATTGGAATACCTTTCAAAGGGGATTTGTTTCATTAATTCATCAGAAGAACACATGAGCAATACATAGTCTAAATACTGCAAATCTGAAAGTGTCTTTCATTTCCCCTCTCTCATGAATCATACTTTTACTGGATATGTATACCTTGAGTCATATTCTTTTTTCCTCTGAAATTTGCAAATGTTGTTTTATTATATTATGCAAAGGAACTGAAAAGATTGGTTTTCATCTAATTCTATTTTTTAGGTTATATATATTTATCTGAGTGAAATAAACCAGTCACAGAAAGATAAATAGCATATGATTTCACTCATACATGGAATGTAATGAACAAACTGAACTAACAAGCAAAATAGAGACAAACTCAAAGATGGAGAGCAGGCTGATGGCACTGGCTGGGGGAGGGGTGCAGGTGGAGGGATTGAGCCAAAAAGAAAAAAAGTCATGGACATGGACATCAGTAGTGATTGCAGGAGAATAGGGTGTTGAGTGGAGGTGAAAGAGGTTATGGAGGAATAACTGGTAATGGAAAAATACAATAAAGATGAGTTATTAAAAGAAAGAAATTTCATACAAAATGAAAATAAAAAAAGAATTATTTACGATAATTGTTTCTGTCATGTTTTGTTACAAATAAATATAGACCATAGATGTTTAAATTCACTGCAAAATTGCTTTAACAACTTAGAGGGTCCCAGTAGTTTATAGAGCTGGGGAAAATCTACAGACAGGAAGAGACAGTGAATTCAGGAGAATAATTTTTCCCTGAATTTTAAATTTTTATTCCTGGCAGAAAAATTTTGAAAATTTTAAATTTTTAATCTTGGCTGCCTTAAGATAATTGAGCCAGAAATTGTGGTCCTCCTTTTTATTTGTGATGTCTTGTATGTTTACCAAGGAGTCTTACAACCTGTAGACTGAGTATTGACTGTAAGGTCTCTATGATTCCCAGATCTCACAGATAATGGGAATCAGTAGGAACTCCTTATTCTATAAAACTCTTATTTTTCTATAAAACTCTTATTTTTCTCCTGCACCATTTCTTGCCTAAGGCCTCAAGAATCAAAGTATTGAATAAGACATTTAATTAGTTTGCAGCAAGAATATGGATGATTTTTCTATTTTGTTGGTTGAGTCATTGTGATGATAAATTGAACAGACTTTATGATGCCCTAAGTCTCAAAGGTGAGTTTGAATTCTCACCTCAGTCCTAAGTAGTTTTATCATCATGGTTATAAATAGTTACGTAGACAGGACAATTTATGTCTCTTTGATTTTGTTAATTTGTCAAAACCCTCAAAATTTTTACTTTGGACCTTCTTGTCAGCTCACTCTTTATGTTATTTTCATTACATAAGAAGTATATCTGAACACTACAATCAAAGAAATACAAGAACTGCACTTCTTTGTTAGTTTGGGGTGTTGTATGTATGTTTTTTATCAATGGCATTTGCTGTTATTGGCAATTTATGTATAGACTATAAGTAAAATATAAGGTTAATCTGTCATTGCCTCATTACAAACCTTCATTACATAATCTATTGCCGTGACTACACTGAATGATATTTGCATTTCCAAACACGCACTACTTACCTGTTTGAACTCATGCTTGTTTCTATTTTCTAAGTCCTCTGTGGGAAACACTGATGAAAAGTGATTGTAATATGGTTTATAAAATGACCATATAGAAATTCTGTGCTATGATTAGAGCAGATATTTATATTCATTTTATAGTCCCTTGGAATTTGCCATTCTCCCAGCAGAAGGCTTTATCTGCCATCAAATGTCTCATGATAAAACTAATCACCTGAAACAGATGAAAGATTTGATCACCAGGAGCAGTTCTAGATCACCAGTTCTAGAGGGTTTAGGAGAAAGGGGTGTTTTGTTTCATTTTGTTAAATGAGGAGAAACTGCTCATTCAGTAAGGTCTTCTTTCTGGTTATCCCTTTTACTAGAGAAGAAATACTACGCACGTTCATAAACCATGTATATTCATTTGCAAGGAATATTAAGTTATATCTACACTACATTTTAGAGTCCTTCACTGATACAATGTCCTCTAAGATATGTTTTAATTAGTGACAGTTTTTTCCTGTATGTAGTGCTTACCTGATGTTATTTTCTGATGGAAAAACCTCTTTCATATCATTGAATTGAACTCTAACATTTTACATGAGGAGAAGTCAAGCAGAAAGAGAGGAAAGGATTTCACCAAAGGCCTAAAGCTAAAAAGCAGCCAAGAGAAGCACTGACAAAAAGTCTTTTATTCCAGTGCAGCTGGTTGTTGAGTCACTGCTGCATCACCAAGACCAGAACTGTGTATCTTTGGTTGGCATGGGTATGAGGGGCTGGGGACAGCACAGAGGGATGAGTTGTTTTCTGTCTTATGGACTGTATATCTAGAATACACACACATACACACACATGTGTATATATGTATACACACAAATGATTTGAGACACCTTACAGTAGAAATATCTGTCACACAGTGGGAACATACACTTTAAAAGATAAAAGACACATAAGGATATGGATGAGAAGACAAGGTTAAATAAGTCTGGCAAAAAAGAGCACAGGCAGACAAGCCATGTAGATAATGCTAGTTTGTTGCAGATTTTGCCTTACATGTCCTTAAAGTCCAGAAATGAGAGACTAGTCATTTCTACAGTCAATATTAATCTCAGCATCTCAGAAGAAGTAGAGCTTTCCGAGACTATTTTATTTTATTTTATTAGAAATATTTTCCTTTTTTTTTGGTGGGGGATAATTGGACGTGCATTGTAGAGAAGGCTTGTACCTTCTAGGCAACTTGTTCAATATTCATCTTAATTCTATTCTGTGATGAAGAAGAGAGAGTAGTAAATGTATACTTAGTCACAGAGAGAATCTGAAGTTGGCAAAAACTTAAACATGCTATTCAGTTGTGGGTGTATGGGCAAGTTCTACCATTTACAATGATGGGACACTACAGTTGACCTTTTCATGTGAACTCTGTGGTGGAGTGGAAAGAGCTAAGGACTTGTAGTTAGGAAGCCAGTCAGGATAATCGTCTACTGTGTGAGAATTAGAGGAAGCGACACACACTTTAGGATTCATACAATGCTTAAATATAGTTAAATTTTTTAAATGTTTTTTAAAGTATAAATCATGATATACCTCATAATCATTATCCTTTTATGTACTGAATATTATCTTTAGAAAATGGCAAATACTGTACAAGTCACATCTTTTCTACATGTATTTATTGCCAGCATAGTTTTTTGTTGTGCTTTTCTCAAATTGTTTTATTAGCTGCTTTCTATGGAGAATTGAGTCTTCATCACTATGAAGTGTGTCTCTACTTGGATAGTGTTCAATCTGCACTATGTTTTAGAAGTCACTGTCACAGAGCTGTATTTCACAGAACAATATTATTGCAACAATAAAGAGTTGATTTAAGTGAGTCTGAATGGCAAAATATAGCAGTAACACATGACTAAAATGATTGCTAACATATATAGTAGTGACATATGACTGAAATAACATGCAGTGTACAAGATAGAAGTAAGACTACATCCTCAGACCTTTATTAGATTGCCAAAACACCTTTTCTAGTTAGCTCTGTTGTCAGCATATTTTTAAAAAATAAAGTTACAAATTTAACTTTTTTTGTATGTGATGGAGATGGATTTTAAAATGGCCTAGGCATATCTATTGTATTGGTTAAAGAAAGAGTTATCTCAGCTGAAAACTTGCTTGTTCTACTTATGTGCACTTTCTTTGTTCATGATACAATCTAGATAACGGCATGTAATGAGAACTTAGTCCTCACTCTCATTAGTTTTTTGTTTCATGATTCACGATGTATTTTCTTTAGAGACTCATTAGGTTGTTATATTGCTACGCATTATATTTGCCCTTTAAAAAGGGTGGAAAAAGGCTGCATTGTGCTCTTAAACTTATTGCTAGATTTTCTAAGAACATAATGGCAGGAAGGAATGATTCTGTTACTAAAATACCCTTGTGATTACTTCATCTACTACTGTGCTGAGTGTCCTAACAACAAATTTTTATATTAGAATGTTCTTATTACATTACATGTTTTTTATAATGAGCATCAGAAAGCTATGACTTTTCTTTGTGCTCTGAAAATGAGCTGTTGTCTCATGGAGTATTTTTACCTTGAATTATATTGAATTGCTTAGGAATTAGCCAAACCTCTCAGGAACATCCACAATTTGAGTTTAAGTAAACCATCAAAAGGGGGCCTTTTACTAGGTCAGAGCTGTTCAGAAAGTTTGTCAGGTATATGGCAATAAAAGATGTCTCTCACTCATAGATTTCCTCTTTCCTTTGAATAAAATTCCAAAATAACCATTGTTCTATTTCTTTCAGTGTGATGTATGTTGGAATAACACTATTCTGACTTTAAATCAGTTGTTTGTATTTATAAATACTTTATCTTCCATTTAGAAAGTGTGTAGTGTGTTTTAAAGTATTGTATATCTCATGAAAAGTATGCCCTCCTTAGTTATTTCCTGTTTTAATAAGTAAAAAACCAACAACTGAGGGCTTATTTTGTATATACCAGACATTGTATTTGAGAGCTTTGTGTAATTTATCTTGTTTAATCCTCACACTAATCCTCTGAGTTAGGAATTACCCACCTTATATCTGTAAGGAAACTAAGACTGAGATAAATTGTACAGTTTCCCCATGTTCACAGAGGGAGTGTCAGATTCAACCTTAGGTCTACCTGATTGCAGAATTTCCACTCTTTGCTAGAATTCTGCCTGATGGTGAATCAATAGTGTGTCTACATTATTTTCCTATTGGACTGAACTGTAGTTACTGTCCAGGTCTTTTTGAAAGCAGAGTATAGCAAGGAAGGAAGCTGACCAAGGGCTTTGAAAGCAGAATATAGCTAGGAAGGAGGCTGACTAAGGACAAGAGGCTTTGGGAGGTCCTTTGAAGCAAGATAGAGCCTGAAGACACTTGTAACTAAATGGGCTACAGTGACAGAGGGGAGAGCATAGGTACAGTGGCCCCAATCAACAAGTTTCCTAGGATCTCTTTTTGCAGTGAATAGAGCTTCCCACCTTTGAAAAACAAGGAGGGGAAGTTCTTGTACTAGGCTCTCATATTGTAATAATTATTGTTTGGAAATAATAAATATTATTCACTATAATTTTCATATACATACTGATTTTATTATAATAATTAAAATACAAATTCATTTTAAAGCATAATTGAATTCAGCATTTTATTTTTTTTAATTTTCTCAGTTGATAGATACTAAAATTACTATTTAATGGGTCAGGTTCAGAAAATGTGTTGATATTGAAATATTTTTCTCACACACACAAAAATGTCCAGAGCTATAGCACTACTGGACTTACATAGTTCTGAACACTTACTGAGGACTTACTATTTTGCCAGTCATTCAAATAAGCACATTAAATGCACAATCTCATTTAACTACTTAACCATCTATAAGGTAAGTTCTATTATTATCCCATTTGTCATGTGTAGAAACTGAGACTTAATTTCCAATTTCTAAGTACGAACTACCATAAATAGTTTTGTGGATGTTGAAATGTATAATAAATTTAAAACATTACAGATGAAATCTAAGGAAACTATTATTGGTAGTGGCAGTAAGAGTCATGGTTTGTTATTAATTCAATTGAAGTCACAATCCATTAATTTTATTTGTAAAATTCATTGATCATATATTGCTTGTCTATTCCAAAGAGGGCTTAAGAAAGTTAGCACAAAGTCATAGAGGGACACTTTGTTATGTCTAGAGAGTAAACAGCATCTCTTAGATTTTATTAAAAAAAAAAGACTTGAAAGGAGTTTCATGCTTATAGAGTGTGCTTTAGTTGATACTCCAAGATGTGAGAGATACCTGTTTACACCCCTCTGGCATCATTTTAATATTTGTTTGTTTGTTTTCATTTTGTTTGCTTGTGTGTATGTGTGTGGGGGTAAGAGGGTTGCCAAAATTAACATGGGAATCAGTAGTATATGACTGAAATATAGTACATGGAAAACATTTCTGTATTAGAATAGTCAGCGATTAAAACTTATTAAAGTGGTATTTTATCTTTTCTTATGGCTGAGTGGTATATATATAAATGGTGATGGAAGAAGGTTTCACTTTGGGTGGGGGGCACACAAGGCAATATAGTATATGTACTACATAGTGTAAATGTACTACATAGTATATATGTACCACATTTTCCTTATCCAATCATCTGGCAAAGGACACTTTGGTTGTTTCTAAGTCTTGGCCACTGGGAATAGTGCTGCAATGAAAATAGGAATGCATAAACCTTTGCAAATAATGTTTTTAAATTTTTCAGGTAGATACTCAGAAGAGGAGTTGCTGGATCATTAGGTAACTCTATTCTTAATTTTTTGAGGAGCTTCCATACTGCTCTTGAAAATATCATGCTAAGTGAAGTGTCAGACAGAAAAACTCAAGAACCATATGATTTCATTTATATCTGGGGTATAAAACTGAAAGCAACAAATGAACAAACAAAATAACAAACAAAAACTCAGACACAGACAGCAATATAGTTTCCAGAGAGAAGGGAGATGGAGAAGTAGTAAAAGTTGAAAGAGATCATATATAAAAATGGTGATAGAAGAAGGTTTGACTTTGGGTGGGGGGCACACAAGGCAATATACAGGTGATGTATCAGAGGATTGTACACTTGAAACCTATAAATTTTATTAGCCAATGTCACCCAAATAAATTTAATTAAAATAAACATTATGAATCAATATTAACCTAATTAACAATATTGCTCTTTCATGGAAGGTCAATATTATAGTCACTAGCAAACTTGGACATTCAAACATTTTAGAGTTTTCATAAAGAGAAGCTGAATAGAAAATAATATGATTCAAAAGAACCCATGCACCACAATACTCATAGCAGCACAACTTACAATAGCAAAGTGCTGGAAGCAACCTAAGTGCCCATCAGTAACTGATTGGATCAAAAAGCTA
>CM052540.1:67059038-67087067 GCA_028533065.1 Trachops cirrhosus | reverse complement strand
AAAAAAAAAAAAAAGCTATGGTACATTTACATGAAGGAATATTACACAGCAGAAAGAAAGAAGGAGCTCTTACTGTTAGCATAGCATGGATGGAAATGGAGAGTATCATGCTAAGTGAAATAAGCCAGGTGGAGAAAGACAAATACCATACCATCTCACCTATAGGTAGAACCTAATCAATAAAACAAACAAGTAAGCAAAATATACCCAGGGATATTGAAATAAAGAGCAAACTGACAGTAACCAGAGGGGAGGAGGGAGAGGGACAATGGGGGGAAATAAGGAAAGGGCCATCAAGGAACATGTATAAAGGACACATGGACAAATCCAAAGGGGGGTAGGTTCAAGGGTGAGAGGCAGGAATGGATGAGGCAGGGGGCATGGTGGGGTGAAAATAAAAACGATTGTATTGAATCACAATAAAAATGCAAAAAAATAGAGAAAAGAATGTGATGGTTGAACTTAAGTATTTAAAAATGACCCTTTAATAACCACGCTCAGCTACTAAAAGCTACATACAAAACTGCAGTCTCCTCTTGTCCTTTCATTGCTTTCCTTCCAATGCAGTTTGAAATACTTGCTTTCCATCCATTAAAAATTAGAAAAAAAATTTATTCTGAATTCAGGGTGAAGGAATATTTTAGTTTGCAACCTCTTAGAATGATCAGGTCTTTGCATCTTTGTTTCACAAAACCCAGGAAAATGCTTTAATTATGGTTGCTGTTCAATAGGCTTTGAGAGAAAGAGAGAGAATATGAATGAAGAATGAAGCCTGGACCCTACTAATTTAGTAGAATTACAAAGTTGTTTGTTTTACTGTACATTTTTTTAACCTTAAATTTTTGTTTTAATTTAGAGGGTCATTTTTTTCCAGTGAAATCCCAACATTTACACTGATTTTTTATTATTATTATTATTATTATTATTATTATTTATTGAATACTTATTGGTCAATTATCTTTTTTAACAGGTTTTAGAGAAAGAGGAATAGAAAGAAGGAGGAAGAGAGTAAGAGGGAGTGACTTGTTATTCTACTTATTTATGCATTCATTTGATGATTCTTGTATGTGCCCTGACAGGGGATCAAATCCACAGCCGTGGCATATTGGGATGATGCTCTAACCAACTGAGCTATTTGGCCAGGGCCCTAGCATTTATATTTAAATATTGATTCCTTTCCATTTACAAAAGAAATATGTGAGCATTGTAGAAATTTTGTAAAATACAGAAAAGCACAAAGAAGTTTGTAATAAAGTGGATCATATTGTATTACATAGAACAGTTGGCTACCTAGAAAATTACTGATAGAAGTCATTTTGTGATTTGTATGGTCAGCCCAAAATTATCTTTTTAAAAACTGTGATATTTTTAAGTATGCAATTTTCTTATTTGAAAAAGCATACTGATAATAAGCAAAATATTTTAAGTATTTTGCTGTACAAAATGAGGTTTTATGGACACAATTTACACTTGTGAAGATTAGATACTTTTATCACAATCATACTCCTTAATCTAGAAATACATGCACATAAATATACTCAACTGAATTTTGACAAAGGTGAAAATCCATTTCAATAAAGAAAAACCATTTTAACACATGGCTCTGGCACAAATGGACACCTGTAACATGCCCTCCCAAATGAAACTCAATAAAAAACTAATATGTTATAACAAAATATTTGCTCAAAACCGATTATAGATCTTAATGTAAAATGTTAACTGTAAAACTTTTTTTAAAGAATGTAGAGAAAAACTTTCTGATCTAAAATAAAGATTTTCCTAGAAAAAAATTAAAAAGTTTTTCTTGGTGAATGGCTCTATTAAGAGAATAAAAGATAAGTCACTGATTGGGAAAAAAAATTCCCAAATCTTATGTCCAGCAAAAGATTTATATGCATAATGTATAAAGACGTTTCTATCCTCAACAATAAGAAAACAAATGATACAATTGAAATGTAGTAAAAAGAATTAGATTCTTTTACTAAACATCTAAATAATATATATGAATGGCAAATAAGCACATGAAAAAAAGATGTTTAAAATCATGAGCCATCAAGAAAATGTAAAGTAAGATTGTAGTGAGATATCATTACACTTCTACTGGAACACTTCAAATAAAAATAACATCAAATATTTCAAGCAAATGAAGACATAGATCTTCACATTGATCTATTCTGAGTAATACAAAACAGTATATAAAATATAAGAGCCCCTCAATGTGGCACTTATTTAAAAATAATGTGATATATAATTACCACACCCGGTATTGTATTCCTAGGCATTGATTTTATACAGAAGAAAATTTGTGTTAACACAGAAGCCTGTACATGAATGTAAATATCAGTTTTTGTTGTAATAGCCAGAAACTGGAAACAATACAAATGACTTTCAGTGGATGAACAGATAAACTGTGGCACATGCATGCCAATTCTACTCAGCAATAAAAAGGAACAAACTTTTGATTCTTACAACAACTTAGATGGATCTTACTGAGGAAGAAAAAGCCAGTATCATATAAGGTTTCATATTGCGGGACTCTTATAATGACAGTAAGGGGTTGCCAGGGTAATGTGGAAAGGGAGGAAGGATGCCTACTAAGGGGCAGTGTGGAGGAGTTCCTTCGTGGTGGTGGCACAGCCTTGTACATTGATTGCAGTGGTGGTTATGGAATCTATACATGAGAAAATCTCTTAGAATTATACACAATGACATTTAAAAAAATAATTGCATGCAGAAATGGCAATGGTGACTTTTCTCTGGATCACAGAAATCACAGACTTCTTAGTATCAGCTGTGACTTTTCATTTGAGTTTCATGTTTTTCAGCTTGTTAACCTTTAGGATGTATTGTTTCTACCATCTAAGGAAACAATTTAATGAATATCTTTAAAGAGGAAAAAAATGCGTTTTTCAAACTGGGGTAAGATTACAATGAAGGAATTCCCACAGCTAAGTGCTAATCAGTATACAAATCCAAAGCATACTCACATCTCCCTGGAATATCAATTTTCCTTGAAAATTTGAGGTAGTAGGCACATGGGAGGAATTTTATTTTCACATTAAACAAGCATGAATATTCTGAGTAATAAAATGTAAAATTCGTGTATATATTTGGCACATAACAAATGATTACAAAGATGTGTCTTGCTTGAATTAAGCGCCTTAAGACTATACTCCAGATCCCTGGGATTTTTGCACTCTTCTCTGTTTATCTTCTCTTCTATGAGAAAATGTAGGAGGGAAAGCATTCCTTTAGCACAGACGTGGAACGTAAGGATGTCTTTTGTCATTTATCTATCTGTCATTCTGCACGTGTTGGGAATGTGATGCTGGCTCTGCCCTTAGACCTCAGTGCAAGTCCTCTGCCTGAGAAGTCCTAGAGAGTGTAGGTGAGAGTTCATGGCTAACTAGAGAAAGAGGTGGGTGATAAAAATAATAACAGTTGTAGTGGTAAGATCATTCCACCAACACAGATAAGTGAGAAATACCAAGTGTCTTTGTTATCTCTCAACTAGCATTTATTCCTGGTTTTTATCTCGCTGGTAAAGAATTCTCGCTCAGTCATTCCTGGGCTTCTTCCAACATCCCCACACCTCTCCTGCTCTGTCTTCATGCCTGAATTCTGGTGTTTTAAATACTGTGAAGGTCTAAAAGACATCCTTCTTTCAATAGCTATTTGGACACTGTTGCAATGCCCACTGTCCTACTGCTCAGGGCATGGGAGGAGCTAGCCCAGCTCCAATATTCATGCTTCTAGAAAGCCAGGAATAAAATTCCACAGACAGTTCTCATCCAACCACTGTCTCTCCCAACCCCACCAGATGCACATTTCCTAAGGAAGATGCTTATTTAAAACGTACTGTATACCAGGCATTCTGTATATGAGTAAGTTCTTTATCACTAGTGACTCATTTATCCTTACAAAAACTCTGTATGGTAGATACCATTATTACCCCATTTCCTAGATGAGAAAGCATGCACAGAGTTTAAGCATATAACTCTAGATAAATAAGTTTACACTATTTCATTGAACTGTATCTTTTGGATATTTAACCAGTTATATTTGTTAACTACTATACAACTAAAAATGTACATTTTAATTGCTTCAATAGTATGTATTTTACAGTGCTTTTTAGTTTGCCAGTTTTCCATCTAAATAGTATAGGTATAAATGAAGAAATAGAGTACAGGTTATGAAAATAGAGGATGCTCATTCATGTTTTTCACTTATGTATCTTAATTTTCTAAAAAAAAATGAAAGCAAGTGTTCAGGTGAATGTCTTTCTTATATTCCAGTAAATTTTTCATTGCTTAAGTGTACATGTGTCTCCACAAGATCCGTCTGCCAGAACAACTCCGGTGTGTTCAGATGAGGCTTCAGGGCAGAAGCAGTTCTTGCTTTTACAAAGAACCAAATCCTGCAGCAAAAGTGGAGGCCTATAATCATACCTTCAAATCTGAAACATAAATCAGCATTAGATAAATTCTTTATAATTTTGCTAATGTCACTGCACTCTAATATTATGGTTTCCTTTCTTTTATGAAACAGTAAGCTGACAAAATTATATAATAAGGTCATTTGTAAGCAATATTTTCATTTCCTTTGCTCTTTTCAAATGGATATAATGTTGGGTTTAATGCACAGAGAGGATGTGTGCTCATGTACACTTTTTAAATAACTTGTAGTAAGAATGATACCCTTTTACAATGTCTGACATAGTATTTGTGTGGTTTTCACAAAACTACATAGGCATAAACCACAGGGTATAGCAAGGCCTTGACATGGTTGCATTTTCAAAGTACATTAACAATATTCTGAGTAGAGCATAGCCTTAATACAAACGCTTGAGAATTGGCTGATTTTCAATTTAGTTTAATTTTCTGAATAGCAATGTATAGTTTTCATTTGATGTACTTTGGAAACTAAGAGCGGCTGGCTTAGCATTGGAATGGAAGGGAAAACGTCTCTTCTCTTCATATGCCATCAAGTTATTATTGTCTCTTGTCTTTGCCGGCAACTATTCTAAGTGTCTTATTGTTTGGTATTTGAGTGTGCCCCAGCCTTGCACCTGGATTGACTGTACACAAAGCTGCCCTTTAAAAGCCTCTGGTGTGTCCTTGTAGAATTGCTGATTGATCTACATTACCCTTACCCCGATGGTCTCATTCTTTTAAGGAAGTCTTGCAACAGCAGTTATTTTCTATCAGATTAAGGATTCTTCCTGTTTAATCATATGTGTTGCAAAATATAAGTATCTGCCTTCAATTATTGAAACATAGAGACATAGGCACAATGTTTGTCTGACTCAGTTGCTCCTATTTTTATGTAAGTCATGATTTACGAAAAGGCTTGTGTTGTAATGCTCCCTGTACATGTCGATGGGGCTCCACTTTCCATTGACTGATTTTGAAGAGACCACCTAGATTCTCATCAGTAAAACTGCACAAATTAAACATAAATATATCTGAATCATAACATTTTCATTTTTCTGTTAAAATAGTTAACTTTAAACCTCAGAGGTGAAGATATCTACCTCATCCTCATTTTATCTTTGATACTACCTCCGTCAGATCACAGAACTAGAAAACATCTCAAGAGGTCTTTGAGGTAGCCCCAGCCCCCAGGCTAGTAAGTGCCTTCAAAATTTGCTTCTTATGGACTTTTCCTGGGCCATAGTCTTACAGGTTCCTCTAAGAAATCTATTTAGGGATTTAAATATTCCTCCAGGCATGATCCAGTATTTTTATGAGGAAACAGAGCTCATGCTTTAATCAAAATCTGTTTATTTCCTATTGTTTTATTCTCTTCAGATGGGAAAAAAGTCGTATTTTTACAAGAACACATCTATATATTGAGGTTGGCTGTTACTAAAACCTTTCCCCATCTTCTCTCCTTGCAGAACTTAATTCCTATCTCATTTCAACAAGGCCTGTTCAGTAGTACCATAGTAGTATGATTTGAGAAGTGTCCCTGAAAGAGATTTCCACCATTAAAAATGCATTCTCTTTTTACATTCAACACCAAATGTGAGAACGCCAAATGTGAGTCTCAGGCCAGGTACCATTAGAAGAGGGAGCTCATCATAGTGCCTTGAAGTAGAAGCTATACCCTGGTCATATAGCAACCTACTGGCCAGATAACTGTGGGCAGGTTCTTAAGATCTAAGTCTCTGTTTCCTTATTAATAAAACAACTTGTACATTTGGTATGTTTGGACAATTGTGTAATAACAGGTATCCACCATTATAGTATCATAAGAGTAGTTTTGCTGCCCTAAAAATCCTTCACATTCTCCCTAGTCATCCCTCATTCCCCTCCCCTGACCCTTGACATCCACTGATCTTTTACTGTCTCCATAGTTTTGTCTTCTTCAACATGGCAAATGACTGGACTCAGGACAGTTCATAGTCTTTTTACACTGGTTTCTTTCGATGAGCAATGTTCGTGAGCATGAAGGAGACACTGAAGAGATATTAGGGGAGTGATTTTGTATGAGGTAAGGCCTAATATTATAGGGATGGGAATGAGAGCCTGAGAAGTTTAAGTGAAGGCCAATATTTTTATTCTATTAGTGTTCACTAACTGATTCAAGTCAGGCTACCCAAATCAACAAAATGTGGGATTTTACTTGGAAACTCTGTTTTGCCAAATGACATTAGTGTTAATCCCAGTGGGACATTGTTCACATTTTTTTCTAGTTGAACAGTAAATCTTTTAGACCTCTAACTGTGACCTACCTATATCACTTACTCACCTGATAACTGTATGATACTGAGATATTCTTAGCTTACGAAAAAACTTTAGTACATAGGATTCTGTAATTTATTTGAGTGCAGATGGATTACCTACAGTGTTTTTATGTACATTGAATTACTTCCTTAATGAAGAAAATTTTTAAAAAAGTGATCTGGCATAATATGATTTTCCTAATGTTGTGCTTAGTGCCTTAAGCTTCTTAATGAGTTGTTTTCATGTGCCATTTCCAAGACTGAAATTAAGGTTAGCATTCTAAATTACTGCTGTCATTATGCTTTTTTTTTTACATTTCTATAGATAGCTTTTTGTCTTTTTCTAATCTCTCTGAAAATGCCTCTTCCCCTCCATGGCTCTCAAAATATTAGTCACCTATTCAGGTATAAAAGCCACATATACCACAAGGATTTTGAAAGCCTGTGTTGTAAAACTGTCTCACACATTCCCTCTGCTATTTATTTAGTGTTGTGCTTTCTTTCAAACTAATTCTGAACTAGTCTTCAGAACACATTGGACTTGTTCATAATGATTGACCTAAGTAATATTGCTGACAGCCGTTTTCTTTACTGATACTTTATTGTTCATATCCATTCTCTTCCTCTCAAAATGCAAATAGCCGCTTTCTTCAAATTTGCATGTTTACCTGACAACTATTGTCTTGTTCCTGTTATGCAACCTATGAATGAACCATAGAGTCTTTTCTCAGTGATTTCTCCTGGATTCACTATACACTCTTCCTCTTTCATCAAGATCTTCCATTGTGATTCCTCTTGTTTCACATTAGTTATTGTTCTCTTACCAAGAGCTTTTAGGTGCATGTGGTAATAGAGTCAGGAAGTTTGTAAAGACTATCTGGGCCCCTGGCTGTTGAGTGCCTATTTTACATTGACATAACTCTAACTATTCACAAGTGACTTTTGCATTATCATCATGGTTTTGTAAGAACAACTGCCAGTATATATCATCTGATGAAATGAGAATCAATGGTTCTACTGCAATACAAAACCCATACCTGTCTGATCTTAGTGTAAGTTTAACAGAGGGATGACAAGAGAAAGAGTGTCTATTCCTGTTATTTTTTTTAAAAAATAATAAAACAAACATAAAATTCTGGGGGGAGAGATGCTAGTGTGATGTAAAAGGAATTAGGATCTGTGGTTACTAAACTCTGGGACAAGAGCCCTCCATACTCAGGGACTTTCCTTGAGGGGGAAGCAGTATTGAATTGTACTTAGAAGGAGACACACATTTTTCACATTAATTCACAAACTAAGCTTGAAAGAACATTCTTGCTTATGTTAGTATCTACTTCAGGTCTGGTTTCTTGCATTTCCTGAGCTTCTTTCTTCCTGCCCACATACCGTCACCCCCTGCTATATTGTGGTTCACTTATTGTGGCTTCACTGTATTGCGGGCTTTAAAAAACCCGTGAAACAGTGAAACCACAATAAGTGAACTGTGTTATAGCGAGGGACAACTGTATACTTCACTGGTGAGTACCCATATAGAATTTTATATGTGGTTAAAATTGCATAGGTTTAAGAGTGTAGAACGTGTTTAAGAGCATATGAAGTGTTTATAAGAGCATGGGAAAGGTTTATAGGAGTGTGGGAAGGGTTTATAAAGCCTTAAAGCATATATAAATAATAAAATAAATATAACTCTGCTACTTTGTGGATTTTCACCTATTGCGGAGGTCTCTGGAATGTAACTCCTGTGATAGATGAGGGATCACTGTAATACTTATTGAGATTTCAGTGGGGATTGAGGCAGTAGACTTGTGGGTGTGAAGGGTAGAAGGAGGTCCTTAGCCTTCCTCTAGTGCCTTTCTCAGCAATGGCATCTATGTGCCCAGGACTGACCCATGCAATCAGCATACCACAATTCTGATCCCTAAGGAATATTGAGCATTCCTAATATTTATGGATCACAGAGGCTATTCTTTATGGTTAAAAAATACCAGTGATGCCTTTTAGTCAGTAATTTATTTTTAAAATATTTATTGAGTATGTACTATGTATTAGTACGCTGTGATGGGCTCTGAGTATAAAAAACAATTAACAATTCAAATATGGTTTCTGACCTCATAGAATATACAGACTAATGTAATAAACAGGCAATAAACAGAAAAACAACAAATAAAGTAATTACTAATTGTGGTAAAAGCTAGATAAGAAATAACAAGATACAATGATATAGAAGTGTAAATTTTTATAGACAGGAATGTCAAAGAAAGGTAGATTGAAGTGAACACACAAAGAAAGTGAAGAATGGTAAGAGGACAAAAGAACAAGGTTAAAGACTTTGGGGAAAGGAAATAAAGACATTGGTGTGAACTAGGACTAAATGTTTTATCTATAACATTATAGAAATAAGTTGTGTTTCTATATTGTTGAAGAAAATATGCACTGGGTGGAGCCAAACAGGCAAGGATGGAGGTATTTCATTCATCATGCAATTTGGGAGAGAGATTAAACTCAACTCACTGAATCAAAAGGGAGAAGAATTTTTAGCCCTGGGGTGAACTAGTGGCCAAGGACTGGAAGACATTAGGCGGGAGGTTGGACAAAGTGAATAGGCCATCTGTGTTTACTAATTTGTGCTAATTAGACTCTTACCCTCCAGCAGAGACTAGGAGATATGAGCTTTAGGTTTTTGAAAATTAGATTTCAAAAAGATAGCTCCCAATTTTTGAGAAAGACCTTCCTGAATTGTAATCTTGACCAGAGGCTGGGAGAAGATTTACATCTCACAAAGGCAGAGAATGAATTTATAATTGCAAGATTTCTAAGGTAAATGCTCTCAAAATTTTTTAAACAAGAAGTCAGGGACCTATATTTAGGAAGAACATTACTGCCTAAAGTTTAGTCAAGATGAGGAGAATGATAAGTGTATTTTAGCAAATATGACAGAAAGAGAAAGAGTGGGAAAGACGGAGAGTCAGAAAAACAGAATCAGAGATGGAGAGACAGAAAGAGAGGGAAAAGATTGAGAGAGATAAAGAGAGGGGAAGAGATGTGAGAGATTAAGATAGTATGTGAGAAATTGGAAGAGGACTGAGGTAGAAGGGAGAGAGGGAGATGGGGGAGGGGAGAGAAAAAAGATAAATAATAGATAGATGATAGATAGATAGATAGTAGATAGATAGATAGATAGATAGATGATAGATACAGAGAGGATGGGAGAGAATTGTGAAATTCAGCTCACCATTCTGAAGCCACACTAATAGTAATGACTATACCTGGTTCTCTTACTATTAAAAATCCAGTACTGAACCCAGAGGCAGATTCAACTTTTGTGGGGCCTGGAACTTTACAATTGGGGGAGGGGAGTGTTACTTTTAAAAGGAATGAAAAATTGCTAATACAAATGGAAAAACTAGGTCTTGACAGGGTCCCATGCCAGCCAAGGGCTCTGAATCCTAAATATTCTTAGGTTCTTGGTTAATCCACTTCTGACTCTAATTATTCACCTCATTCTTCTATTTTGCTTTTAGACAAATATTTTCCCAGTATTTTACACCATTGCTTTGATTACTTAAATGCTTGGGACTTTCTATAGAATCCACACAGAAAGGAAGATGCTTACAAAGTGATTGTATCATTTGGTTTCCTTGTCTATTTCATTATAAATGTCTATATTTACCATGCCATAGATTATTTCTGTCAGATGTGTTACTAATCATGTGTCTGATTATCCTTCTCATCCTCTTATTCTCCAGACAAAGGTGATGATTGCGATTGGTCATCCCCTATGTCCTCGTCTGCCAAAGGTGCTCAAAAAGCATATTTGCTTTGATGATACTCTTGAGTATTTACAGCTTATTTAAAGACTACATTGGGTCTTTTTGGTTTGCTACTTATGTTCTTTTATCAGAGTTAATTTAGTTATATTAGAAAACATGGAATTTGACTAAAGAGTATAAGAGTTACAGATAATCCTAGATAACATTAGGTCTACCAAGTTTTAATTGTAATTCTCTTGGAGATGTTTTAGGAATTCCACAATTTTTTCTTTACATATACATCTTGTAAAAACTGTCTGTTAGAGGCTGTAATAATCATAAACAGCCCGCTATCTGATTAATGTTATTCATCAGAATTTAACACATTAGAGACCAACACTATGTGAACACATGCTCCAGGTTAACTCCCCTCAGGGCACAATAGGAGTAGATCATTTCCTGTCACACTGCCAATGATAAGTATCCTGAGATTTAAAGGAAGTTAGTTTTGAGAAGCTCACTATTTGCTACTGTATGTACATGCATGGATATTTCTCAACATAAGCAACCAAAATCAGTTATTAAAATGCATGTTTGTCAGGGCCTTAATACTCTCACTAGTTGGTTTCATAATAAAATAATATTATATTTTTGAGCATATGGAATGAGTATTTTGTTTATTTATGTTTTTTAATATAAATTATTTTATTGTTGTTCAGTTACAGTTTGTATTTTCTCCCACCCTCTCCAAACCCACCTCCCTCCCTTGCTTCCACCCTCCCCCTTGGTTTTGTCCATGTGTCCTTTACAGTAGTTCCTGAAAACCCTTCTCCCCACTGTCCCCTCCTCTCTCCGCTCTAGCTATTGTTAAATTGTTCTTAATTTCAATATCTCTGGTTATATTTTGTTTTTTTTTCTTTTGTTGATTAGGTTCCAGTTAAAGATGAGCATTTTAATGGCATTCTAAATATTACTTTATTTAGAGAGCAAAAATTCTGCTGCAGAAAAGTGGAAAATCTTTTTCCTGTCAAGTGACTCACCTCAAGTCACACAGCTAATGCTACAGAATCAACATATGCCAACATTAAAGATCCTGACCTTGGATCCAGATAAACAAATCTGACTTTGAGTTATACCATATATAAATTTCTCTCACATGTAAATTTCTTAACCTTCATTGATTTCAGTGTTTTACATGTATGAATGGCCCATGGACATGGACAACAGTGTGGGGATTGACCTTTGGAGTGAAGGATGGGCTGGGTAGAGGAGGGCAAAAGGAAAAAAACTGGGACAACTATAATAGAATAACAAAAAAATTCAGTGCTCTATTCTAAAAATGGAAATAGTAATGCCTATTGCTAGAGTTATTATGAGAATTATGTACCTAATAAATATTTTCTGAGTGCCTAATATGTACAAGAAATGTCCAGTATGAAAAGAGGTTTCCTACTTTCATGGAACTTTATGATTTAGTTGGGGAAAGCAGAAAATACATATAAAGCAGAGAATATATACAGTGTGACATGACAGAAAGTCACCAGTGAATTTTAAGTTGGGTGATCAGGGAAGACCTGTTTGAGGAAAAAACATTTGAGGTCCAAATAATAGAAGGATTCATACATGAAAAGTAAGGGAAGATAAATATTCTAGGAAGTAGTGCTGTTGATAGAGAGGCCCAAGACTAAGATGAGCCTGGTATGTCTAAAGAGGAGGAAAAGCCCCAGTGTTTCAAGTTCAGTGTGTAAAAAGGGAAATTAGAAGAAAAAATTGGAGAGGAGGCTTAGTAAGTCATTTGGATTATTCTAAGTAAAATAGGAAACTATTAAAATGATGTTAATTTTATTTACAAAATAAATCTCATTAATAGATATGCAAAGAATCATGAATTGGATTTAAATAGTTGTTTCTGCTTTTGTTTCCCCCACCTAGGATCCCATTCCTCATCCTAACATCAACTGGAATTCCTTTTGGGAAATTAAGTCTTCTTTTGGTGAATGTAGTTGGGTGGGCTCTGACCTTCTCTCAACCCAGGACAAGTCTTAAGATAAGTTGAGCATATACTTCTAATCTGCAAGTTGAATATGAAGCAGATTGACAGTGAAACTTAAAATGCCTGGTGTCTGTTCACAATGAACGGGCACTTCCTAAAGTTTCTACTCCCCAGTCCTGTCATAACTCTTACCTATTTTGAAATCTGCTTTTCTATCCCACCAGTTGAGTTGATAAGCTCCTAATACAATACATTTCCAATACATTTTCTTTTGCCAGTGACAGTTTCAGTTGCTTGCAACTAGAGTCTTACCTAGTATAGTACATAAATTACCTGGTAGGCCCTCAATAATGGTTATGATTAATGGTAGAACTAACTTGAACTCATGCTTCCTAATTTCAATCTTCACACTAGCTTCTGTGTGTCTTTTATGTAATTTCTGCTTGACTATCATCAGTCAGTTTCCTCTACCTGTAACATGTTAGACCTGTGGGTTGAATTATCTTTATACCTTATTTATAATTAACATGTTTGCCAAATGTTTTGTTTTCCAAGCAAATCTCGGGCTTCTTGATTCTTAAATTTCAGCAGGCAATTTGTTTGGGTATTTTCTCAGGACAGTTATAAACAAACACATGGAACAGTTCACATTCAATTCTTCATTAAATATTTCTTTAATCAAAGTGAGTATTTTGAAGAAGGGTGTGAATGAGTGCAAATGCATGTATTCCTTCTTATTAAAATTGTTTTAAAGTAATAAAAATTAAAGCAACCTAAACTCATTCATCCTAAGTAGCATGAGCTATCTTTTATGCCATGGACTGGCAGCTACAAGTCAATGTACGTGTCATTATTGATGCTGTTGATCAGATCATATATGCTATAGTTCTGTACTGTAAGAATTTGTTTCTTGGAGCTAGCTGAAAGTACTCCCTGAGCTTTAGTGTCCTGTCATGATGAAAATAAGGTTTTTTAACAACAAGAAAGAAACAGAAAGGGAACAGATGTGCAAAGGACTTGGCAGGTAAACAAACCCTATTCTTAGGCTGGATGAGAGTCCTCTGTTGAATTGCATCTTTGAGAAGAGATCTTTTGAAGGGAATAAAGCTGTCATTCACAGAGAGAGTGATCTGGCTCTACTCATTAAACCATGCAATATATCACTGGCTCTGCATTTCCATTTCTGTGCATTGTGCCAAAGTTACCTTCCACTTCTCATTCCTAGAACACATTGGCAAAGACAACACTGAGAAGTATCTGGTTGTTTGATTAATGCCTAAGTCTAATGCTGTATAACTTTGTTCCTCCAGGGCCTAAGAGCAGTATACACATCTGGAAAAGTAAATGTAACTGCTAAAATTGTTTCCAATTATGTGTGCTAACTTTAGAGCCATTCCCAATATATGTGGTTTGCACAGGTGTCTCATTAATGCTTAGGTGTAGGGATTGACAGATACAATTAGAGTTCCCCTTAGATTTGTAGATTCTTTCAGTTCACTGGTAGAATATTTGACTGGAGCTGGGAAACCTGAATTCTACTTCTGGCTCTCATGATAATGAGATATGTGACCTCAAGCAAATTGCTCAAACTCACTGTTACTTTTTTTCTTTAAAATTATGGAAATAAGTTATGTGATCTTTAAGAACGAGGGCAATTATGCTTTTAATTTAAAACTGAGAAAATTGATATGTGATGAGATTTTCCTGAGTTTAAAAAGTATATTTGCCTATGAAAATAAAGTATATTTGGAGCAAGGTTTGAAATCAGGAAAATTATTTAAAATCAGAAAATATTCAAGAGAATTTTGAAATCAGGGAAACCTCAGATAATTACAGATATACTACCACCATATTAACAAAGTACCCTTTAATTTTAAAATTCTAGCACTTTGACATTCAAGGTGACTCTGAACTACTTGTGCTTTTTTCTTTCATTGTTTAGGAGGGGGTGCAGGATTTAGGCTTATGGTACACAGTAAATTTGCACAGTAAAATTCATTTTTTTAGAGTTTAGTTCTATACATTTGACTAACATAGTAATATAACCACCACCACAAGAAAAGTATCGAATGTCTTCATCACTGTAAAAAGTTTTGTCAGCTCCTGTGTAGTCACTCCCTTCCTCTCACCCTCCATCCCTGGAAACCACTGATCAGTTTTCTGTCTCTGTAGCTTTGCCTTTTCCAAATATCATAAATAGAAGAACACAGTATGTAGCATTTTCATTTAGCATGGTCCAAATGGGATTGATCTGCATTGCAGTAATTTCCTTTAATTACTGAATAGGCATTGTGGCTGGCAGAGGAATGACTGCACTCCCACCTCCCAAAGTTGTCCACATTGTAATCCCTGAAACCTATGAATATTTTACCTCATGTGGCAAAGCAAATTTGCAAATATTAATACCATAAATCTTGAGGTGGAGAGACTGTCCTGGATTATCTGGGTGGGTCCAATCTAATAATATAAACCTTTAAAAGGAGAAAAACTTTCCCAGCTGTAGTAAACAGGGAGATGAGATAGAAGAGGAGGAGAGATCTGAAGCATGAAAAGGACTCAACCCACCATTGCTCCTTTGGGAGGTGAAGAAAAGAGGACCACAGATCAAGGAATGTGATGGACTAACCCTATTATTTTTGAAATCTATGTGGAAGCCATAATTTTTCACTGCACATCATGTTCAGTTTGAAATCATCTGTATCTCTTGACTATTGCATTAAATGTACCTTTTCCCTCAGTCTGTTGGGCAATTAGTACTTTTAATTATTCCTAATAAATATAATAGGTAAATACCCACTGTAAGGAGTTTTAAATTGTTAAATAAAGAGCCCTGGCCAGTGTGGCCTGGTTGGAGCCTCCTCCAATAACTGAAGGGTTGGGGATTCAATTCCCAGTCAGGACACATACCTAGATTGAGTTTGTTCCCAGGTCTGGCGGTGTGTATGATCCCTGCGCTGGGCGGGTGTGGGAGGCAACCAATGGAGGCTTCTTTCTCACGTCGATGTTTCTCTCTCTCCCCTCTTCTCCCTCTAAAAGCAATAAAAATAATGTCTTCAGATAAGGATTTAAAAATGAATTATTAACTAAAGAAACAAGCTTTTAAGTCAGCCCTGGATTCTAAGGCTGTTTTTGCCACTCACTGACCATGTGAATGTAGCAAGTAGTTGAGCTTCTCTAAGCTTCAGTTTGCAATTTGTGTAAGATGGAAAATAATAAGGATTGTTATGAGAACTAAACAAAATAATGTTTTCTTAAATGTTTGCTTAGAACAGTACCTGGCCCAGAGAAAGCATTCAAGGAATGATGGTTTTATTATTATTACAATTTTAATTACATGAACATTACCAAATGTACATTTTTATGAACCCATGTTTTCAAATGTCAGGGTCTCCTTAATGGGACACACTGACTAATTAGATGCCACAGGTTGGTCGTGCCAAGTGGAACGCTGTCACTGGGACAGTCCGTCTTTTCCCCTTGAAGCTTGTTATCCAAACAGACGGCTTTTACTATAGCTGTGGAGGAGCATGAGCTTCAACGGCAGCCTAATGAGTGCTATACTCTGTTGCTTGCAGCTGCAAGTCCTGCAGACTGCGGCATGCCATTTATTCTCTTTGAAATTGGTAAAAATAACTTCTAATTCATAAAGTTACTATGAGACTTCTACCAAGACAAACACAGTACAAACTTTGCAAACATTAGATTTCTCCTACAAAAGAAGAAATTTGGAGATATAAACAACAATATGATACATACATACCCATGAATAAATCAATAATGTTAATAGAAATATGGGTATAATTTGATGTTTGTGCTCTGCGCCTAAACTTTTTCAAGTTCTAGTTTGCCATGTGGTGTTTTGACTCAATTTATGATGTCCTGAGAAACAGGGAAATCAAAGAAATTCTATCTTTTGCACCTCTTAGGTGTTTATGAGGGTAGAAGTCCTTTGAGTCTTTGCTGTTACAATTGTGAATCAAATTAGTCTGGTTGTAGCCTGGTATTAACTCAGTAAACCTTGAAAGGACATGGGAATCCTGGTGGGATGAAGAGCCAGGTACCTGTTTCAACTCACTTGATTTGTGCATGGCTGCAGCATATGTGTATTACTTGCTGGTGGGCTTTTGATGTGACTCACTGCACAGATGTCTGAGAAAATCGCCATCCAAGCTACCTCTTTATCTCTTCTTGTTTTGATCTGCTTAGTTCCAACAAAGGCTAGCCTTGGATTTGACTGGAGTGCATTAAGGCTCCAAAAGTTGGCCTAAATCTATGTGGCAGACAAACATGGGACTTAAATTAGTAGACTGGGAACCTTTGAAAGTTAGTAAGTGCTAACACAGCTAGGTGTTTTTGCACTATGTATGTATTAATGAAATATTTCATCTTCACCATCAATCTACTCTTATGTGAACATGGACAGCAAAAGAGGAAAGGGGCAAATAAATTAGTGCCTGTTGAAAACCTCTCTTTTTCTTTTTTAACTTCTGGTTTTCAATGTAAGGAATGGCAGTTCAAGCTATTAAAATTTCAACTTCATAATATTCAAATTTCAAGTTATGTTTCATTGAATTCTCATGGTCAATCTCAGCCTTATTTCATCTAGAATAGCTCTACTTTTAGCTATTTTGCATATTTTATTTCTAATATTGATCTGAAAATATTGATTTCAGTAATAAAATAAAATAGTAAAACAGCAGTATAATCTAACCTAGAAACTTTTTTCAGCAACTTTTATAAGATTTTTACTTAATTCTTTTTAGGATATTATTGTTGACTCCCCAAAAATTAAACTCCTATAAGACATGGTTTGTGTCCTATTAGTTTTGAATTCCTTCAAATTCTAACACAGAGCTTGCATACAATAGATGTTCATTTTTACATAACTACATATTGCCTTATCTGTTGCCTTTCCAGATATATTTAATTGTGTACCCTTACCAAAATTTAAAAATTGCACTGCTTTCAAAGTATATATAATTATTGCTCTTATAACTAACATTTATCTGGTGCTTATTATATGTCAAGTGCTGTGCTAAGTGCTTCGTGTATATTTGATCACTTAAAGTTCATGGCAATCTTATAAAATTAGAAACATTTATTAGCCTTTGTATGTACAAATGAGGAACTTGAGGTGAAGAGGAATTTAGAAACTTGTCCAACAATCACATGGGTAAGTAGTAAGTAAGAGAGCCATTTTATTTTATTTTACTTTTAAGTATATTTTATTGATTATACTATTAGTGTTCCATTTTTTCTCCCCTTTATTCCCCCCTGCCCTGCACTTGCCTCCCACCAGCACTCCCCCCCTTAGTTCCTGTCCATGGGTTGTACATATAAATTCTTTGGCTTCTCCATTTGCTATACTATTCATAACCTCCTCCTGTCTATTTTGTACCCACCATTTATGCTTCTTATTCCCTGTAACTTTTCCCCACCATTCTCTCCCTATCCATTGATAACCCTCCTTATGATCTCCATTTCTGTAATTTTGTTCCTGTTCTAGTTGTTCGCTTAGTTTGTTTTTGTTGTTTTTAGGTTCAGTTGTTGATAGTTGTGAGTTTGTTGTCACTTTACTATTCAATTTCAATCTTCTTTTTCTCAGATAAGCCCCTTTAACATTTCCTATGATAGCCATTTCAAACTTTAAACTCAGTCTGTCCCTGGATCCTATGTGCCTTAACTGATAAACTCTTCTGTATCTCTATGAATCATGTATCTTTATGAAAACCTATAAAGAGAATTATGTACTTTGAAGGTGATATGCATAGTTTTTACTCTAACAAATATGCATAAAGTAGAAATAAGAAAAGAGTAAAATAAAAAATGTAAATGAAGTTGTGTAATTCTCTTGCTGGTTTCCAGAGGGTGCTCTTCTATATCCTTGAAAGTGAAAATTTCCATTTGGATAATATTGTTAAAATGATCTAATGCAGTAAATAATCCAATCAATACTTGCTAAATTAAATTAGATTAACCATTTCATCATCTTTTTATTAAAACCTATGCAATATGAATATAGATTGGGGCAAAGTGGGTTTACAGTTGTATGTGAAACAGAGTTTAATTTTGTATTATTATTTATTATTGTATTATTTTCCATACAAACAACTGTAAACTTACTTTTACCCCACCCTATATAATGTTTTTAAATGATAAAAATAGTTTACATTCTGATTTTACTCATGGGTGGAATCTAATGAACAAAATGAACTAAGAAGCAAAATAGAGACCAACTCATAGATGGAAAGCAGGCTGACAGCTATGGGAGAGCAGTTGGAGAAAAAAAAAGAGAAAAGAAGCTCATGAACAGGGACAACAGTGTGGTGATTGCTTGGCGGAGGAGGTGAAGGAGGGTATAGAGGAGTAAATGGTGATGGACTGAGACTTAACTTAGGGTGGTGAACGCACAGTACGGTGTACAGATGATGTGTTGTAGAACTATGCACCTGAAACCTGTGTAATTTTTTTAACTAGTGTCATTCCAATAAATTCAATAAAAAAGGAAAGAAAAAGAGCTGTCCAGTTAGAAAGATTCCAGAAATATAGAAGCATAAGAAACATATTTAGGACATAAATGTTTGTTCTATAAAAAGTTGCACTACATCAGACTAAGAGTATGTCTCTCTTGCTCTATCTCTGATTGTGTTGCCACTAGTTTTGGGGGGATTATTATATCATAAAGCATTCCCTTCTTCTAAATCTTTTTCATATTTTAATCTTTGCCATTGATTTCTACTGTGGTTTATAAATTCTTATTTTTAATGTGATATAACATGACAAGCTGGAGAGCAATGGACTGCAGAACTCGATTATGTGATGGTCAACTAAAAAAGGCCCACTTACATAAATCACTTTGGAGAAGCCACTTTATCTGTTTGGATGTAGTTTCTGTACCTGTAAAATAAATTCAGTATCTTAAATACAGAAGGTTCACCATTACTGCCTGAAAAAGGAACATGAGAAAAGTAGAAAGGAGAAGTTAAAGCTTTGGACTTTGATAATTTGAGGATTCAGTGATCAATACATTTTGCCCATTATAACCATGGATCTAGCTGCATTCAAGTGTGTAATTCCATTCTCATCTTATTATAGGACTTAACATAATCAAAGGTCAGTTCACACTAGTCATAGTATGTGAAGTTCTCCAATTGTTCAGCACCTTCATCTGTCCATCCACATTTCAACGCTTTCTTCAAACAAGAGCCATTCACACGCTCATACAGAGAACCACCCAGCTGACTGATAATATGAATAGGACTTCTATTACTATTCATTGGCACTCCTTACATTCTCTTAGTTCTCACTTTGCATTCAGAGAAGCATTTATTACTTAACACTGATTTTATTTAAAAGCTTGAACTTGAGAAACAACTTTCTTCAAAGTAGAATTGGAAATAGACAATGTTTGAAGGTGTTTCTGACAGCACACAGTCTTTCCACCGGACAGTCTCAGAATGGGCTGCCTTCCAGATGATGATGGCAGTTATTGACAGATTTCAATTCCTTCTGATCTCTGCACGTGCAACTTCAGGATTTGAGTCATTCTTTAAAAATGAATAGTTTCACTATTCTCCAAATTTAATGAAGCCTTCAGAGTTAAAGCTTAGCAAAAAAAACTTCCTTCACAAATTAGTATATACTGTCTTACAGACTGAATTATTAGTCCACAAAGTATAAAAGCCCTGTCACTAGGTCTTTTCAATCTTGCTCAAATTGTACCTATGATTTTAAATGTGCAAACAGGAGCCCAGAATCTGCTTGCTAAATATACACCTACTTTGTGTGTGAAAAGCATCCTCTTGAAGTGATTCAATTTGCTAGTTTAGTAGTCATGCTTCCAGATATAATTATGTATTAGCTGAGGATATGAGTTCTCTCACTTGTAATTATGTGGTCTTGTTAGGAAACTGGCTATGTGATTGGAAATCAGTGATTAAACTTTTGTTCAGCATAGTTTCTTCATAAGTCCCTGTAATAGGTGTCAGAGTTATTCTCTGTTGGTATTTTGTTGGTTCCTAGACTATTAAACAGTTTGTCTGAAAAGCTGGGATAATATACTCTTTCTGGCTTAAATTCTTATTTTGTGAGTTGCCATGGCATTTAATATAATAGATAACTCCCTTTGGGTCATTAAAAGCAAGAAGGTCAGGACTTTTTTGTTTTGTTATGTTTTGGTTTTATTTGTTTTCCTGACACAGCAGAGCTCTGAGTAAGTATAAAGGCACAAGGTGATTTCTCCCACTGTGACATCTCCTATGGAAAGAGAGTAATGTAAGTGACTATTTGAAATGGAAACAACTATAATATGCCACTTGTGAGTTTATTTCACATTAGCACATCCTAATAAAACTGTTAAAGTTTTCTCAGAACGTTGGTAGTTGTACTCTATCTTGTGTAACAACAGAAACACATTTTTGGTAGGAGGGAGATGATCTTATTTAAACCCAACCTAATAATTTTGTAAATACTACAAAGTCCCCTAACCAAATGAAACACTTTAATACTATACAGTGCTCTGTGCATGCTAATAAGTTGACTCTCGTAATCCTTTTATTCAGTTACTCTGCAAGTTACTGTGAACTTAAAAATTGAATTCATAATCATCCACTTTAAGTTTTCATGTTATTTTTGTTTGTTTTTCAAAATTTCAATATCCACAAATTATTGTCCTGTTCTCTTCTTCCCCTCATCTTCTCCCCTTCTTCTCACTTTTAAATTTTAAAAAATAGACAAATATGTTAAAAGCCTATGTCAACAGTTTTATTTCAAAATCTGCAAGTGGAGAAGATATGTTAGCCAATTAAAATATTCTTTCTCAGTTAAAATACTTTCAAAGTAAAAGGACTTATTAGATAATCATGGCTCTCTAGATACAAGATAAAAGAATAATGAGCTAAAGAACATTATACACCTGACAAATAACCTATGGGGGGCTACTTAATTTCAGAAGAGACCTTACTATTTTCAAGTTTATTAGAAATTGCATGGGTATTTTATGAGAATTGTACATTTCTTCCTAGAAAGTTTTATTGTTGACCATATTTGTGTCAATTTTTCATTACTAATTACTAGAGAGAAGAAACTTATTTTCTAAGAGCTTGTCAGATGAAATTTTATACTCATATCTCATCTGTTTTTTGATGGATCAACATCTAATTTTGATGCATAAAATCATCAGACTATTACCACAGTTAAGATAATGAACATATACATCACCCTCAGACATTTTATTGTATGTATTTTTAATTGCTCCTTCTCGCTCTCCCTATCATGAGGCAAACAGTGAACTGCTTTCTGTCATATAATTAGTTTGGATTTTTCTTTTCCAGAATTTTATATAAATGGGTTCAAAGGAATTGTACATATTTTAAGATGAGGAAGTCTGACTTCTTTCATTCAACATAATTATTTTGTAATCCATCAATGTGTTGTATTTATAACAATTTATTTCTTTTTATGGCATAGTAGAATTTAACTCTATGAATATGACACTATTAGCTTATTGATGGACATTTAAGTAGTTTCCAGCTGGTGGCTAATACCAAACAAACAAACAAACAAACAATCAAAAAAACCCTGCCCTGAACAGCTGTCTATGAGTTTTTGCAAGGATGAAGGATTCATTTCTTGGGAATAAATATGTAGAAGTTGAATGACTATATCAATAATTGTTAAGAAACTTCAAACGGTTTTCCAGTGGTTGCCAAGAGCTGGAGATTGAGGAAAATAGAAAGATGTTAAATGTTGATGAACTCTAATTTACAAAAATGTTAATGAATCATGTTTTTGTTGTGGTATTCAAGAAACCTTCACCTTACCCAAAGACATGTTTTATACTGTTTTCTTTAAGAAGGTTTACAGCTTTAGTTCTATGATCCTTGAGTGAATTTTCTATATTGTACAGTATGAGAGAGAAATCAAAACTATTTTCTTTTTAGAAATGTTTTTGGTCCTGGCTGGTGTGGCTCAGTGGATTGAGCGTTAGCCTGCCAACCAAAGCATTGCTGGTTCAATTCCCATTTTAGGGCACATGCCTGGGTTGTGGGCCAGGTGCCCCCACAGGGGGGCAGTCAAGAGGCAACCACACATTGATGTTTCCCTCCTTTTCTCCCTCCCTTCCCTCTCTAAAAACAAATAAATAAAATATTTTTTAAAATAAAAATGTTTTTGTATACAAACATTCAGTTGTTCCAGAAGCAATTGTTGAAAGGACTAGCCTTTCTTCACTGAATTGTCTTTGTACTTTTGTTGAAAATCAATGATCTATCTGCATCTGGGTCTATTTTAGTCTCTGTTTTATCTTATTGAATCAACCTGTCAGTCCAAACACCAGACCACACTTCATAACTTGATAAATGTAGCCTCTTAATTAAGTCTTGAAATAAGGTATCATTAAATCTTCAGTTTGGTTCTTAATTTTCAATGTTTTTAGGGGATTAGTGTAGGTTCTTTGCACTTTCATAAGAATTTTTGAATCAATTTGTAATTTCTATAATAAATTCTGCTGAAGTTATTATTGGATTAAATACAAAGATTAATTTGGAGGAAATTGATATCTTAATAATAAGTTTTCTAACTCATGAGCACTGTATATGTCTACATTTATTTAGGCCACCTTCAATTTTTTTCAGCAATGTTGTGTAGTTTTCCATGCAGAAGTATTGCATATCTTTTGTGTAAGATTTATTCCCATGTATTTGATGTAACTTTATACTCTTGTAAATGGTATTGAGGCTTTTTTTTGTGTGTAAACTTTGATGCCTAATATTTTGTTGCTAGAACATAGAATTATAATTAATATTTGTATGCAGTTCTTATATTTAACAACTTTGTTACTCTCACACATTAGTCAGTTCTAGTACTTTTATGTCATCTGCAAATAAAAACAGTTTTACTACATCCTTTCTAATGTGGATGTCTTTTTATTTCTTTCCTCATTGTACGAGCTAGAACTTGTACTACAATAGTGAATAGAAATGGTGGGAACTAATATCCTTGTGGTTTTTCCCCTGATTTTAGGGGGAATACAATCTTTCAACATTAAGTATAATGTTATCTGTAGGTTTCTGTAATGCCCTATAACAACTGGTGAAACTACATTCTGTTAACGGTTTGCTCAAAGGTAATTTGTTTTTTGTATCAGGAAGGGGTGCTAGCTTTTGTCAAATGCTTTCTCTGTGTGTACTTTTGTTAGTATGATTACACTGATGACATTCCAAATGTTAAATCAATTTTTCCAGGTTTATTTTATAATAATGGACTTATAACACTGTGTAAGCTTAAGGTATAGAATGTTGATTTGATACATTTACAAAATCTCTATTATCATAGCATTAGCTAACACTTCCTTCAGGTCACATAATTATTTTTGTTTTTATTTTTATCCGTTTTTGTTGCTTTCTGGGTCCGTGTGTATAATGGAACGATTCTTTGACCTAGAAAAGGTAAAAACTAAGAGAGGTTTTCTGAAGGGAGTTATTTAGCTTAATTGTGAATCACCTACAGTTGGGGTGCCTGACTGATACCCAGGAAACATGAAGGATAGGTGTTTGGAAGAAAAGGTCTGAAGCCCAGGGGAACTTGGGCAGTCAAGAGTTACAGATTTGCAGTCACAGTTGTTATATCTAAGTTTGAGGAGTCTTAAGTGCACCAAATCCAACCACAAAAAGACCTGCTTCACATAGCTCTGGAGATCTGAATGTCCACCCAACTGAAGTTCATACCTCGAGCAAAGAAGTGCTGTGTCCACTGGAATGATGTCAGAACCAGGGTGAGTGCTCTCCCCCAGTGAGATGAGCCTTAAACAGCATTCAGTTGCAGCGGTGTCATCTACTGTAACGTGCACCTTATGGGCAGAAGGACAATGCAGGTAAAACTCAGAATTGCAGAGAAGATATTTCATTCTGATGACCAGTTACATAGAAATCACATTTCTTCTCTTATATAGGAACCAATATCAAATAGAAAGACACAAAAATTATTTTAAAAGTCATAATGTTGGTCATTTGTGTGCAGTCAAAATGTGAAAGTGTCTTGTCATAAAAGGAGATTATGTTTTGAAGGAAATATTTTAAACAAACATAAAAAATCCAGTGAATAGTGGAATATATCCCATGTATTCACCATTATTCAGTTGAACAACTTTTGGCATGTTGTCATACTTGGTTTAGATCTTTGGTTTTTATTTTTGTTGTGTAAGAAATAAACCTTTGCAGATGCCACTAAATCCCCCTTTGCAGTCCTTTTTGCTTCCTGTTCTTAGTGTAACCAGTGACTCAAATTTGTTGTATATTTCTCTTGTCTACATTTTTATATTTTTACTCTATATGCTTTGTTAAAATTATGAATGATAAAAGCATGCATCCATTTTTAGATTTTCTATGGTTTTCAAGTGAACAATTATATAATAGGGTGCTCTCATTTTAAAAGATTTATAAGTATGTTTGTTGGTGAAGCAACTCACTTCCAATTTAATATAGTTTTATTGTAAGATTGCTCTAACTATGCCATCATGTCTGGAAGTCATTCTCAATCTTCTCTTTTAAAAAATTGATAAACTGCATAATTTAGGCATTTGCTAAAATATCTGATTTGAACCTAGATAAAGATTTTCCATTTTGTTGGTAATTTTACTAGATGCATCATGACTTCAGCCACAAATTTTGTTTTTTCTGCTTTTATTTTTGTGTTGTTCTTTTAAGTATACTTCATGTTACTTTGCGTTAGTCTCCTTGATGGGTCCTAGTAGATTTTCTATCATTTTTAAAGAGTAAATTTGTGTGTCAGGATTCTTAGTTATAAGTACTGGAAAATGATTCTGGTTTTCTTAAACAGGAAAATAATTTAGCTGAAGAGATGCAGGCCTCACAAAATAGGCATATAGATAGCAAGGAAGGGAGGCAAGGTGCTAGAAACATAAACTAGATCACACTGCAGGAAAGCTATGGGGGAGTTAAATTAACATTCTCGAGATATAGTTTGCATACAATAAAATACATTTATTATTTGTTTTAATAGAATACAAGTTTCAAAAAACAGAGCAACATTTATCTTTATAGGCATGATTTTAGGCTAGTCATCCCAGTAATAAGCAGAGATTCAGAAAATAGAAGATTGGAAAATAGAAGAAAATCAAACCATTTCAAAACCATATTGATTTTAGTGAAAATCACTTAACTCCTAGTAGTATTTTAAAAAGCATTTTCAATGTGTTATGTTTTCATGTTTCTATTTTATAGCTGGCATGTTTGAGGAGAAATAACTGAAAAAATTATTTTAAGAATTTTTCATTCTGAACATTTTTCTTAGAGTGAATGTCCAACCAATGTCATAAAATTAATACGTGTTATGAACACCTGTTGGACTATTTTGAGGAGAATGTATACTAATTTTATATATCCTCTTTGAGAAAATATATAAATGACAATACAAATATCTGTGAATCACCTTGTATAAAACCACCAACTTCTGCTCCCCACAATTTGTTGACATGTGTTATAGATCACACAGTATTGTATTGTAATGCCTAATATCCATGTTTGGGAGGAGGGCTTATGGAGAAAGACTTCAGGGTGACACAAAACCATTACATACACTAAGAACTTTATACGAGTCCCCTGTGTGAATTGATCTTTTTATTTTTTAGCTTTGCTCTTAGCCTATAGTGCTTTTTTTACTCACTGAAAAACTTCATAAAATCCCATAGTCCAGTCACATAGTGGTTGGCATATAACATACAACCAATTATTTTGATACCTTTCTTGGATACAAATATATGTCAACAAATCAGTGTAGAATAGATGCTAACCTTTATAAGGGAGGAGTATGTGTCTTTTCATTTTGTATCTGAGCCCGTAATCCCATACTTGGCACAACTGAATTAATTAAAGTTTCTGGAATGAGTAGTCTGAATGAATAAATCAGTGAAAAATGGTCAGTGGAAAACCATCACTACTGGAAACCTATATCATCAAAGAAGGGATCAATAACATCTTCTCTGTATAATAAAATGTGCCCATTTAGGAAAGCAAGTAGATATCTGATTTACTTATTTGTAGTCCTTTAAGTGGCAGAACTAAACTATGTTACACAAGAGCACATATGGGTGCTTCAAAGGCAAATAGCTTTCAAAAATTCCTTCCTTTACAGTAAGTTTTGGAACTTAGAGGTTATGTTTATAAACACTCCTCTGTCATGTGGTTGACCAGTGTATGATTTCTTCAAATATCCTGCATGACAGCCAAAAGACTAAAAATAATTACCACTAATGAAAACATATTTGTTTTATGGGTGAATTGACTTGATAATTTTTGGAGTATCCTCAAAGAAGAAAACAAGTAATTTTTGGCATGAATAGAAACGTTTTGCTTCCAGAAGCTTACTAAAGTTTAGTTTAACAAAATGTCAAAGCTTGGATCAATAGATTAGAAAATTTTAGCCATTTGTGGGTGTATTTATGTATATAACTAATAACACCAAAATAACATTTCTGTTTTGAATTGCACAGTGGTCATTTTGTGTCTAGGTACACGTGTATTTTTAAGGACTTATTTTGTAGTGACACATTTGAGTCTGAGGTATGTGCTTGACTTCAGCCCTTACTATTCTTGCTGTAATAGCACAATTGGATACCTTACTACTGTGTCTTTGTTTAACAAAGTCTCCACATTGACTTCTGGGAATACTTGAATCTCTAGTCACTGGTGCCTGAGGATATATCAGTTTGTGGCTTGTTAATATCAGTTTTTGCACCTATGCCCATGAATCTGCAGCACATAAAACCACTCAAACAAGGCCTCTTACAGACATCATAAATCCTCAGCCATTTATCTTGTAATACTTAGAAAATAATAATAATACATTTGTTTTTATATGTGCATAACTAAATATGGTTGTTGTAGCTAAAAATTTTAAGATATTAAAGGTTATTTTGAAAAGGCCAAGAAGCCCATCTGTTTGTTAATATCTTTCTAAATTTCTCTTGAACTTGATTACTTGTGTGGGAGGTATCAATGCAATACGAGTTGTTGGTTGTGCATGGATTTTTCTTCTTGAACGAAAGTTAAACATGCCTAAGTAGTTTAAAGAGCATATTTACTCATACACACAAATAGTTTAACCATTAAATGTGTGGTAGATTGTACTAAAATTAATTATCTAATTACTTTCCTGGATATTTGTGTCCAAACTCTGGCTACAATATGTTAATTTTGGTGATTGTCTTATAGTCTGTATCTTGATACAGATAATGGTGGCTGCTGAATTTGCAGCACCTCACCTATGCCCCTCAAAAGAGTTGCTCATTTACTGCCCTATAGAGATGATGCAATTGCTAAATCAGGCATGTTGACACTGACTTCAGTGTCAGACCTCACAAAGGAAACTCCCCTTGATCTTCACATGGATTTTATTCTAGATGCTAATTTCCCCTAGGTTTTGCCCTGTTGAACTTCATTGCCCAGTTACTCTGAGATTATTATGAATAAAGTCAAAAACACTCTGAGTACTCCAAGTGGTCACCCAGATGAAGGAGAATGGGTTGCACACTATAAAATGTA
>CM052540.1:67029905-67052962 GCA_028533065.1 Trachops cirrhosus | reverse complement strand
AAGTCCTTTGCCCATTTTTTAATTAGGTTTCTTATCTTCTTCAAGTGGATTTGTGTAAGTTCTTTATATATTTTGGAGATTAAACCCTTGTCTGAGGTATCATTGGCAAATATGTTTTCCCATACAGTTGGTTCTCTTTTTATTTTAATACTGTTTTCTTTAGCCATGCAGAAGCTTTTTATTTTGATGAGATCCCATTTGTTTATTCTTTCCTTTATGTCCCTTGCTCTAGGGGACGTGTCCGTAAAAATGTTTCTGCGTGCAAAATCTGAGATTTTCCTGCCTATGTTCTCCTCTAGGACTTTAATTGTTTCACAGTTTATATTTAAGTCTTTTATCCGCCTTGAATTTATTTTTGTGTACGGGACAGCTACATGCAAAAAAATGAACCTTGAACACCAAATTACACCATACACAAAAATAAAGCCAGCAATTTCTTTCTAAATAAGCATACTTAAGGAAATGTAGCTATTACTCACTAAAATGCTATATTTGAGAGCAGAATCTTTGTCTTTCTGCTCTGAGATCTTAATTACAAAGATGCATACATATTCAATAAACATATCTGACTAATGAATGCATGAATAAAAATCAAAACTTATGCTTCAGATCAAAATCATAATGAGTGGAACAAAAAACTATGGTACATTTACACAATGGAATACTATGCAGCAGAAAGAAAGAAGGAGCTCCTACCCTTTGCAACAGCATGGATGGAACTGGAGAGCTTTACGCTAAGGGAAGTAATCCAGGCAGTGAAAGAGAAATCCTATAGGATCTCTCCTATAAATGGAACCTAATCAACAAAACAAACAAGCAAGCAAATGTAACCAGAGACATTGAAATTAAGAACAAACTGACAGTAACCAGAGGGGAAGTAGGAGGAGATAATGGGAGGGAGGAATGGAGAAGGGAGGATTGTCAAGGAACATGTATAAAAGACACATGGACCATGCCAAAGAGGGGTGGGATCAAAGGTGGGAGGTGGGGATGGCTGGGGTTGGGGGGATGTGGTGGGGGGAAAATGGAGACAACTGTACTTGAATAACAATTAAAAAACAAAAAAAACCCCAAAATCATAACTTTTGTATTTTTAACTATAGGAAATATCTCCATCTTTTGTTAGGGTCCTTGGTACTTGGTACTTGGTTCATCCTGTCCATTGTTAGATCAAAGGTATCTTATCTTATTATAGTTTACCAAAATTACTGAGTCACAGGTATTTTTAAATCACATAGAGATGTAATAGTACCCAAGTATTTCCTAATATTTGGAATACTTGGGGTATGGAGGATTTAATCTAAAATAAGGGAACAACAAAAAAAGATATTCATTCATTAATGACTTATTTTCTTCATAAGTAAAGTATGGTTTTCTTTTATATGCTATCACAAACTTTGAATTTTTATTTTTATAGGTCTTAAGTTCTTGGGAGAAAAAAAAGTAAAGTTCTGGCTCTTTCCATGCTGATGGGTGTAGATTTCTCTAGGCAGAAGTCATTGGAATTCAGGCATCTAAGCAAGCTACCCTCTTTTATTTTGAAGATGCAAGCTATAGCAAATTGTGGTTGAAAATTACTATCACATTAATAGTGATATTGAGTTTAACTGACTCAGTATCTGACTTGAACTGAGGCCTGGACTGAATCCCAACTCTGACACTTAAATTTTATGTGATCTTGAGCAAGATATTTATTATCTCAGAGCTTTAATTCTCAATCAATACCATGAAGATATTAGTAGTGTCCCATGCTGCAATTGTGAGGATTAAATGATATATGCAGTATTTAGAAGAATGTCTGATATATTATAAATGTTATTTCTATTATTATTATTATTATTGTTATTGTTATTATCATTTACAGTCTATGTATGTAGCCATTTTACCTCAAGGTCCATTTATTTCAGCCAAATGTTAGAACAGTTTACCCTTGGTCCCCAGAAGTAAATGAGGTAAAGTGTCCAGCAAAACACCTGATACCACTTAAGCACTAGTGTTAGTTGTTGTGGTGGTAGTTATTATTATTATCATTATTTGCTTATATAAACCATTTCTCTTCTTCAGGTTTTTGAGGAGATTTTGGTCTACTCAATTTATATCAATAATTTCCTTCTTAGCATGATGATGTGTCTGTTAGTTAAATGTAGTGTCATGACTTTGAAATAATGTCCTGTTTAACAGTTTATTATTGTTCATGTTATAATTGTATAGCTGGATGCCTTGATATTGAGGTAAATGGTGTTTTCATTATAACTACAGATCACTAGAATGGTTTTTCATACCAAATTATAACTTTAGAATCAATAAAATACATTGAAAACCACTAAATGAAACATTAACATATATCCTACATGGGCAAACAAATCATCCTGAGGTGTTGACATAATTCCTTAATTTGGAAATACTACTTTAACATACACTCATAGGCACTGTCTTTAGCAGTCTGGGACATTAATCAAGCATTGTACATATTTACACCTTTAACCTTTTTTGGTTAAATGTATTTTATAAGAAAGACTTGTTTACTTTGAAATGAAAATTTAGAATTAAACTACATTTAACATGGTAAAATAATACTTTAAAAATTAACGTTCGTGATTAATCCTACATGTCTTCTAAAACTGTACTAGGAGAAGAATAGAAACATAGCCAAGACAACTCCATGAGTTTATGGGCAGTGCTTTGTAGACTATTGGTTTTGGGTGGCCCCAGTCTTCTCAGTGAAAGGCAGAATGTAGATTATCACTGAAGTGTGAAGGAAAACAGTATAGACCAGAAAACTGCAGTAGAAGCTGGAAGTAAATCAACCCGGAGTAAATTAAAGGGTTTCAGGCTTTGGAATCCGAGAGGACTCTGGGTGTCTGCAACAAGCCAGTACTGAAAAGCAGTGCATCTTCCTTCAGCAGTGCAGTGGTACCCTCAGTGCAGGGCAGAGGAAGCTGGTGGAGCAAAGGAAAGGAATTCTGGGTGCACTGCAGTTAAGAAACTGGCACTGAAATGGTTGACTGTGTAGTTCTGTGGAAAGTCAAGCAGAGTCATACCAGGGGCTAATAGTTTGATCAAATATATGTAGGAGATTTTGGACTGAGGGGTAGGAAATCCCTGAGTGAGCAAAGGGAACATTTCATTAAAAGGGATTTATTCATTCTGAGGATAAGACTTAGCATGAAATTAAGTTACTGCTGGAGACAATCTTTGCAAAGTCTCTTCTGCAGAAATGTGAAAGGAAGGATAGATAACCAATACCTGATTATATCATGTTTCTTTCTATTGAATCTGACATAACAACAGCAGAGAAATAGTAATTATAATCATCCTAAAAAGAATATCAGGATCAATGTAGGTCTTTTATATCTGTAACACTGAAATGTAGAGGCATTTATTATACACATATTTAAGATGAAGAAACTGAGAATCTGAAAGGTTGCTAATGTTGCAGACTCACACAGCTAATATGTGTCAGGATGAGTTTCTTTCCAAAGATCCCCTGTTAATAAAATCTGTGAGTTTTCCATTATATTATTATTCTGTTTTTCGAGTCTTAAAACTAACAGTCCAACCCCTATGCCATTACTCATGTGCGATTTTTTTCTATTTACAGTAACACTTTATAATAGTATGTAATTCCCTTCTTATTGCACGTGTGTGTCTTTTGCTTTTTCATGAATTTGAAAGTACAATAGCTTAAGAATGGAACTCATGTTTATTTTCATGGAAGACACATGGATACTAATGTTTGGCTAGGTTCTGTTTGCTGATAGTTATTGATATATGAATAGCTGCTTCCTCCTTTTCAAAGAAGAGAAGAAAACTTTCATACAAATTTCATATGCAATTTCTGGCAAAAATGTTGTATATAAGTTTATACAACTATAATTTATTGAATGTTTACATAAGTGGACAAATTTAAAATTATTTGAATAATACTTCATTGCTTTTCATCTATGTAGGATTTTCATTTCTCTAATAGACAGCACCAAAGTAATTTCACACATTATTTTCTAGCATTTTTTTGCATTTTTTATCAAATCATTTTTATTGTTGTTCCATTACAGTTGTTCCAATTTTTCCCCCTCTGCCCTCCTTCACCCATGCCAATGCCTGCTCCCACATTCAGTGCCCACACTGTTGTCCATGTCCATTGGTCATTCATACATGTTCTTTGTCTAGTCCTTCCCCCTTCTTTCTACTCTTATCTCCCCCCTCCCTCCCCTCTGGTCACTGTCAGTCTGTTCCATGTTTCCTTTCCTGTGGTTCTATTTTGTTCATTAGATTCCTCTTATAGCGAGATCATATTGTATTTGTCTTTCACCAATTGGTTTATTTCACTCAGCAATATTCTCCAGTTCCATCCATGCTATTGCAAAAGGTAGGAGGAACTCTTTCTTTCTTTCTGTTGGATAGTATTCATTGTGTAATGTACCAGAGTTTTTTCATACACTCATTTACTGATGGGACACTTTGGCTATTTCTAGCACCTGGCTATTGTAAATAGCACCTCTGCTATAAATATGAGGGTGCATAAGATCTTTTGGATTGGTGATTCAGATTCTTAGGGTATATTTCCAGCAGCAGAATCTCTAGGTCAAAACACAGTTTCATTTTTAATTTTTAGAGGGTTTTTCACACTGCTTTTCACTGTGGCTTCCTCAGTCTACATTCCAGCCAATAATGCACCAGGGTTCCCTTTTCTCTGCCTCCTCATCAACACTTATTATTTGTTGGTTTATTGATGATGGCCATTCTGACAGGTGTGAGGTGGTATCTCATTGTGGTTTTAATTTGCATCTCTCTGATAGCTTGTGATGTTGAGTATCTTTTCATATGTCTATGGGCCATCTGTATGTCCTCCTTGGAGAAGTGTTTATTTAGATCCTTTGCCCATTTTTTAATTGGATTGCTTGTCTTCCTGGTGTTGAGTTGTATGAGTTTTTTATATATTTTGGAGATCAAACCCTTGTCTGATGTATCATTGACAAATATGTTCTCCCATACAGTCTGTCCCCTTTTCATTTCGATGATGATTTCTTTAGCCATGAAGAAGCTTTTTAGTTTGATGTAGTTGTATTGGTTTATTTTTTTCCCTTAATTTCCCTTGCCCATGAGATATATTGGCAAAAACATTGCTACATGGGATGACTGTATTCTATGGAACACTAGTCTGGGGATATATGTTCATGAACAAAGTGTTTCATAGCCAAATACATTTACTGGTGTGTTAATTTATAAGGACTGACTCAAAAGAAAGAATTTAGGTTTGTCTGCCATATGAGGCACTTTTTTTCTATATAATTATAGGATTGTTGGTAATCAGAGGAAAGTGAATGTTTTTGAGCCATCTTTTCCCATAGATTTCAACTCTGTTATTATGAACATAGGCCTTGGCTACATACATTCTCATTCCCTTTTCTCCTCTCTCTCTCTCTCTCTCCTTTTCTCTCATCCCTCCTTCTCCTCTCCATTCTCCTTCTTCCTTTTCCTGCCTCCTTACGTATATATTCTTCCCTCTCCCTGCTCTCTTTCTACCCTATGAACAAGAAAACTGTTTCCCTCTGGGTTTCTTTGTGTTTCAATCAAAACAGCTCATTATCTCCTATAATATATCCCTTCTCTGAATATGTTATAGCCATAAGTGAGGTTATAATTTTTTCCATTCAAGCAATATCTGGACTCTCTTCTCCCTCTCCCTGGTTTTGACCAGAGCGACATTGTAATTTTAAGACAACCCCTTTACTGGGGAATTGCTTTTCAGAGAAAGTGTTCTCACACTCTTAGCAGTAGAACTCTATACACAGGCTTCATGTCACACATTCAAAATGCAGCCTAATTGTCGAGCCAATGCCTGTTCTACCAGGCTACATAATAATATATAATAGATAATAGAATATATTATCTATTCTATAGATATATAGGTAATATATAACATATAATAGAATATATATATTCTAATATATGGCTACATATATTATATATATAATATATAATATTATAATATATTATATGTAGCCATCATCTTGAGGATTTTGCTGAGAATCTCCTTTGCAGGAGCCTGGGCCACATGAACAGTATCAATTTCTGTCTTCTTTGACAACCTCTAATCTTAAATATTAACTTTACCTTCAAAGAGCTATAATGCCAATGACAAGCAGAGAAGATATATCATATTACCAAAAAAGGAAAAAATCAGCACTATGCTATCCAGAAAGAGCTTGGGTAGATGATAAGAACTACAGAGGTTCAGAGGAAGAAAAACTCATAGTACACTGGAGGCTTCAGGGAAGCTTCATGAAGAGGGTAGAATTAGAGCTAAGCCTCAAAGAAAGAGTAAGAATTTTCTTTCTTTTTAAAAAGGCTTTGTTATAGTAGTCTTTTAATGTTTTCCTGTCTTCAGTTTTGTCTGTAACCCATTCAAACCCATAGCTAAAAGCAAACTCAGCATGTAATTCTCACACCTTGAAGACAAAGCACTTGTATCAAATGTATCATAGAAGACATTGTGTGATCAAGCTTCTACCTATCACTTGAGACTCAGGCTTCTTGTGCACGTATCTGATTTGGCTTTATTATTAAGACACAAAGTTTGTCATGCCCTGCCACATACAAAGTCTGTTTAGAAGGTATCCAGCCATGTAATATGAAAAAGATAAATTTATTAAAGAAGATACAAGATACAAGAAACATTGTATGTGGGACAATGATTCCTCAGTCCCCTTCAAAATAGGCACCTTGGGACCTCACATAGTTTTCTCAACTGCTATCAGCTGCCCCATCATATTTTTCTGAATCTCATTGACAGTCTGAAATCTCTTCCCTTTCAAAGGTGATTTTACTTTGGGGAAAAGCCAGAAGTCACAGGGTGCCAAATCTGGGCTGTAGGGGGACTGAGTCACCTGGGTGATTTGATGTTTCATCAAAAACCTTTGCACAAGATGTGATGCATGAGCAGGTATGTTGTTGTGATGAAGTTGCCAATCCCAGTTGCCCATAGCTGCAGCCTCTGAATCATCTGAATAGTTTTCATGGAGGAATGTTCAAGATTAATGCAAAATTTGATGCATATTCTTTGCTCTACTCAGTCACTTTGAATGCGATGACCACACAGTACATATGCTCACTCAATGGCTTTTACCACCCCCACTGACCAGTACAGTGAAGTAATCATTGTTCACACATGCAAATTCCAGTCCACTCTCCTTGGTTGCCAGTTTACATCAATGTCACACAGACTGTTCTCAGTATATTAACAACAGTTGGACTTTTCCTGGACAGACCTCATATATCTGGACAACTCTTGTTTTTCCTTCTTGACTCCTTCAACATATTTCTCCTACATCTGATTCTCTCAGTAGAAGGTGAGTCCTCTAAGGCAGGGACCAGTTCTTATTCATTTTTGTATCTCAGAGAGCTGGAATGTAAAAATGAATGTATGCCTTTTGTTCTCAATTATATCAACACTAAGCCACATAAGTAAAGGCAATTTTGATGACTGGAAATAAAACCCTATTCTCCTACTTGCCTTTACTTAGCTGAAATGCCATTATCGGGTGGTTGAAAAGAACAGCGAGTTCTAGAATGTCTAGTAAAAATGTTGTGGGCTGGAAAATATGATGTAAATTACCAGGATTGGAAATAAAAATTCTATCTCCAGCACTGGAAATATTGCAAATGTTATTGAAATGTAACTCAAAATGTGATTTTTAAAGAAATGATAGCAATTCAAAGTAGATTGAAAACTAATTCTGATAGAAATGTTTTAAGGGTTTAAATCCTTTTTTCACGATTCTATGGTACTGGAATTTAGCTAGGCTTTAAATCTCAGTAAATTTTCTTCAGTATATCCTACTTGGATTAAATCATTATCAGTATCATCTATATGCCATTTCTGTCTGGATCTCTAATTTGAAAAGTCTTAAATTAAAGACTAACCCTTCACAATGTTAGCTATACTTTTGAAAAGTTTCTTCCTATCATCCTATGACTTAGTAATGTATACCTCAAGTCTTGGATTTCAACATTTTTCTTCCCTGGCACATAATTTCACTACTTCTGTGGTGCAAGTAAAAATTGTAATAAATAGAATCACAAGGATTACAAAAATTCCATATGTAATAAATGAAGTACAAAGAGTATATTGTTTTAGTTACTGGGAGTTAGATTGTAAATATTGAAAATTATGTCAGTATGCAATACTTAAAATCATTGTCTATGGGTTTCTTGCAAATCTGCAGCACACAAGAGGCACAAAAGAATTTCCTAGGCCAGAATCCCAACTTCTAGTAATTCTCAAATTCATACCTAATAGAAATTCTCCTTCTTTATTCCTGAATATCTTCTGAACATAGTTAATGCAAATTAGATCATCAAATCTGATTAGCATAAGCAAAGGAAGTACAGTTATTATAATACAATGTCTAAGCTAACTTATAATAATTTTTATTTAAAATTAATGTTTGTTTCCTGGCATGAGGCCGCAGCACAAAGAAAACATGCTGCCCCAGCAGAAAGGGTAGTGTTTTCTCCATCTGATCTTTCATCAAATAGAATTCTTAATCAAGCCAGAACCTTCTGAAATACACAATTAGAAGACCAGAAAACAAAACAAAGCAAAAAGACAACAAAAGGAAAACTGCCCTGAACCAGATGGTGCGTCACAGTTGGATCTCCTTTGTCCTGAGTTCTGGGTGCCTTCTCCAGGGAGTCGCTGGTGTCTCTCCTCTCTGAAACACGTTCCATGACTAGTTCTGGTCAACATAATGCCTTTACTAAGAAAGAATCGTGTCTTGAAAGTAACTTGACTGTTTCAAACTGTGGTCTCTGGATAATCAAACGGTAATTGAATGAAGCACCTTCCTCGCTGCTGCCATGTATCGTATTCTGCCCCCGTGAGTCAGTGGCCGGCCTCTGTATCTGCAGTGCTTTGTGAGATTTAATCAAGGGCATGATTTAAAAAGAACTCTGGGAATGGACATTGAAGTTTCCCCAGATGTTTGGGTTATAAAGATCAATAGCAAAAACAGCTTGCCTTTTTCACAGGCATTTTGTTTCTTATTGGGAAACAGTAAAAGTTTCAAGCAAATATTTTCTACATGCAAAAACCCAGTAACTGTGGTTTGAATGTAAGAGGAGCATTTACAGTTTAAATCCAGAAACAAATCCATCACAAATCAGAATCAAGAGATGTTGCCAGTGTGGCAGTGAATGTAAATATCTGCCATATTGCCTAACATAGTATTATTTAATTAGTAACAAAGTATAATTACTTATGACGCTCCCTGCATTAACTCCTGTCCACATCTCTTACTATATTTTCCCCTACCAGACTATTAACATCTTAAGGTTGGGCACTGGTTCCTTCCAATTGTATCAGTCTTCACTCCTAAAACAGTGCCTTGCAAATGGGAGATACTGGTAACTGAATGACTTTTTTAAAATGCCTGGCACCTAATAGTCCCTTGATATGTTCCTATAAGTAAATGAATAAATAAACTGATGAAAGAATGAATATGTGTATAACATTTTATTACAGACAAATGTGTTAATAGTCAATTGAGCATTTTAATGGTTAGAAAAGAATATGAACTTATTAGACTATAAATTCATATTTAAATACTGCACTTGAAACATTGAAAGTAAAATTTCTTGTCAATATTTCCAAATTACAGTTTCTATTATTTTTTTTAAAAATCAAATTACCTTTGTACTGGTACAGAGTGACATCACAGTATACTTTAGGTGTTTTTAAATTTCACTCCCTTGTATCCATGCACCCACTCTCTCCTTATCTTTTGTTCAGTAACCCTCACCATATTTGACAAGAAATTAAAGCAGCTACTTTTCACAGTTTTCAGGGCAGATCAGGTATTTTTGTATTGAATGACATTGTTAAAAAGGATTATTGCAATGACTTAATAAATATTATATTGTTTCTGTCACTATTATTAATGGGAAAATAAAGGATATAAGTGCCATGGGTGTTATGTAAGAAAACATAACTATTCTAATATGAGTCAATTTGAGGTCTGCCTATCCCAGAGAAGATTCAAGAACTGGCCAAGTGGCTTGTAGGGAAATATATTTTGCAATTGTCTGATACAAAATTCAATGCAGAAATGTAGGCACTGGTCTGGCACATTGCATTTACCCACTTATCAATACTTTCCCATTCATTCATCCTTTGTGAAATGTACAAGAGCACCACCATGTCTACTTACTACTGGGTACATAAGGATCAGCTCCCAAACCATCACCAACTGTTCAGGTCACCTTGACATCTAAACAACTTTTGGGTGTTTTACCTCCACTATCAATCCTCCACAGTGAAGAACAAAGGGATGTTGTCTTTTTTTAAAAAACTACTTAATTGAGATATGATCAACATGCAAGAAGTTGTACATACATAATGTATGCAATTTGATGAGTTTGAGGCTAATTATACACTCATGAAACCATCATCACCGCTAAAAAGGCCTTAGGCATGAGGAATGTTGTCTCAACTGGAACTAAACTAGCAGTAGCTGTATGTAAAGGAAATCACACAGAAATGATCTCCTGGTGATCTAAAAATTTCATCAGTAGTTCTAAGTGTTCATTTGTAACAATTTAATTTCACAACCTTCTAACATTATTTGGTTTCTTTGCATGTTTGTGTTCTCATATTACCTTAAGTTTGTATCTGTTACAGTCACTAAGGCATCAAATTGTATTTTTGAACATATTTAACTCCTTAGACTGAGAGCTCCTTGTGACCACTGTTGTAACTTATTTACATGGAATTTCAGACCCGGATGAAGTGCTAAACATTTTGTAGCTTCCCCATAAAGATTTGCTGAATTAATGGATGAGAGCTTTCTTCACACGCTTTGTGCATCATCCTAAGGTGCCCATTCTTAGACTTTCAGCCATGTTTTCAAATAATTTAGAAATTCTGGTTGTCACTGCACTTAACATTCCCTCAAAACTCACCCAGAAAGAATATTTATTAATATCTCCTATGTCATAATGTAGCACTGTACTTTCCTTCATTGTCCTGAAAAACAAAAACAACTTATGATCTAGATGCAGAGATGAGACAAAACCACATAAAAATCTAAATTACAAAATCAAGGAGTAAATGATTATGAGTAATATGAACACCATATATGAATATAGTGCGTTCTCAGATTATGCCTAAGTTAGGTCTATTCTGGATTTATACCTGGAAAAGTCTGAGGTTCTTTGGTGGCAGCTGCTGGAATGGTATGTTTGAATACTGAAAGAGGAGTCTAAACAAAGAGAATGAGGAGACATACCTGACCTGATAACTAAGTGTTACCCCTCAGAGGGAGCAATGATATGATGAGCTTCTTGAATTTGCCCTTAATAAAGTAATCTGTCCCTAATGTTTCCTTTCACCACTGACTCATACAAGAATCGTAGAGAGAAAGATAGAACTATCACATAGAACTGAAATTACTCTGTAAAATATAAATATTCATGAAATATTACTTATATCAAGAAGGTATTGGGCACGAAGTTTGTGTGCTTTAATAGAGGATAGCAAAATTGGAGGGAGGCTTTGTCTCCACTTTATCTCAGGAATACTGTTCAGTTTGGGGAAATGGAGGGTGCAATTATTCACTGGATAATATGCTACCCACACAAGGAGTGACTGGAAGTATTATAGATGTCATGCAAAGTCACCAGAACCCAGTGGAGGGATCAGTACCTAACTGAAATATCAGTGTTATGGACAAGGAAGGGGGAAGGGGCAGAAGAGTGAGGTAGTAGCTAGACATATCTTTGAGTCCATGGTGACTGTTTTTGGTGATCCCTGAAAATACCTGGAGCAGGACTGAATAGAGGGAATCAGCAAGTGACAGGTTCCATCCATAATAAATATTTAAAGAATGGTGAGGTGACTGAGCCATGGAGCAATCTGGGAAAGTTTCATGAAAAAGGAAGAATTGGATCTACATCAATAAGGAGAGAGGAAGGTAGTGGGGAGCGATGGTACTAAAAGATGAAGCTGAACAAATACAACAAAGCATCTGTAGTCTGTATGGGAATCCATGACCAGGTCTCTGTGTTCAGCACTGTGATTGGCTGCAAATCTGTGTACATTAAGAGGGGATGACAAGCAACTCATTTAGGAATGGGTGGCAGGGCCAAAGTAAAGAAGCCTATAGCTTCATCACCTTAAGTATCCCAAAATAGCAGGCTCTTGATATGAAGATTATAGAATTTCAGAAAGTAATATTCCCTTGACCGATAGCCATGCTGTAAGCACTTTATATACTTTATCTTCAGTCTTTAAAATCTCTGTTATTATTGTGTTTATGTTTTATAAATAAAAATTGAGACTCAGATAGTTTAAGTACCTGGCCCTTCATGACACGGTAAAGGTTGAGTCAGGATTCAAGACCATGTGTGTGCTTTTACACACCACTAAAATATGTGGCCACCCTTTTCTGCTTTTGCTCTATTCAGCTCCCTGATCTCAATGGGGTCTCATTGACGTTAAGTTTTTCCCACTCTGTTCTAATTTCTTGTGTAATGTAGTGGTGATTCCCTGTTACAAAAACATAAAAAAAAATAACACTAACAGTAGATCTCTAACTTTAGAAATAAGTTATTTTAATCATATTCACTTTACCTGATTTTTCTTGAAGATCTTGGCCTTGAGTTTGCAGGGTTTTTTTTTTCTTATTTCAGTGCCTGACCAAGACTCCCATCATCAGATATAACTGAGTGGTTTGCCTTGGTATGTTAGTGTTACAGGAGATAATGTGCTTGGTATGAAGATACATTCTTGTGCCCATGCTGACCTAAAGGCAGAGTTTGAGTTAAAGGAGATAAGAATAGGGAAAGGAAATAAATTTCATAGAGGAACATAATGCAGGCAGAAGTGTTGAAGATGGGGGAGGCTGAAATTAAAGCCACTGTGAGGGTAGAGCAATTACACTGAACCTCACAAACTTCAAAGACGGACTTCAGAGTTGACAAGTCCAGCATTCTGGACTAGAAATAGACATGACTTGGGGACTAGAGATGAAGACACCCACACTGACAAGAAATCAATGAAGGCTTTCTCTACTGCTGAATAAGGAGGAACTTCTTTCTACTCTAAACACATGTGAGGACCTAATAGTTAGTTTCAAAGACCATGTTAAAGTTGCTCTGCATACTCTTGAGAATCATCAAGGGCATAAGCTACTGTTGTGATGACCCATCTTGGGGAAAGGTATCAGCAGGAACTGGGGAATCTTGTTCATTAAGTTTGTTGGAAGAAACTAGCACCTTACCATTTTGGGCATTTGCAAGGGAGCAAGTAATTCTGCTGCCACTTCTGCCAAAACATATTTACCATATTTTTTGAACTATAAGACTCACTCCCCCCCTAAATTTGGGAGGAATAATGGTTGTTAATGCAGCTGTTGAATTCTGTTTACATTTACATTGGTGAAATATTATGTTATTTATGTTATTACATATTTTACCACATTTTTTGCTTCAAAATTTTTTTTCCTATTTTCCTCCTCTAAAACCTAGGTGTGTCTTATGGTCCAAAAATATGATAACCACATTTTATCTTGATGAATCAGTTTGACTAAGAGTATCCCCTCACAAAGAAATTGCATTCTAATAAAAATGTGTGCAAATCCATCTTGGAAGGCCAAAATAGTTAGTAGATAAATCCAATTTTAAGAGGTAAATGAAAGAAAATCTTCAATTACACAGTTCAGATAGCATTATGCATGATACAGTTTTCTTCGTATAGTGTTATAGGAGGGAATTTTCCAGTTATTTATCAACTCAATGAAAAAAATTAGAGTATCCTATCAAAGGCATGTTGATGTCAGTTTTACCCAAACATTAGTCATACATTTTCAGATTTCCAGGAGAATAAATTATCCTGGTAAATGAACTTTAATTACTTTTTAAAATGTACCCTCAAAATTGGGCCTTGCAATAATTAGAGTTTTATGTAAGGTACCATGTTGGAACAGAAGAGATAATGGCTTAAAATAAATTAGTCTCTAGGAAATAGTATTTGGATACTTATGGTTGAAACTAATTTTGTATGTTTTGGTTACTAAATTCATATAGTGGTGTGCATTCTAAAACTATGATCATATATGCCATCACATTGTAATGGCCTCTTAACTATTCTCTATAGCTCTAGTCTGGCCCCTGCTTGGTCTGTTTGCCATCAGATGGGACTTTTATCTGGAGGAAAGTGTAGTTTCTCTTTCATCTATTGCTTTCTAGGTAGGGGAGTAAAGCTGTGCCTGGTGCATTTGCTAAGGAAATTAGTGCTAACCTTGTGTCTGGCTTATGAGACTAAACATTGTTATGTCAGAAGAGCACAGGGCTTCCTTCAGGATTACTATCTAAATTGGGAGGCCAAGAAGCACTCACTCAGGGGAGGCACTGCTAAGGGATTAAACCCCAGTGTCAGTGTTCAAGTTACCTCCCCTGCCCACACCTAATGAGGCTTGCCTATCAGAACACTAAGACAAGGGCTTTCCCTAAGTGAAAGATTCCAGACAGGTTTTGCAGCTTCCTTTTTCAAGGTAAATTTTAGCCCTGATTCATTTGCCTACACAAAAGAATCACTAAGCTTTTTCCACTGGCATGATTAGGTGGTCATTAAGGAAATGAAACCACACAAATGGGATCATGAAGGGCCTCATTTATTGGGGCTGCATTCAAGAGCAAAATAACTAGTCAATATGAAATAACCAAGGACCAAGGTCAAGGAGCAAGGTACACATAGTCAGCACACATGATAGGCTGACAGACAGGAACCAAATGTATTGGATGTTTGCAACAGACTGGTTTCCCTTTTTAAATAAAATTCCATCCACAATTATTTAATGAGCTCCTAACATATGAGAGACATTATCTTAACTTTTGGTGATGTTAGGGAACCAGAAAAATCTATCCTGATGTTAAGGATTTTAAGAAGTTTAAATTTAATGTAGGGAGGCATATAATAAATGATGTCAAAAGAAACAAATTTAAGTGACTCAAAACAAGAGTAAAGACTTGATTCAGCAGATGTATCCCAGAAGCATCTGAAAACCAGGCAACTCTCTAAGTCAAAGCAGGCCTGGTATCTGTGGTCTGGCCCACAGTTTTCAATTTCAGTCGCTGTAACTCTTCCAGCTGGTATAGTAAATACTGTTTTTGTTTCTTCAGGCCTTTTGCTGAGGGTTATTGTCATGAAATCATCAAAAAAACTGTCAGAACATTTTTTTGAAAGCTGTTTTTATGTACCTTTTGGCTTGTTGGTTAGTCAAGGTTGAGGGGCAAGAAAGGTGGGAAAAGAAAGAGAAAAGGAACTAAAAAAGAAGCAAGGAAATTGTCGAAGACTGTCTTCCTTCTTTTTTAGAAGGTCACAAATAAATAAAATATCTTCAGGGTTTGAAAACTGAATGAAGACAGTGACTTTGAAGAAATGTGGAAGAGAGTTGTCAGGAAGGCCTCTCTCCAAAGACAATCAGGTTGAAACATGACTGTTGAGAAGGAGAAAGCCACATGAATCTATGGGAGACTGAGCAACTAAAAGTGCTCTGGAGCAAGAATAGGCTTGGCATGTTCATAGAGAAGAAAGAACAGGGAGACATGTGAAGAAAAGTTTACAGGCTGTGCTTTGATATTTGGTGACATGGGGAGAGAGGGAGAAGAGTACAGGAGAGTTCATATTTGACTGGAATTGTTCTGAGCTGACATCAAGCCTTGCTACACTGGGCAGGTGTTTAGAGCAGACTTGCATGGAGTTTTTGGAGTGCTGGTTCCCAAATGTCGGTGTGCTGAGAAATTGTTTAGGTACCACGTGAAAATGCAGATTCACGAGGCCTGATAGGCCTGTTAGTTTACTTTCTAATGAACTCTGAGTAGGAAGGCTTCAGGGGTTTCTTTGGAGACCCCTGTCCCCTCTCCAAGTCCTCCGTATATACTTTAGTGATCAGAAGAGGTATAGCCAGATTTTATTCTCTTCTTCACCATTCAAGGTACCACAGGAAGACTCTTCCTTAATCTATTTATTAGTCCACCTGAAACCATGATCTCCTTCAAGGGCTGGTACTTGGTAAATTTCCCATTCAAATTTTAAAATGGTAGAAGCTATTTAAATCACCTTCCTTCCAGGTATCTTTAATTTAATATTTTGAGATTATTCTATCACATACTACTTACAAATTCTATGTTGTCTCTGAGTAATAGTAATAATTGTTAAATGAAAAATACCTGATTTCTCACTTATTTATTTATAGAGCTGTGTCTTTGTTTATTGTTTTCCCCCCCTTGGGAACTCTTTAGACTGCAGAGTACAGATGATGAAAATATCTGCTCCACTATAAATATGGGAAATTCTTTCTAAATTATAAGTAATTTAAAACTATTTTTAGCAGGAAAAAAGCATTTGTAAATGCAGATATATAAATGTAGTGATTTGACTAAAACATTGCCTAAGCAAGCTAGGAACAACTGCAAAAACTTCTTTGGTGCTCTGTGATTCATCGATTTAGAAGTCCTAAGTATTTTTAATGATATCTTACAAATACAGAGTAAGGGGGAAATGCCTATTTTGTTGCATTATAAGAATATCTCATGAATTTATAGGTTGCTTAATAACTGGTGATAGAGAATAATTTCCATGCTTCTAATTATCCTATGTTGATATTTTCATTCATTTTAGAAAAGTATATTATTTAAGAGCAACAGGTTTAAAGTACTAATGGGCATAATGTCCCCGCACCTACCTCATACATGTGTGAACTTTAGTAAATTGGTTAGGCCCTTCTGAACCTCAGACTCCTCATCTGCAGAGTAGTACCTCATGAAGTTTCTGACAATTAAATTGGATGCACGTAAATTTTAAGCATTGTGTCTGGTACACAGTAAGCTTTCAATAGATGTTAGGTATTAATATGAGCAGTATAACTGCTAATTATTATTTTCCCAACAAGAACAAATCTAATTCAAGAACATCTGGTTGGCAGAGCCTTCAAAACATATTTGTGATCTGAAGCTCATGTACAAGCTGCTAATTTGCTTGTTTATTTCATTTGATTTTTCATAGCTGCACATAAGGGAGGTGGGTGGCAGAAGCTTAATTTATTTGCCCCTTTTTTTGAAAATGTGGATTTTGGCTCTCACACTATTTTGAGGCCTGGCCTAGTGGTAGCACTGGGGATGTGAACAGTTTAGGGAGGTGAGAAGATTGTGTAGCTCTCCTGGTGGCTCTGGCATCTTTCTTTTCCCAAGTGCCCGTCCTAGGTGCTACATTGCCAGTGCTGCCCACCAAGGGCCTCTCCTCCCACAGATGTGGCCCACATGAACAGAGCCATGACTCACAGGCTACAACTTTTTGAGCTGCTTGATATAAGCACAGATAGACTCAGCTCTCATGTTTTTATAGCCCCACAGGCTGACTAGAGAGGAAAGGGCTCTTTGGTTTTTAAATAAAGTGCTTTCTGACAATAACTGAGAACAACTGAGAGATATGTAGAGAGGTTAGGACGCTGTTCCTGTTGCCTTTCTGGAGTCAGTGGAAAGGATGATCTGGGGTGACTCCGGGGTATCTTCAGGTCCTCAGAGGTACAGCATTTGAAGTCCTTGCAAATCTTTCTTTACAATCCGTCAGAGTCCCTGCTTTTTCCACTGTATTTTGTACACATCTCTGTACAAAATTCTCTGTAGCACTTAACTCATCATGTTATCTTTTGTTGTGGTGGTTGTTATTGGCCTGTCTTCTGTGGACTGCATGCTTGCTTGGTTGAGGGTAAGTCTTCTGCCTTTTTAATCATGGGATCTCCATCCCTAAGCTCAGTGCCTGGTAGGCAAAAAGTGCTTAAATAGCAATTATTGGCTACATGGATGGATGGATTGGTAAGTGGGTGATGAATGGCTACACTGATCAATTTTGGGAAAAGTAAATACTGCAGCACAGTCCACTGTGATCCACATGTTAATACTCTTTCATTGTCAGATGGATATTGGTGGGAGGAATTATTGATTAAAAAGGCAGTTCTGAAGTTCAGAAAACTTACTTTGCTGTTAAACTTAAGGCCATAATATTAAACTTGAGGGCAACTCTTTTGTCCATAACCCACCCTAAGTAATTCTGGCAAGAATGTATTTATTTATTTATTTATTTATAGAGAGAGGGGAAGGGAGGGAGAAAGAGAGGGAGAGAAACATCAATGTGTGGCTGCCTCTCACACCCCCCCCAACTGGAGACCTGGACCACAACCCAGGCATGTGCCCTGACTGGGAACTGAACCAGCGACCCTTTGTTTCGCAGGTCAGCATTCAATCCACTGAGCTGCACCAGCCAGGGCAATTTTGGTGAGAAATTAAAATGAAAAAGAAAAATGTCCTTAAAAGTATAAATGGAGATCTGTGACCAATATGACATTTCAAGTTAACATTAAAGCAAATTTTCTATGTTTAAAGGTAAGGTCTGTTGAATCTGTAGAAGACTTACACAGACTGAAAGCTTAATGATCCATTGAAAAAAGTGGTAGAAGTTCATCCATGCAGTCATTGAAAGAGTATTTTTTAAAGACATACTTTATACTGAATACAATGGACTGAGAGATAAATTGATCCACATCTTAGTGCTCTGGATCTTCACAGTTAAATCAAGAAGTAGACATGGAAATAAGTAATTGTAATAGTGGGAAAATAGAGGTAAGATCATGGCACTATAAAAACACAACAGATAGACTTGTTTGACCCTGCTCAGAATATCTAGAAAGGAGAAAAAGGTGAAATCTGAACTGGAACTTGAAAGATATATGAGTTTACTGTAATAGAAAGGAAAAACACATTGTGTGTGTACAGAGATAGAAAAGTTGGGAAGAGCATGGTGCATTCTGAGAAGTGGAAGTACTGCTATGTAAGCACTGAATTGGCCTGTATGAGGGAGATGAGTAATTGTGATCAGAAACGCAGGTGGAGAAAATCACTCAGAACTGCTGCACAAAACTATCAATTTAAAATGTGTCCCTCCAGGTAGATTATACATAACTGAAGAATGTTATAATTGGTGTTAATTGCTTCTCCAAATATTGAAGTGTGATGGCTAAAGAGTGCACTGCAGTTTATGTTAATAGGTGGGGAAAATGTGGGTCCAGTGGTTATGCAGTCTTGACCTCATGTACTTTTAATTATTTTGGTAAAGACAGATGATTTAAAACATAATGTGATTTCACTTTGTACTGTCAATTTGATATATGTCATTTTACAAATCTGGAAAACATCCTGGAAAAAAAAACTGTTACTGTGGCTTTATTTTAAGCAACATGAAGAATTTTATTATTTTCAAAATAGACTAATTGATAGAGTCAGGAATAAAATCTAATACCCCTGGTTTCTTGACCTTGACTGCCTTATGAGACCGCCCAGCTCAATAAATGAAGTATCCTGAAATTGGATACTTCAAAATCTGTTCTAAGGCTATATGTCACCAAGTTGTCCTGCATGACTTTAAGTATCTGTCTCACAAGATTTTTCATTCCTTACCTCAGATAACTTTACAGGTTGATCTATATGTAATTTAGTTTAAAATTTTATTTGTCTTTAGTTAAATAAATGATTAACCAGATATCATCTTGTTAAAATTGTCAGTGTCAGAGAAATTACTCTTAAAAAATCAAGAGCACGTCTTCAAGCTGCCTGAATTTGTTTGATGTTTGTTTGACCTATATTTTCAGAGATCCTTAATGCAAAGCACTGTGTTTGTATGGGATGGTGATATGTGCAAGTAACACTAATGTGGGGAAATACTCATGGTAAATACTGTGTTGCAAGGCATTATGTTTGAATGCTTTTTATAATAATAACATGTTTATTCCTGATGTATAAAGTGGGTGCCTTTTTAAATCTCCATTTTATCAATGAGAAAACTGACACTCAGATAGGTTAATAAGTAACTTGCTGAGATGATGAGTAAGGAAATAGAGGAGATGAGAATCTACCTTGTGTTATCTGGGTCTACAGCCTGAGTCCTTAGACACTGCTGGGTCCCTGCCCTAGAAGGACAGCATGCAGCCATTCAGGAGCTTCAATACTTCAGGAATTCAGACTCAGAAGAGAGTTCCTGTCTGGGGTGATCATGAAAATTCCTAAAAGAGGAGACATTGTGACTAAGCCTAAAGGATTGGTGGGGTTTCTTCAGGTGGAGGTTAAGGTGACCCTGCAGGCCCAGAGTTGTCATTAGCAAATGACAGTTGTCATAGGCACCATGGTGAAAAAGCATAAACATAAAAGACAGAGCAAGAAGTAGTTTGTCGGGAGGGGAGCAGAGAATCCTTGTAAAAGGGCAGGAGGAAAGTTATACTAGAAAGGAAGTTGTAGCAAATTCCAGAGAAACTCAGAGAGTTTGAAATTCATTCTGTTGTGAAGGCTGTGAGTAAAACTGTTATTTATTTATTTATTTACTTATTTATTTACTTATCTATTTATTTAAGCAAAGGAGCAATAAAGGAAGATGAATTGGTCAGTAACATGTAGGACTGATTTGATGGAAAATGGGAAAGATTTGTAAGCAGAAAAAGGTTGGTATTCAAAAGAATTTAAACACTTCCACAAAAACAACAAAAACAAAATTTTAAATGATCTAAGACTTCTGCATACCTTAACTCAAATAAAAACTGAGATGGTCTGAAACTTTGCTATAGCAGATGTGGCACAGTAATGAAGATACCATCTTGCCATCCCCACACAAACAGGGTCTCTCGAGCCATCTAGATATCTGGAAGAATAATCCACTTTTCAGTTCTTCCCTCTGCTCAGAAGTCATGAGTGATGTCATTCCTTAACTTTTCCTCTGTATTTTGATGACAGGTTTGTCTGTGACAGGCACACACAGAGGCACCAGTAATACCTTATTTTTGAATATCTGTGGCTGTCTTATGGTTTGGAGTAATAATGTGTGTGCTCTTCTGAGGTGGGCATTAATAATGATTATAGCTTACTCAGTACACAAAGGACCAGGAATGACCAAGCCTGGAGAAGATGGTCAGACAGTTACCAACATTCTCACCCCCAAGTCCCTGTAGTTTCTGAAGAGGCACAAAGTGAGAATATGGATGGAATTTTAGGTTCAGCTTTATGATGGGACTGCCTGTGCCTCATAGGGCCATAGGCATGCAAATATCAGAAGTTGGGAGAGAACCCATGAGATATACATATGAAGAGAACTCTGAGGTTGAGAGTTCTACTTCAGCTTTATATTCATTGGACTTGGAATTATTTGGCATCTACCAAATGTACATTTTCCAGGAAGCTGAGTTTTGAGAGAGATCTAGGAGATCCCAGGTTAGCTCTGTAAACAACACAACTGTGTGATATTTCTTTTCCTATGTGGGTCATGAATATTTGCATCAGAGAAAATAGCAGGAAACTTATTCTAGAAGTTATAACCTTGTTGTGGTAACATAAGTAAAATTTATTCTTTGTGTAACATTGTACTGTTTGACTGATGTGCTGCATTTAAATGACAACCTCCTTACAAAGCCCCAAAGTATTACAAATGTCCCTTTGGGGGTCCTTCATCAGATGGGGTTTTGGGTGATCTTTGTGCCTCGTTTCACCCAAGAGGTAGCTTTAACAAGCTAGAATTAGGAAACATCCTGAAATGATACATAAGTGACTTATATTGAAGAAAAAAGAGACAGAGTTTAAGTGTAATTAAACTACATCCATTTTAAAAACTAACATTAAGTCATTTAAATATGAGAATATAAGCCCGTGATGGAGAATGACTTCATGTTTCTCATCTTTAAACTCCATTATGATCATTTCATATACTGTCTCCTTCTTTACACCTTAAATGTGCCTCTAGGGTCAATCAGTTTGTAAGGAAAAGGATTATCAGTGAACCAAAAGACTAAAGCCTTTAAGCTTGGCTGAGTTACTTCTGGTGCTCAAAGAGAGGTGCTAATAAGACCAAGGCTTTGGTTGGGACCATTATGCCATTTCCCTTACATTTTTATTTTGCCTTTTTAAAAATTTTGTTTTGGAATAATCTTAAACATACAAAAGGTTTAAAGAATCATACAAAGAGTTCCTGAATCCTCTTACCAAAATTAACTATTGTTAACATTTTTCCACATTTGCTTTATAATTCTATATTTATTACATATTTCCACAATAATTTGAGAGTAGGTTGCAAATGCATGCCTCTTTACCCTTTAGTTATTTCAGTGTATTTTTCCTAAAAGCAAGAACATTTTCTTACATAATTTTTTAAGGGTGATACTTTAATCTAGAGTCAATATTGAATTTACCAATTGTCCCAATTATATTATTTATATGGATAAATATAAAAGTCTAAAATCTAGTCATTGCATTTACTCTGTTAGAACTCTGATAGGAGTAAAGGAAGAGAATTTTCAGATAATATTTGCAAAGGGGCTATGGAAGAGTCTGACTTATTGAGTGCCCTTTTCTCCTCAGAAAAGGTATATGCTCATGAAGTAGTCTATCAATTAGGGTTCACCATAAAAACAAAGCCAATAAAATATACATTATAGGATAGATAGATAGATAGATAGATAGATACAGTTTGTCCAGAAGTGTCCAGCCATGTAATATATAAAATAGAAACATTTTTGAAGAAGATACAAGATACAAGAAACATTGTACATAGGACAATGATGCCTCAGTCCCCCTCAAAGTAGGCACCTTGGGACCTCAAACAGTTCTCCCAATTGCCATCAGCTGCCCTGTCATATTTTCTTGAATCTCATCAATGGTCTGAAATCTCTTCCCTTTCAAAGGCGATTTTAGTTTTGGGAAAAGCCAGAAGTCACAGGGTGCCAAATCTGGGCTGTAGGGGGACTGAGTCACCTGGGTGATTTGATATTTCACTGAAACCTCTGCACAAGATACAATGCATGAATGGTCATGTTGTCGTGATGAAGCTGCCAATCACCAGTTGCCCATAGCTGCAGCCTCTGATTCATCTGAATAATTTCCGTGGAGGAATGTTCAAGCTCAATGCAAAATTTGATGCATATTCTTTGCTCTATGATGCAGACACCAGCCCACAGTGTCCATGTCAT
>CM052540.1:66957097-67029805 GCA_028533065.1 Trachops cirrhosus | reverse complement strand
ATCCTTGGAAGGTTTAGCATGGATTTTAGGAAGTTACTTTGCAGTAAATGTCCTCAATTCAGGGTGAGGGAGTTTTTTAGCAAAAGCAAGACTCAAAGCGGCCTAGGTACATTGCTGGCCTGATTCCCCATGGGAGAACCTATCCGTTGGCATGGGTCCTGTGCATCTCCGAGTGAGAGCTGGGCCCATGCCGTGCAGAATGGTCTCCTACAGCTCTACTCAGTCATTTTGAATGCAATGGCCACACAGTACATATGCTCACCCAATGACATCTACCGCCCTTATTGACTAGTGCAGTGAAGTCTTCATTGCTCATGCATATGCATTCCAGTTCACTGTTCTTACCTGCCAGGTTCCATCAATGTTGTGCATACTGTTCTCGTTATATTAACAATGGCTTGACTTCTTCTGGATAAACTCATATATCCTATAGGGTATATTTATGTTATATATAAATGTATACTATATTTAACATACATATATAATATATTACCATATAATGTATGGTAATGATAGTAATGATTAAAATATTATTGTGACCCCAATGGAAATGCCATAATCTTTCTTAGAAACTTGTGATGTCACTATTCTTTGTGGAATTTAAATATGTTTGGGAAAAAGAATGAGATGGAATTTATCTCTGCCTAGAAGATTTTTAAATCCCTTCCAATTCATAACTATATCTATGTATCTATGTGTAAATCTATATCTAGAAATAATGGACCCAGGTAAGGCAAGTTAAAGACCAGTAGGTCAAGCCAGGGAATTGGAATTTCTGCCAGGAGTTGATGCTACTGTTGTCTTGAGTCTAAAGTCTATTGGGCAGGCTAGTGGGCTTGAAACTCAGCAGGAATTGATATTGTAGTGTTGAGGCATAATTTCTTCTCCTCTATGAAACCTCATTTTTGCTTTTAAGGCATTCCAACTGCTTGGATGAGACCCACCCACATTATTGAGGGCAATTTATTTAAGTCAGTTAACTGTAGATGTTAGTCACATCACAAAAGAGGTTTACAGGGAAAAAAAGGTTTACAGAAACACCAAGATTCATGTTTAATTATATAATTTGCCTAGCCAAGTGAACATCATCACCCATATTTTATATACGATGAGTCCAAGACTTAGCACCACTGTATTTACTGAGGACATTCACTGTGCATGGCTCAGCCAGAATATCTAGTGTGTCTTAGTCTGAAAACCTGTGCTTCCATGGCAGCCCATGGCCAAACTTCAGCGTGAAATGATTTAGGAGTTGGTCAATTTCCAGTCACTGATGGTGTCTATACAAAGGCTGAATAACCAGCTAGCAAGAATGTTCCACATATACATGCCAACAGATATGTGAAAATATATTCAACTTCACTAGCTATTAGGGAAATGCAAATCAAAACTATAATGAAATACCAACTCACATCTGTTAGAATGGCTGTTATTAACAAGACAGCTAGTAACACATATTGGAGAGGTTATTGAGAAAAAGGAACCCTCATTCACTGCTGGTGGGAATGTAAACTGGTACAGCCACTGTGGAAAATAGTATGGAGGTTCCTCAAAAAATTAAGAATAGAGTTACTATGTGACCCAGCAAACCCTCTTCTGTGTAGCTGCCTGAAAAATCAGAAAACCTTTATTCACAAAAATATATACACACCTCTGTTCATTGCAGCACTATCCACAGTGGCCAAGATATGGAAACAGCCAAAGTGTCCTTTGATAGATGACTAGAACAAAAAGAAGATGTGGCACATATATACAAGGGAATACTACTCAGCCATAAGAAAAGTTGAGGTACTTCCATTTACAACAACATGGATGGATCTGGAAAATATCATGCTGAGCATAATGTTAGAAACAAAAAGTCAAGAAGAGATGACTTTACTCATATGTGGGATATAAATCTGAAAGCATCATATGAGCAAACAGGAAAAACAAACAAAAACTCATAGACACAGAAAACAATATGGTTGTTACCAGTGGGGGGGGGAGGGGGCGAGGGGGTAGTAAACAGTAAAGGTGGTCAAATATATATTGTAGAATTGGAAGATCTGACTTTGGGTTTGGGGTACCCAGTGCAATATACAGATCATGTATCATAGAACTGTATGCTTGAAACCTATATGATTTTATTAACAAATATTACCCCAATACATTTAATGAAAATCATAATAATAAAGCATGAAGTTAAACTAAAATAATGTTCCAGAAATAATTCAAGCCTTAATGAAAGCTGAGCTAAATGATTTTAAAAAATCCATTGGACTTTATGAATCTACAGTAAGTTTTTAAGATATGTATTGAGTTTTCTTATATTGGAATATAACATTTTTATGCACAGATACCTTCACATTAAATTAGCACATCTAACCAGAATAGATGGGTAAATTGTACCCCCTCTTGTTGTTTTTCTTAGAGCCCACATTATTTATCATTTTCAAAACAGCATTTCAAACTAGTACTACTATTTGGTGGATCTATTAAATGTTCACAAAGAAAAATATGGAATTTTATTTAAAAGAGCTGTGCCTTTCAAAATCAATCATATATGTAAATATAAACTTCATATATCCAAATGATCCCCTTGCATTGTTATATTTTTATTCCAAGGATTATTTGATGGCTCAATTTTTTTCTTTATTTCCTTCATAGACAGTAGAACTATAATCAGAGCCTATGATTTACCTTGATAATTATTCTTAATATCAGAAAAAGTTCCATCTTTTGGAGGGCATTTTAAGTAACAAATAGTAATCATACAAGTAATATTCACTAAGCCTTATTAGGTATCAAGTATTTTGTTAGGGGTGTAGAAGCATTATAATTTTTCTTTATAGCAACTCAAACAGGGTACTATTTTTGCTGTAATTTTAAGAAAAAAATAGAAAGCAGGCACAGGAAGATTAAATAATTCTAAAAGTAAGATCTTACCCTGATAATGTGCATTTGGATATTTCATTTTTTAATTTTTTCTTGGTGTTTTTACATAAATGGAACTATTTTATATTTAATTCAAATCATTCTTTAAAAATCTGAGCATTCTTATTTCAATAGTCATAGAGCAAAGTAATTAAGTGCCTTGTTCATATCACCAGCAAGATAACTGCCAACTTAGAAAATCAATTTTTGACCTTTTAACATGCAGTCCAAAGTTTGCCTATTAAATTGTGTCTTCTTATAATAAAACAGTGTTATGACAGCTTAACATACAATATTTTCTATTACAATATTTTCTATTACTTTGCAAATATTAATTTTTATATGGCAGTCTATAATCACCATCACTAGGCAATTGCATGCTTTTTGCTTGAGTAGCATGTTGTCATCTAACATTAAGGCAGGTTATTTTTTCTCTGTGGGTATTTCTTTCTGCATAAGGAATAAAGGGTGACTCTTCAGTCTGATTAAAAAATTTGAAACCTAAAGGATTATTATTAGGAAGATGAAAAGAACTATGTGTTCGGGGTCTTTTTCAGACTTGACTATAGGGAGATCTTGTGGATACAAATCTCCTATGTAGCAGAGGAAAGGCCTGCTGGATTCAAATTCAAGAATAGAGGTAATGATTCAAATATTGCAAATATGATAGAAGGGATGTGAGTTTTCTTAGTAACTTGTGATATCACTATTCTGGGTGAGATTTAAGCATGGTTGGGAAAAAAAGGTAAAATGAAATTTATCTTTGCCTAGATTTTAAAATCTCCTCCAATCTAGATAGTTTTAAATTCTGTTAGTCTTCATTTTTAGGTAATAGACAAGGCCCCCCCATTATGTCTGCCCTCATAAGCAAGTGAAATTCCCATTTTATAAATTACTTTGTTATATAAGGATTGAATTGTATGAAATTGTTGCTGTTTTTACAGAATAATCTAATCTTGTATATTTCTGGAGGTATTCATAATGGAGCATTTGAAAGGTGTCAGTGATGAAGTAGTTAGGTCTAGGGTATCTTGTTACACATTTGCCTGATGCTACTCTTATTGGTGCATTCAATTCTTAACCAACCAGACCTAGGATTCCAGATGGTGACATATGATTTTTGATGGTGCCACAAAGGATGTTACTTAAGTCTACTCAGACAGCATTCAATGTGGAAGTTATCATCATACTGCTGATCCCCTAGTTGGCTTTTAAACCCCAATCGTCAACTGCATTGCAGAGAAAATAGAATGTGAAACTAATGAAAAAGCTCCCTGGAAGTAAGGCATTGGTTATTTTCAAAAGAGAAAATAAATAAATAGGTCCATCTGTACCAGAGCTACAGGTATAGATCTGGCTGGAGAGAAAGAGCTCTTTGGGGGCAGATTTCTTTGAATATACATTTCTACCACAAAGATCTAAATGTGTGTGCCTCTCTGAGCCCCACACCCTGATGTGAGGGAGCAACAACTACTAATGATAGCTGAGCACTTCTGCCTTCAAAGAGCCTGTCTCATAAGACTAAATGTCCATGTTCAACTGTGAGAAGACACTGTGCTGAAAGTGGATCTAAGTGTCTTAGAGAGGCTAAGAAATCTCTGAAGTTAGTATTAAAAGTTCTAATTCAGGGTAAATGTGGGGGAGTCAAGTATACAGTGATGGAAGGAGACTAGACTTTGGGTAGCAAGCACACGATAAAATATACAGATAATGTATTATAGAATTGTACACTTGAAACTTATATGATGTTATTAAACAATATCACCACAATAAATTTAATTTAAAAGTGAACATGCAAAAAATTTTAAAAGAATCCAAGTAGATCTTCAAATTTATTTAAGTAAAAACAAATGGTTCTAATTCAGTCACCATTCTGGTGCAGATCAGCAGATCAGGGTAGGGTTTAGAGCAACACAGAAAGTACCATTTTTCAAGAATGGAGTTAGTTCCCTTAGGCAATTCAGCTTAAATGTCTCGTCAGTTCCCAAGTTCAAAAAAAATTATACACACACACATACACACAGTACATGTATGTCACCATCTGATTCAACCCTCAATAGTAGATATGGTTTTTTGTATTAATAATTTCTTTCATTCTTTAGGCAATTAACATATTAATTACCCATTGGGGTTATCACCATCCACTCTCTGATCTTATGAGATCTGAAATTTTTTTAGGTGTGTCCATCCTACCTCTAGTATAAGTGTGGGAGCCCACTGCTCATTCTTGCTCTTATAGGAGTCTAAGGCTTCTTAAAAATGGGTTCCCACAGGAGACAATATTGCGGGCATCCTGCTATAATTTGTGAGAAAACAGTCATCATTTTTGTTGGGTGATCAATCGGTGAAATGTTAGTTACTGGTGCAGAAGGGAGGGTCAATTGGCCAAGGATTTGAATTTAGGAGAGAGGGTCTTATTCTAACCAGGGCTGGTGGTTGCTACATTTTGACTGTGCTACCATTTTGCTTCTAGACTTTATGATATCTATTTCAGTGTTCTTTTTGAGTTTCACTTATTAGTCTTTCCCTTCTTGAAAAATTTCCCTTGGAGTTTCAGTACCAATTTAAATCTCTCCCACCACATATACCTCTAGTGGTCTCCTTTTAATGTAATAAGAAACCTTTTCTCTGTTTCCTTCAATGAATCAGTCTCTCTGTCTTTTCCCCTCTTTTTTCTTTATCTTCTCTCCTTCTCCCTTCCTCCCTCTATCCCTTCCTTCTCTCTCAAAGCCTTCTTCTGTTTCCCTAGTAGACCTTATATGGCTCACAAATCCAGATTCCAAACTGTTAGTAAACAAAATTGTCACTTCTCATGCAGGGCTGGGAGAAATTAATCTCCAAATCTTCCCAGGTAGTGGAGAAAAATATTTTCATGCCCTTCTTCCAGTACAACATATAAAGAAGAAAAGGGAAATAATTAGACTTCCAATTAAAAAAGCCTGAGTGTAATCTACATTACCACAATCATACATTTTGGTTTAAGTTAATCTCAGCTAATTCTTATATTATCCTGAATAAGTGCCAAGTTTAGGAACCTCTGTGGGTATTATAAAAAAGAAATTGTGTATATTCTCTATTTTTTAAGATCATATTTATTTTTTATTTTTTAAAAAGATTTTATTTATTTTTACAGAGAGGGGAAGGGAGGGAGAAAGAGCAGGAGAGAAACATTAATGTGTGGTTGCCTCTTGCATGCCCCCTTACTGGGAGCTTGGCCTGTATCTGAAGCATGTAGCCTGACTGGGAATCAAACTAGCAACTCTTTGGTTCTCAAGCCAGCACTCAATCCACTAGCTATACCAGCCAACACTATATTTATTTTTTAGAAAGAGGAGAAGGAAGGGAGAGAGGGAAAGAAACATCAATGCACGAGAGAAACATTGATCAGTTGCTTCTCATGTGCCCTCAACCTAGGCTCTGGCCTGCAGTTCAGGCATATGCCCTGACTAGAATCAAACCGGTGACCTTTCTGTTTGCAGGCTGGTGTTCAACATGCTGACCCACACCAGCCAGGAAAAATTGTGTGTATTGTCTTTTAATAAACTGTCATATTTATTCAGGATTCTAGTACCAAGACTAGGAGGATCAGGTAAGCACCTGAACAAAGCCTTTTTCATCAGGGTGTGCTATGCATTGCACATGCATATAGATTTATTCTGGGAAGGGAAAAAATTAAATAATAAAATAAAAACAAAACCTGTATGCATCTACCCAAAAGACAAATAAAGGTGGCATGGGACCTATCCTCCTGTGATTTTCTTACCTCAAGACGTACATTTCTTAACTTATGAAATATTCACTGCATTGTTTGAAAAGTTAAAATCATGCATGCCCGGACTTCCAGGCTTCCAAATAAAAAGCAATTCCTCTTGGATATGATTTATATACATTGTGTAAGCTTTGGAATAGTTGGTAAGTCAGTGAACATACAGATGAGAAGGGGAAAAATAACACCCCAATGACTGTCAAAGATGTTTCATGTTGTAGTTCACCGCTTCTGTAGAGCTATGGAATTCAGAATTATTTCTAAACCTTTCTGAAAATGCTCTCTGGTGTTATTGCTGTTAATCTCAACAGACAGAGAAAAATTCTTAGAAGATGTTTTTAATGAAGCATACATAAGAAGCCTATGTTGGACAGAATATTAAAGGAAGTTTGGCACGTTTCTAATGGGTGTGTGTGTGTGTTTTCTATAATGGGTTTTTAATATATTTGTATAACAATGTAGGTGAGGAAAAATAATTTTCCTTCTACCCTTCTAAACTTTTTGGGCTGATCTAACAATTAAATTGAAGTGAAATGGATGAACAGAAGAAAATAGCCAAACTGATTATGTTTGGTTTGTCTTATATGATCCATACAGGGGTCATAAAGAAAATTGGACCCAGGACAGATCAAGCAGTTAAGGTGTATATGCAACTTGAGCTATGGGGAAGGGGCTGGAGATTAAGCTTCAGAACTGCAAAGGGTGCAAAGTTAAATAACGTGGAGATGGATATGAAATGTATGGTGAACAAGTGTTTGGTGGGCCTTTAACAATGGGACACAGAAAAAGCTTTGATCAGATAGGCCTTGCTGGGTTACTCCCTTTCCATCACACATAATTCATATTAAACTACAGCAATCTATGATAATAGCTCCCTAACTGAAGTAAGTCCTTCATCTAAATTCTTGGGAGAAGTTCAAAGTTTTTCCTGAGTTTTTTATTTCTTAAAAATAATCAGCTTAATCAATATGTCAAAAAAGGCATATTTTGAGGTTGTAAACTCTGCTTCCCATCAATAATAAGGTGTTTACTAAGTTTTAGATAATTTGTACTTATTTTAGTAACTCTACATTGGTTTCTCAGTCCTATCTCTTGGAAAAAAAAAATAAGAGTCATGGGTAGTTCCTCTCTTAGGATAAAAGAGACATACTTTTCTCCTTTTTTATAACCCTTTGTTAGAAATAGGCACAAATTTTTTTCAGAAAGCATTTTTACTACAGTGAGTGTAGCAACCTTATTCAATATTTTTATAGTTTTTGTATTTGTGAAGTGCTTCAAAATGAGCTTGATCAGACACACACTCCATCATCTAAGAAAAGAATCAGTACAGGGCATAATTTCCACTTGACAGATAACACAGATGCATCATTGTAGGGTGTATGTATTAGAAAGAAGTTAAGTTACCTGTTCCAGTTGGTCTTCCAAGTCAATGGAAGATAAAGAAAAAAAATGTGTAGCTTCTAGTGTATTGCCTTAGTTGTTCAGCTTTTTGTCTGCTTTCCATGTGTTAATCAAAAACATCATAATCATCAGGCTTGACAATTGCACACAAATAGTTCATTATTCAACATAAGTACATAAAAGGATTAATGGTACGTGGGCTGTATAATATGAAAAAGGAAAGGTCACTAAATGATGTATTAGATCAACCATGATAACAGAACAACAAATTAAATCTAACAGAAGAGATTAGAATTTGTTGAATAAACCTAATAAAATCTTGTACTTTATCGATGTTGCTTCCCACTGGGCAGAAATAGCTCTAAGGTAAGACAAAGAAAAAATAAATGAGCATGGGGAAATCAAGGCAGTCCAAAGTAAAGCTGTAAGTGCAAATATCAATAGATCCATCATATCAAAATGTTATTATACATTTGGAATTAATTTCTGTTGTGAATTATAAAGAAACCAACATTTTTTTCTGAACTCTAAATTAGAGACCCTGAAGTCATAATTTTAGTGAGTCACTCGAAGGCTATTTTCTGTAAAGATATCTTTAAATCACAAAGGGTTCTTTCTCCTTTAACGACCATTCTCCTGCAGGCTAAAAGGGTTTTCTGTCTTGATGAGTTCTTTTAAAATAACATATAAATGTGTAAACATATGACTGACACAGAAAAAATGGTAGATTCATAAAAGACTTTTTAAAGATTTTGTTTTATACTGAATGTGCATTGACTCTAGTAAGACATCTAGGCTCTATGTCATATTGACATTTAAGATCAAAATGATTTTCAATTTCAGACTTCCCATTTAAAAAACTATGCAAAAATAATGACAAAGTTATTTCCATAAATATTTTAATTGCAAATTTTATTTCATAGGGAAAATAAATAAACAAACAAACCTAAAAATCCAGCATATGATTGATTATGTAAAGGATAATATGTTTGTATGTTGGAATAATATGCAAACATTTCCAATTGTGTTTGGGAATAGTTTTCATGACCAGGAAGATGTTCCTTATGGTAGTTAAGTTCAAAAAAGAACAAAAATCATACACAGCAGAAGATTTTACACCTTTTCATTTTCTATGCATGTATCTATAAATTCTGGAAGTACACCAAACCAAAATTTTTAAAAGGCTTTATGTGAAGTGTTTATTTTATTTTTATGTTTTCCTGTATGTTCTAAATTTTCTACAATAAGAATTATAAAAGTGAATCTAAAGAACAACATAAATGATCAAACAAAATAAAAGCAGACTCATACATGCAGAGAACAGACTGATGGTTGCCAGATGGGAAGAGGGTTGAGGGGCTGGATGAAAAAGTTGAAGAAAATGAGAGGTACAGATTGGCAGTTCCAAAATAGTCATGGAGATGTGATATACACCATAGAAAATGTAAAGTCTGTCCAGAAGGTATCCAGCCTATAATATGAAAAATAGAAACACTTACTGAAGAAGATACAAGATGCAAAAAACACTATACATAGGACAATGATGCCTCAGTCCCCTTCAAACTATGGGACCTCACACAGATCTCCTAATTGCCATCAGCTTCCCCATCGTATTTTCCTGAATCTCATTGATGATCTGAAATCTCTTCCTTTTCAAAGGTGATTTTAGTTTGGGAAAAAGCCAGAAGTCTCAGGGCACCAAATATGGGCTGCAGGGAGGCTGAGTTGCCTCGGTAATTTGATGTTTCACCAAAAACCTCTGTACAAGATATGATGCATGAGCAGGTGTGTTGTTGGGGTGAAGCTGCCAATCACCAGCTTCCCATAGCTCTTGCTTTCTGAATCATCTGAATGGTTTCCATGGAGGAATGTTCAAGCTTAATGCAAAATTTATGCATATTTGTTGCTCTACTCAGTCATTTTGAATGCATTGGCCACACAGTACACATGCTCACTCAGTGGTGTATACTGCCCCCAACTGACTAGTACAGTGAAGTCATCATTGTTCATGCACACACATTCCAGTCCACTCTCCTTGGCTGCCAGGTTACATCGATGTCATGCAAACTGTTCTTGTTATATTAACAATGGCTGTACTTTTTTCTGGACAGATCTCGTATGATCAATAACCATATATGGGGTAGGTCAATTTGGAAATATTAGGGGAAACTCTGTAAAGTATATGATTGTCTAACTACTATACTATCTACCTGAAACTAATACAAAATAATATTGAATGTAAACTCTAATTGAAAAAAATAACAAAAGTAAAATATTAAAGAAAGAATAAAATGTTGCATTTCAGACTAAAGCAATTAAAATTTTTACTCTGTTGTTATTTTTAAGGAATTGCTTCAGTTTCTCAAACATGTAAAGATTATTCTTTGATGCTTGTTATTCCTTCTGTCGGGAATGTTTTTTTTCCCATTCACATGGCTGGTTGCTTTATATCATTATTTACCTATCCTCAAATATCACTGTCTTGGTGAAACTTTCCAACAGTACCCTGCGGAATGTACCATGCTCCCATCATTCTTATCCCATTATCTTGTTTCATTTTCTTCATGGCACTATCTGAAATTACATTATTAATTTATTATGGAATCTAATTATTTGCTCAGTTTCTATCTATTGCATTAGTAATCAAATTTACGAGGGAAGGAAAAAACTCACCTGTCTTGTCTAATTTTAAGTCACCAGGTCCTAGAACTTTGTTTGGCATAAAGGAGTCATGAGATTTATATTAGCTAAATAAAAAGATGTGCTCTTAAAAAATAATAAAAACTTCAGGTATACTAAGAGAAAAGAAACTAACATAAACCTACTACATTTTGGCCATTTGGAAGGGTTAAATGCATTTTGCCTTGAAGGAGAATACGAGGCTTAAGAAACCAAAATTAGAAAAATGAAGCAATGAATGAGGATAGTTTATAAAATGAATGCTAAGAAGTCTATTCAGATGCTGGAGTTGGGTCATAAGGCTGCCTCAGAATCAGTAGTCCATACCTTTTTATGTTGTGTTATATATAACTTTGAGGATCTAGTAGAAGATCTAAAACATTCCCTCAGAAACATACTCATGCATATCTGGTCATGCACATAAAGTTTTGCTCACTGTTTCTATAGATTCACAAACCACTCAAGTCAAAGATGAAAATTTGCCCCACTGCATTCAGTAGGTCAATGAAATTTTCATGGGAGAGATGGTATCTAAGCATTATTTTTTCAGAATACTCATTATAATAAAATAATAGCTGGTGTTTATCAAATACATTCCACTTACTAGATGCCCTACTAAGTGCTTTACATACATCACATTTTTTAATTCTTACAATAATTCTGATTTATAGGAAAAGGAACAGAGAATTGGAGTAGTTTAGTAACTTGGATCAGGATATTCCAGCAAAAAGTGGTGGAGCAGAACTCGGAAGTCTAGCTCATCTTTCTTTGCCACTGTAGAGCACTGCTCTCTGAGAGGGTGAGAGCTGCATCACTGGAGAGGAGGGGAAGGAAGTTCCCAATGAGGGGACACTGTAGCCAGGTGTTACTGTATGCCTAGAAATAGCTAAGTAATTTTGCGTGCTAAAAACGCCTTAATTTCCTTGGGTTATAAATAAATCTATTTTCACAAGAATCATGACATAAAATGGAGAGAAAAAAATATCATTTTCCATGATAAGTACTGGAGGAACTCCAGTAAATGAACAATTCAGTGCATTTAGGTTTCACATGAATTTATGTGTTAGATTCGGTAGTCTTGTTGGCTACTTGTGAAATGGTGGTTCAAGTGACAGCCTATAGGGAACTTGATCTTCTAGCCAAAAGTAAAATTGTCTTCCACTAAAAGGACAGATTTCCTGGCACCGTTATAAATAAGTTAAAAGGTGGAGATGATGGAAGTGAGCCCTCTCATGGGATTTAAATTGCCTCTAAAAGCTATCAATTGCTACAAACTCTATGTTGTTTTTCTCTCTTTTTTTTTCTTTTCTTTTTTGCTATTGAGTGTCATCATGATACATTCCTTGCACTGGATGTGAAATAAATCCATTTGTGCCTATCTTTTTATCCAGGCAAATAAATCAAATGCCCCAAAGTAGTCTCTTTATTCTGAAAAACTGAATAGAGTATATTAAGAAATAGTTGAGAGAGCAGTGAGGGGCAACTTTTACGCATTTTTTGACATTTTTAAGGCCATTTCATTGCCATATTCCAATAAGACAGTGAAAACATCACCAAATACAAATATTCTTTTATACACTCTGACACATTTTAGAAATAATAATAGAATTATTAATATTAATATTAATAATAGTTGAAATATACTATGCAACTACAGTATTTTGTACTAGGAAGTATGCCAAGCACTTGTATATATTAGAATTTAATTTACACAGTTATGCTCTGAGATGAGCCTTGTATGATCCTTATTAAACGAATGAGGAAGCTGAGACTTGAGACCAGGAGGGAATGATTAGTATTTGGCAGCCCCAGCTGAGACTTCCTAACCAGGGATTTTTAATTCCTACCATCGTAATCAATTTTGTCATTTGGATTTGAGAAAAGACTTTCTTCAAGTTAAGATTTCTTTAATTTCCAGGAGGACCTATTAAAACATTATAACAAAAATCTAATGCAAGTAAAAGGCATTGTTAGTTTACCACTGAAAGTATCCAAGAATATATTTACCTCCTGACTGAATGAAGAAAATAGGAATGTCCTTGCTAACCTACTATGACAGACTATTATAAATTCTAAAATAATCGGTATGCACTAGACTTTGTTTTTAACTTCCGCAAGGTCACAGGGCATGCCTTTCATCTCTTTCTTAACGTCTCATTGTGTTTAGTGCAGTGCCCCGCAGAGTTAAGTGGTCACAAACTGCTTGTTGACAGACGTTCTCATCGGGCACCTCTCAGTATCCCACAGTGTACTTTTAAGACTTCATGAAACTGTACTTTCATAAAAAGAAATGTGCATCTGTTATAACACCCCATGAAGATCAATAGATGCACTATAATGACTTGAAAACATCCATTAGTTCTCTGTTTTATTTTTCCACTTGTTTGAGGAAAGTAATAACTATGTATCTTTTTAGGAAGTTGAAACATGAGGAAGTTTGGTTTCATAATTGCTCTGAAAATGCTTACCATACTTGTTGCTAAACTTTCATTTCAACAGGTAGCTTATAAAAACCTTTATTCTTTACATGCTAGGGTTTTTTTTATCTATTTACTTTGAATATGGGGCAAATGAGGCTGTCTATTAAAGTTACTCTGTAATTAATGCCCAATCTCACATTATGACTTGTCTGTATTAGTTATAGCCTCAATACAGTCATAATTAAATACCACATTTTCCTCACGTTCTGCTATTACTGCTTACTACAGAACTCTCTCTGTTATTAATTTCCTCACAGGTCTAAAGTAGGAGCTGAAGGATATCATTTCTAAGGTTTTCATAGGGTAATATTTTCTGATAATATTAATTGTATATGATATATACTACACATGTAGTAAATATAGTATATATTTTCACTTATTCTTTTATTTTACTGAATTTTGTGTTAAAATATAGTGGTTCAAGGTCAGAGCTATGTTAGCTTAGAGTGAAGCTACTGAATTATTTCAGCTATGGTTCCAATTTTTTAATAATTTATATAATCATTTGTTAATTTAGACATTAGGCTGAGGGGTAAAATTTAATATGTTCTGAAAACATTTTAAAAATGATATGCCACATTCAGAGTAAGATGTTTACAATATGTTTTATTCAAAAACTTTTGACTGTGGTTTCTAACCTCTATCCATCCATATAGCTATACAGCTATATAACAATCACTGTATAAATAATCATTTCAGGTGTTCTTAGAAACATAAAAAATCTATTTTAAAAATTATCATCATAAATGGTGGTGCTTGTTCTAAAAATTATTTATTTACAGGACATAATAAAGCTCATGATCTCAGAGAGATCTAGAGTTTTAGAATGGAAGGAAACTTACAGATCATCTATCTAATCCATGTTTTACAGACAATAGAAAAACTGAGCATCAAGGAGATTGAATAAATTGTCCAAGGTCACAGAGTTATTTAGTGTCAGAACTTGCATAAGAATCAACTTCTGGTAACTCTTGCCCTGGCCAGGTAGTTCAGGTGATTAGAGTGTCCTCCTGATGGGCCAAGATTGTGGGTAGATCTCTAGTCAGGATGCATACAAGAAGCAATTTTTTCTCTTTCTCGTTCTTGCTCTATCTCTTCCTCTCTTCTTACTCTATAAAAAGATCAACTAAAAAGTTTCCCAACTCTCTGATATTCCTTCCTGTACTTCTCCAATGATAACAATTTTAGATATACAGTCTTGCCCATTATATCTATGCATATTTTGTAACTCTTTGTTTGCTATATGAATATTTAGTATTGCTATATCTTCTTGAAGGGTTGACTCTTTTGTCATTATATAATGTCCTCTATCTCCAATTTTTAAAAAAATCTTAACTCTACCTATTATTAATTGTATTAGTATTCTCTATTTTACTATATTGTATTATATTATATTAATATACCTTAATATAATAGAATAGCCATTTTGTTCTCTTTTGAACTCTTTGGGAAATGTAATTCAAAATAAAATCTGCCACTCCAGAAAATTTCACAGAGGGGAAGAGAAGGAAATAATTTTATCACTTAACAGCATTAAAGCACAGTAGATACACAGCACAGGCAGTCCTCTAAAGACGTGGCAGAGACAGAAAGAAGCTGGCCCTTCATATAGCCAGGCAGACACAGTCTGTTACATTCACATTTTCATGATAAACAACAGCTAATCCTCAAGTAGGAAGATTTAACATTTGTCACACATCATTCATCTTTAATTTACCTGGTAACTAAGGTGACAGTCGCTGTTTACTAATTATATTTATCCAAATAAAAATTAAACTCATATCTTTAGAATAAGAGGTCATTTTTTTTTTCAATTTAGGCTCCTGCCCTTCCGTGGAAACTGGGAGATAGGGTGCTATATTGTTTGGTGATTACACTTCAAAGGAATGGTACCAGGTCCTTATAAAAAAAGATTCTTGGGTTTTAAAACTGGCTTATTAACTTTAAAAGGATGTAACTACCTCTGAAATGGCAGAGAAAGAAATCACAATACAAGTTCTTAGGACAAATGCTCTAAGAAAAGGGAGGAGGAAGGAAACATTTTTTTCCCTTTGTGTAACAGGGCAAAGTTCATATTTTTCCTTTGTAAATTTCCATTTATCTTTACAGGAAAGGAGAGGGCACCTCATTACTGCCAAGTGGAGGAACTGCATTCTAGGTTTGCCACTTGGCCTTCAGAGACTCCTGAGAGGGAGCATCCCTCATTACTGCTGAATGGGTTGGGAGTTCTTGCTCCCACATGATCTCCACTGAGGCGATGGTCCTGACTCTCCACCATCCCCCTTCAGAAATCCCTTCACAAGGGCACAGCAGGGGTACCTCATTACTGAAGGGTGAGAGTGGAAATGCAAATCTCCATGTGGCCTCCACTGGCATGGATGGAACTTCCAGCTCCCTGCTGGACCTTCTCTGACACCACTCTGATGAGGGTGTTGGGGTAACAAGTACAGCCTCTCAAGGGGGGAAGCCTCATTTCCCTACTAGCCTTTGGTGGTATGAGTGGAGGTAGGGCCACTGATTTTTCTATGCTCTTTGGCTGGAGTAGAGCAGTTCTTTTCTTCAAGTTTCCTGGTCCTTTCACTAAAGAGCAGAGGTTGGGGAGGGAGGGGGCTTTTAATTTTCTGCATCTGTTGGTGTTTCTATGTTGCTGGCTTATTCTGTTCCAAGTCTAGGACATATGTCACATACAAAGAAAACCCAGGGAACTCACCATGGCATTAAATTTCCCAGTCAATCAGCCTGCCCTATGCCTTTCAGAGTCTTCATACGTTTGTGTCATAGCCCCTAATCGTACATAGTAGTAGAAGTGAAAATATGTAGACTCACTTCAGCTCCCTGAAGCAGAGTCCTCTGCATATTTTGAAAAGCATTACATGGAAGTCATTGGAGTAATGAGATGGCCAAAACATGTTATTAATATCCAAAATCCTATTACTTTCCTAACCACTAAATTGTAAGGTGCATGAGGACAGGGCTGTGAGTTATGCTCACTCTTAGGCAATTTTTAGTCCCTTGTTGTTGGTGAGAAAGCAAAACATATTCCTGTTTTTATAGTCAGGTTTTTCAGATTTGAGAATGCATGCTGAATGAAGAATAGTCGTCATGGCACCCGAGTGTGGCTCCTCCTGTCAGAATATGTGTAGCATCATGCTGAAAACTCAAGATAATTGTTTTATCAAAGAAAAAGTGGTCCTGTTTTGTTTGATTAAAATTATCTATTCTATTACTTTAAAAAAGAATTTAAAGGATTTCTTAATATAAAATAAGTCAAGTTAATGCTAATGATAGGAGAAGAATTTTTACTTCTGACTAAAGAATAACAACTCATTTTTTTCTTTAATGGGAACAGTCAGTAAAAACAATTATTCATGCATGCTTGCCATCTCATTTAGCATTGATATAAAATTCTGTCCAATAAAACTCAAATGTTTTTCTTTTTGAGGTTGGAATTTAAGAGCTTTATTATTTTTATTAGGCTGTGGAATTTGATTATTTAATCAACTTACTTCAATCCAAAAATAATCTTTTATGGCCCATTAATTTAAGGAAACTTCTTTGTCCTTCCTTCCACTTTTATTCTTTGTTTTAAATAATGTTGCAATTCACTTGCCATAAACTCATTAAACATATTTCTAGCCACAATTATCCTAAAACTTAAATAATAAAAAATTAATAAACTGCTCCAAATTCAATTACTGGCCTGAACATGTCATTACATATTAGCCTTCCTGTCAGCATAAAAGTATATTTTCATCAGAAGAACTACATGTCTAGGTTTAATTACTCTAGAGAGTTTTGGGTAAAACTTTAAGATTTTCCAATGACAAAAATAGCCACAGGAACTCAACTGAATTTAAGAATATATATAATGTTGAAAAAAGATTTCCCAAAGCAAAATATACTGTTTCCTATTTTTTAAATATCTTTCCACAAGTCATGTAAATAACTGTATGACTGTGCACATTTGTGTGTGTATATGGTTGGGGGAGGGAAGGGGAAGGAGACATTCTAAATGACAGCTTAGTCTGTAGCAGTACTAGCACTTTTTGGCTATTCCTTTCATAGATGACTTAGATAAAAAAATAACTATCTTCCAGCTTTGGATATTCAAAGATCATTGAGGCCTGATCTCAAATTCTGGTTAGTTTATGAAAATTGCTGTTTCTCAGCACTTGCATGGTTAAATGCTGGTGTTGAATCAACACAGGAATGTTTAATAAGTACTAAATGGAAGTGACCCTGTAAGTCAAACTCATACTCTATAATGATAAATATCATTTTACTTTTCATTTTTAATTAAGTCAGGCTTTTATATGTATGTAGATTATACATCTTGCCATAGGATTTTATGTTAGGTATTTGGGAGTGCCCTTCCTCTGCTCCTAAAAATCTCTGTAATGGCACAGTCATCATGAGAGATACACCTAAGCTTCTGGTAATTTGACTTATGATTGCAATGGCCTTTGTAATATTAAAAAAATTTTCAAATAGAAAATGGTGATATGTTTACTTGACCAAACTCTCTGAGCTCAAGTTGTTCGATTAATTAGGACATCTATCATTTTTGAAAGGGCAGAGCAGAGGACAAAAATATTAGAATAATATATCTGTTGTATATATCAATAGAGATGTGGCACATGTATTTTAAACATCATACTGCTTCTACTGTGAGAAGTGCTGGCCCTTAATTTATTATCTTGATTATGGAGTCATAAAAGACTAAAGAGATTACTCTAATTTTGGATGACCCTAGGGTATTTCCCATTAAAATGGGTAACTAGTTATTAATATTCACAGCAACAAAATTGATACAAACTTTCCAATTAACATTACCTTTACAGAATCATCTATTAGAATGGGGTTTAGATTTGAGAATGTAGAGATGATGTCTGTATTAAACTTTTTACTTTTCTTTAAAAATAAGCATTAAATATTAACATTGAAAATATTAGAGAAACAAATTAGTGTGAAGAGTAGGGGTCAATATATAAGTAATGCATGAGAAGTATCCTCTTTGGTAAAATGCCTAGCGATCAGAATATTTTTGATCTTTTCATCATAAGAGCTCTAGTGTGTCTTCTACTAAACATTGAAACTGAGAGTCTGATGGGTTCATCTGTAAAACAGAGATAATCGCCCCTTTTCCTTACTTATCTTACTGGGATATTAGGAGGCATAATGGATGTTTCAGGGAGCTTCTAAAGCTCATTACATAAATATGGAGTTTTAGGTAGTATACTTTGAAAGCCATTAAGGATGAGAGTGTTAGACATAATAGAATTCAATTTAATATCTAATGTTGGTGTTCAAATGTATGAGATTTCTGGAGACACCAATCTTGTACATTCTTTAATTTTAGAAGTTAGGATAATTACTAAATTTTAGAATTCTCACTCCCCTTTAACAAAAATATCCAAAGTTTCTTTGATATCTCAGAATTCTTCAGTGTTTGGTTTTCACATTATTCTTCCAAAACTTCAAATTTCCTTTGAAATGGTTTATCTGTTAATGCCTTATATCCAGGGAAAACTCCTCTCTCCTACATGTGACGCTTTAAGTATATACCTGGAACTCACCCTCTAGGTTAGTGATATCCCTGCATATCTTTACCATTTGTAATGATTATATAGGTGGTATTCTTCCTTTCCTTTAAGGCTAAACTCTTGATCTCATTCTTCTCAATCTCAGACTTTCCACTGCTCCATCCTGATTTGTTTTCCAACTACACACCGAGATCTCCATATTCCATGTTTTCACTGCCTGATATGATAGGCATTCAAGACATGTACTGAATAAATAAGGGTCAGAGTTGGAATTCTGATTATGACAAAAAATGATTTCTTTCAATAGTTAAGTTGCCTTGTCATCTTTTTGTTTGTTAGCATTATCCTACATGCCATTAAAAACAAGCAAGGATATATGATGAGAAAACTTTTGATGTCAAAATGTATAAAACATACTTAAGGTTAACCATAGTAAGAACATTTGGAATGTTGGGGAGAAAAAGCAAAGCGTTATTGATAGGCATACAAGAAGAAGGAAATAAGTTGGTGTGCAAAGTTATTTCCTGCATGAGAAGATGAAATTTTATAAATGTAAATTATTTCAAAATTTGTAGATTTATTGCAATTTGAATTAAATCTTGATAAATATTTAGATTTCAAAAGTGTAAAATTAAAATTTATCAAAATAAAAAATCAATGTTGGTATATATATCAGTAACATGGGAAATTGCCCTACCAAATATAAAGTCACATTATAAAGCTATAGTAATTGAGACATAAGATGTTAGGTTATTTTAAGAAAGATATTATACCTCAGAAACAGAACTAATAGTATAATTTCATGTACAATAAAGATGATATTTATTCTCATTTCCTTCCTACTTTTAGATCTGTCTATACTTTTAACTTTTTTTGCTCTTTTTTAAATAGTAATATTTTATTTTTTAATTATATCTTATTGATTATGCTATTACAGTTGTCCCATTTTTCCTCCCCTTTATCCCCTCCTCCCTGCACCATCCACCTTACTCTCCAGCATCCCCCCCACACACAGTTTGTGTCCATGGTTCATACATATAAGTTCTTGGCTTCTCCATTTCCTATACTATTCTTAACCTCCCCCTGTCTATTTTGTGCCTACCTGTTCTGCTTCTTATTCCCTATACCTTCCCCCTATTCTCCCACTCTCCGTCCCTGCTGATAACCCTCCACATGATCTCCATTTCTGTGATTCTGTTCCTGTTCTAGTTGTTTTCTTAGTTCATTTTTGTTTTTGTCTCTGTTTTTAAGTTCAGTTGTTGATAGTTGTGAGTTTGCTGTCATTTTACTACTCACAGTTTTTTATCTATTTCTTAGATAAGTCCTTTTAACATTTCATGTAATAAGGGCTTGGTGGTGGTGAACTCCTTTAACTTTACCTTATCTGGGAAGCACTTTTATCTGCCCTTCCATTCTAAATGATAACTTCACTGGATAGAGTAATCTTGGATGTAAGTCCTTGCCTTTCATGACTTGGAATACTTATTTCGAGCCCTTTCTTGCCTATAAAGTTTCTTTTGAGAAATCAGATGATAGTCTTATGGGAACTCCTTTGTAGATAACTGTCTCCTTTTCTCTTGCTGCTGTTAAGATTCTCTCCTTATCTTTAATCTTTGGTGACTTAATTATGATGTGTCGTGGTGTGCTCTTCCTTGGCTCCAACTTTTTTGGACTCTCTGAGCTTCCTGGACTTCCTAGAAATCTATTTCCTTTGCTAGATTGGGGAAGTTTTCCTTCATTATTTGTTCAAATAAGTTTTCAATATCTCGGTCTTCCTCTTCTCCATCTAGCACTCCCATGATTTGGATGTTGGAACGATTAAAGTTGTCCCAGAGATTCCTAAGCCTCTCCTCATTTTTTAAAATTTCTTGTTTTTTCATTTTGTTCCAGATCATTAATTTGAGTCCCAGTGTCCTTCCCTTTACTGTTGGTTCCTTGTATATCTTGCTTTATTTCACTTTGTGTAACCTTCATTTCTTCCTTCATTTTGTGACTGAGCTCAAATCTGTGAGCATCCTGATTACTCACAGAACTCAACACAGAGTGTTTTGAACTCTGCATCAGACAGGTTGTCTATCTTCTCATCACTTAGTTCTTTTACTGGAGTTTTGATCTGTTCTTTCATTTGGGCCATATTTCTTTGTCTTGGTGCACCATCTGGTGAATGTCTCTTTAATTCCTTTGTTGTTGGACTTCCATACAAATGTTTTTCTGGTAGTTCTGGTTATTCTTTGTTTAAATTTATTGTTATCCTTCTTTTTGTTGTGGGAGGAAACAAAGCGTTTCTGCCTATGCATCCATCTTGGCCATAAAAAAAATCCTATACTTTTAACTTTTGAGTAGCTTTCCTAGCAGAGTTTACCTGTTTTATTTTTATGTTTTCAAAGAACCATTTCTTGATTTAATTTATGATTTCAAATCTGCTTTGCATTTTACTTAATTTCTTTTTATATATAAGTATTTTGGTATCATTTTTTCTTTAGTGACTTTAGGTCATATTACTGTTTGTACAAGGTTCCTTTTTCCAGAACTAATTAAATTATTTTTATTTTGCTGTAAAGTATATTACCAATTTTTATTAATTGTATATGGACACATGAAAGGGTAAATTATCTATGCGAGTGGTACAAATTTAGATTTATTTTGTCAATCTTATTAAATTTTCTGTTACCTAATTTATTATATTTGACTTGGTCTTTGAGAAAACTGAGAGAGAATGTGTTAGAGTTTCCTACTAATAATATATGTAGGTTGAATGATCATTGTGTTTTTAGTTTTGTTATATGCACCTTGATGATATTAGGTTCACAAGTTTGTGACTGTTATGTCAATGGGTTGTGTGTGTGTGTGTGTGGTCTGTCCAGAAAGTATCTGGCCAGGCAGTATGAAAAATAGAGACCTTTATTGAAGAACATACAAGATAAAACAAACATTGTAAATAGGAAAATGACGCCTCAGTCCCCATCATAGGCATCTTGGGACCTCACACAGTTCTTCCAGCACCTCTTCCACTGTTTAAAACACTGCAAAATCCTTTGTTGGAATCATCATCATCTACCCTGTCCTATGGTCTGAAATCTCTTCCCTTTCAAAGGTGCTTTTCATTTTGGGAAAAAACAGAAGTTGCAGGGTGCCAAATATGAGCTGTAAGGGGACTGAGTCACCTGGGTGATTTGATGTTTTGCCAAAAAACCTTGCATGAGACATGATGCATGAGTGGGTATGTTGTGATGAAGCTGCCAGTCATCAATTGCTCATGGCTATTGCCTTTTTCATAGTATTGCATCTCTCAACCAGTTGAGAGCATTGAGATAGTACTCCTTATTAATTATTTGGCCTGGAGGAGAGTACTTATGGTAGACAACAGCTTCCCAATCAAAAGACACAGTTAACACAATCAACACAATCTTGATCTTGCTGTGACTTTGTTGAGCCTTTTTCAGGCATAGAGAACCAGGCAACTTCCATTGGAATGACTGGGCCTCTTTCCAGGTCATAGCCATAGACGCACAAGTCATTTCCCATTATGACCTTCTTGATGAAATCTGGTTCATTGGTAGCAGTTTGAATCAAGTCATTAGCAACTGCAGCATGGTGTTCCTTCTGCTCTGATAACAGAAGATGTGAAATGAATTTAGCCAGCACACATTTCATACCAAGATCCTGTGTCAAAATCTCAGAAACAGTGGGTTTTGGAATCCCCAGATCAGCTCTAGTTCTTGTACTGTCTGCCACTGATCTTTGTAGATTACAGCCTCTACATGTTCAACATTCTCAGGTGTTCTGTATATTACAGGCCTTCTAGAACATAGATCACTTTCAACAGATTCTCCACCATCTTTGAAGTGTTTGTGCCACACTTTTATTTGAGCTGCACTCATTGAATTGTCCCCCAAAACCTTCTGAGTAATCTGAATAGTTTCCATGGATGAATGTTCAAGCTTAATGCAAAATGAATTTTATGCACATTTATTTCTCTGCTCACTCACTTATTTTTAATGTGACCACCACACAGCACACATGCTCATTCAATGGCATCTACCGTCCCCACTGACTTGTACAGTGAAGTCATCATTGTTCACACATGCACATTCCAGTCCACTCTCCTTGGCTGTCAGGTTGCATCAATGTCACACAAACCATTCTCATTATATTAACAATGGCTGGACTTTTTCTGGATAGACTATATATATATATATATATATATATATATATATAGTCTATACACTCTCATATATATATATATATATATATGCATATACATATATATGCTCCCTTTTGTGTATTTACTGTTTGCCTTATTTTCTATCTAAAGTTATCCTCTCACTCCTAGGCTTCTGTTTTTCTTTGCTTCTTTAATATTTGTTCCTACCTTTATTTAAAGTGATTTAAAAAAACATACATTAGAGTTTTCTTTAACAATTTTTTTCTTCTAAATGGATCAGAGATTTTTATTGGGAAATTCAGCACATTTATTTTTCTAACCCAATAATATTTGCTGTATTTTCAGTGTTTTAGAAGTTATACATACTGTGTAAAATTAACTTTTACTTGAAAAAATATATACATGAAATTTTTTAAATAAAAGTTTTTAAAAATCACCTTTTTACTGAAATAAGAAAAAATGGCATCATAGCTTGTGCTATATGTGAGAGGAAGAATTTTGCATACTTTTCACTTTCTATTTTTTGGTAAATATGTATGTTTAGAATTTCAATTATTTTAAAATTATTGTTTTGTTTTTAAAGATTTTATTTATTTATTTTTAGAGAAAGGGGAAGGGAAGGAGAAAGAGAGGGAGAGAAACATCAATGTGTGGTTGCCTCTTGAGTGCCTGCCACCAGGTATCTGGCCTCAAACCAGGCATGTGCCCTGACTGGGAATTGAACTAGCGACTCTTTGCTTTGCAGTCTGGTGCTCAATCCACTGAACCACACCAGCCAGGGCTAAAATTATTGTTTTAAAACCCTACCATATTTTAAGAATAATTTGACACATATTTTAAATATATGTTCAGATATTTTTAGATTTATCTTTATAACTAAGTAGCTTTGATATTTGTCACAATTTAGTTTATTTAAAAATCTCTCCATTTTTAATTTAGATTAAAATTTTTTACTGTTTCCCATAGATTGATTTATTTATTCTAAACTGGAGAATTAAGTGATTGAAAAATGTTTTAGGAAGATCATCTGGAAGTGCTATGTAGTGTGGATATTAAAAACAACAAAACCCGCACAAGAGTTAAAGTGAATTCTAAGCACACTCTTGTCCTAGTCAGGTGTCCCCTTAGGCTGAGCTTCATCTGGGTGGCTATACTGAGAATTGTGAGTGATAATTTTGTCTAGAAAAGATATATAATTTAAATTCTGACTTCTCTTTCCCATTATTACTTTCTTGTTTTATCCCAGGTGCTGACTTTATTAAAACTGCCAGCTTACTTAGCTATGTCCTCCACCTTACCCTTTAATCAATTATTCATTTAGTTTGTTTAATTCCTTCTTTGTAGGTGAAATTTTTAAGCTATTTGATATATATTCAAAGAATGGCTCAGAGAAGTAAGATTTCCAGAACTTTTTGCTTTATCTATGAATATCGCTATATTGCTTGTTAATAGAAACAATAACATTCTAGGTATAAAGTTGTAAATCCCAACCTTTCCCCCTGAGAGATTAGATATACTTAAACCAAAGTAAGGAATATATGGTGGGTAAAGTCATGATATTGTTGTGTGCAAAAGGGATCAGAGTTATCGCTGTAATTTCCACAGGGCAAAACTAAGATCAAAGGGTGGAAGCTATATAGAAAGTTGGCTGAATAAAAAGTTGATCTCTTTAACACTAAGAGCTTTCTAAAGATAGTGGCAGAGATGCTTTACAAAGTCATAAAAAGTAGCAAAGTATTCTTGCAGTGACTTTATGTCTAACTCAAGATATTGTGCAGAGGGAGTTTATACTAACTCCTTTTTATAATTTTAGTTATTAAAATTTTTATTTATAAAAAAATAAAAATTTTATAAAAATTTTGGCATGGAAAAAATCTCACAATATACTAAAAATTGACAAACAACTAGTACAGTATGATCTCATATATACACACACATATGTATATATATAATATTCATAGAAAAAGACTTAGAGGTAAATACATCAAAATGGTAACAATGATTGTCAGCTATTTATCAGTTATGGGCAACTTTTCTGTACTGTATTTTTTTAATTTCCTACATTTTATGTAACAAGTTTATACTTTTTTATAATCTAAAAATAACCACTAAAGTAAATTTTTAAGTTAATGCTTATCAATGAACTTCTCAGAAAGCAAAAACATCACAAACTCTTCTAAGGTCTTATAGCAGATTACAGACTGACAGTGGTAAGAGGGTAGGGGGAGGGGATGCCTGAAAGAAGGGGAAGGGACTAGTCAAAGAACGTGTGCGAAGGACCCATGGACATGGACAACCATGTGGAGACTGACTGTGGGAGGTAAGATGGGTTGAAGGGGGCAGGGGGGGAAAATGGGACAACTATAATAGCATAAATGATAAAATATATTTAAAAAAGAAACTGAGTGTTGAATTCTTTTTAAGATAAAGATCAACAGAATTAAAATTCAGTGATAGAAACTGGGGGAACACACATTGCTGCTGCATTTACATTATATTTTGACTTCAGAACAATACATCAAATACTTTTATAATTAAGAAAGTCAGCTGCTGGAGTGTTATGTTTTATGTTCTTTTGGTGTATGTTAGACAATCTATGGGCTAGGGGGCAGCTCAAGGTTGTGACTTGTATGCTAACATATGAAAACAGTTTGGCAGAGCGCAATTAAGTTCCATCCCACTCATTTGTCCGTCGACAGGTATGGGCCTAGGGAACTAGCCACCCTATTTAAAGTGATTGACCTGTGACCATCCACTGCAAAATCAGTTTTTAGGCTGCATAATTTTAAGAGCTGGGGACTTTTAAGGTACCCGATTCCAAAAATAAAGAATTCATTTATTTTATCAAACCAATGTGTTCCTCAGTGCATTGTAGTTAGAAGGAATAATTATAATGAGACTTTGTATAAATTGAACGTTGATTTATTTACTTACATTTGAGAAATAATAAAGCCCTATTTTGGGTAATTAACAAATAGTCAACTGTCCACCACAGCGTCCCAGGCTTTTGCTTGGTGGTAGAATGGGAGAGCTTTAGCCCCTCTGCTGCCCCCTTTCCTAAGCCTTCTTGAAAGCCAGGTGGATGGTAAACTAAGGATCCAGTGAATATTCGTCACACTGGGATCCTCCAGAGAGTTGTAACCAGAGCAAAAGCCCTCTGGTGGAAGATCTGCTTGTAACTCCATTACCTAGTATGTGACTCTTAACTAGAGAGAAACTAAACAGTACTTTTAGGAGCCATTTCATGCTTTTTTAGAAATTGATTACTTTCCAATGTTACTTGATTATGTAGTCTAAATAATTAACATTTAACATAGAAGAAAAAGGGAGAATGCTGCTTTTATTTTTAAATACCACATACCTAGCAATATTTCCTATAGATTGTCTTGATGTTATGTTTTGAAAGACATATTTTACATGTGCTCATAGACTTTATAACTTAGAAGGGAAGAATATAACAATAATATAGGTTTTATATTTCCATTTTAGAGAATTATAACTGAATGCAAGTCACCATTTTCACTTTTAAGTGGGACATAAATTATAGCTGGACCACGTGACATAAAGGAACCTAGAGGAAAAGAGCAATGAGATGTTGAAATTCTATTTTTCCTTTACTTGAACTCCTACTCTGTCTGCCCAGTACAGAAGTTGGGGATAGTTAAGGAGGGCCAAAACCTTATTAGTGTTTAAAAATAGCTTGATGACCTCAGGGAATTTCTGGATTTTAGTTCTTATTCTGCCACCTTCTGTTGAATTTGTGTACATTATCAGAGTTTTGAACACCTCAACTGAAAATTGGAGGGGATATGCCATATAATAATAGTATTGATATAGTGAGTTCTTACTATGTGCCAAGCACTGTGCTAAGCACTTTACATGTATTATTTCATTTGATCTTCACAAAAAACCCAATGGGTGAGAGATTTTCCCCAACTCCTCTTAGAATATAGACTATAGATTCTAAGATACTCTTTTTAGAATCTTGGCTTCTCTAAAAGCAAACTGATATATCTAAAAACAATATAAAGTTTAAAGACTCTAAGGTTTTATGAGAAATGGCTTAGTATTTACTTTAAATTGCCTGTTTTTGATGAACTGATAAGCTAACCATACTCTTCCTAGGTAATTTGGCATTCTTTCTCTGTTAGAAGGGTGTTTGGTCTAATCCTCTCCAACCTTTTTCTTTCTGTGACTCATTTTGTTTCCTTATTAGAAAATTCACACTTTAATTGCATTTAAAACTGTCAGTGTTTCCTCTAGATTATCTTGGTGTTATTTTTTTTTCAGTTAGCAATAATCACTCCTCGGATATACCTCATTGGCTATGATGCTGCTGCTGCACAAAGCTTGATGTTATGTTTTGACTTTATAACTTTATCAAATGGCGAGAAAAGTCCTTTTGGTATTTTCATCAGCATTGCATGTAATATGAACAGTAATTTCAGTAAATTAGACATCTTCAAATATTCTCTAAATATTCAGTCCCACCACCCATGAACATGACATATTTCTGTAGTTATGTTTTTAAAATTTTCATCAATATTATTTATATCTTTCAGTAATAACATTTTATATCTAATATATTTCCTGTTAAATTATAGGGATTTGATTTTTTATTGCTATTTTCCTTCTCATTTACAGCCTCCTTTTCCTGCTCCTCTCTCTGTTCCATCAAATATGAACATTCAAAAACTTTCATCTTTGTCTGCTTGGTTATGCTGTCTCATCTATCCCAGAGATTACAACTATCACTTTTAAGTAGGTACCTCCACATTTACCTGTTGACCCAGTCTATAATTACGTATGGCCTTCTTTATCAAATATCATTAGCACTCCAAACTTAAGATATTCAAAACCTAACTCATTATGTTATTTCTGAGGACAAATTCACATATTGACTTGCATATTTGGTTAACATTACTACAATACACATCCAAATTTAAAATATTAGATCTAGCTTCTCTGTGTGTGTGTGTCTCTGTCTCTTTCCCCTTCTGTATGCAATCTGCAGTCAGGTCTCTAAGCTTTAAGTTCTAAGAAGTTTTCAGCATCTGTCTTTTTGTCTCTATTTCCATGCCACTATCATGGTTTGTGCTCTTCTCAACTCTTGTCCAGATTGTTGCATTGGCCATTAAGCCAATTTTCTATCTTCTTTCCCTCTATCTCAAACAGCCTAATAACCATCTTATTATTCTTTCTATGACATGACATGGGTCCAGTCTCTCCTCTGTTCAGGGCCTTTCAATAGACCACAGTTGCTGCTTACCTGAGTTCAAGTTCCTCACTTTAGAAGGCAAGAAAGACCCTTTTACTCCAATTTTCTTTCTATTCTCCTTTTAAGGTGAGTTTCTTATTCAAGTCATTACACTATACTGCAATTGGACTATTTCTACTTACTATGAATAATTTTATTTCTCTGCCCAATTTGGCCATACTCTAGCTGCTCTGCAGAGTGCCTTCTTGCTCACCTTTACATAATGAATCCTACCTTCTTTAAAACCGTATGTTTTGATGAAGCCCCATTTGTTTATTCTTTCCTTTATGTCCCTTGCTCTAGAGGACATATCGGTGAAAATATTGCTGCATGGAATATCTGAGATTTTCTTCCCTGTGTCCCTATGTTATGTTTAAGTCTTTTATCCATCTTGAATTTATTTTTGTACATGGTGTAAGTTGGTGGTCAAGTTTCATTTTTTTGCATGTAGCTGTCGAGCTCTCCCAAAACCATTTCTTGAAGTAAAATACATTTTTATTGTATTTTATCCTTCTGCCCCTTTGTCAAATATTAGTTGACCATAGACACTTGGGTTTATTTCTGGGCTCTCTATGCTATTCAATTGATCTGTGTGTCTGTTTTTATGCCAGTACCAGGCTGTTTTGATTACAGCAGCCTTGTAATACAGTTTGATATCAGGTATTGCAATACCTCCTCCTCCTCTGTTTTTCTTTCTCAAAATTGCTGTGGCTATTTGGGGTTGTTTATGGTTCCATATAAATTTTTGAAATGTTTGTTCTGTATTTGTGAAATATGTCACTGGTATTTTAATAGGGATTGCATTGAATCTATAAGTTGCTTTGGGTAGCATGGACATTTTGCTGATGTTAATTCTTCCTATCCATGAACATGGTACATGTGGCTGGGGTTGGAGGGGGAGTGGTGGGTGGAAAAAGGAGACAACTTTAATTGAAAAACAAGTTAAAAAATCTTCAAAGAAATAAAATAAAAATGTCTCTTAAAAAAAACCTGTATGTTATCTCTCTCTGCTCCTATCTTAATTTTGGATGGTATCATTTGAATATAATGCTATTTATATACTTGACTGTTAATCTATTTCTAGATTTTTAATCTCCTTAACTGCAAAGATTGATCTTACTCATCTCTCATTCTACTCAGCATTTTGTGCACATTTTGAGTCTTCAAAATATTTATTAAACCAAATTAAATAGTTCCAGTTATCATAGGAATTGCTGGTGGTTTAGACTAAAATATAAATTCCTGACTTTGATTGAATTCAGAAGGTGACTTGGTTAAAATAAAACCTGAGGTAATGCTGATTTCTTCACTTTGCCCTTACCTAACTCAAGTTTTAATTTAAGGTGAGCAGCTGAGAAACTTTGATTACAAAATCTTGCATGTGAGTGGGTTTTTTATAGTTAAAATGGCTTATTTGTTAGAAATGCATCATTGCACCTAGGTATTTGATTCAAAAGCTGTGATTTATGACTCAGACTCAAATTTTATAGGAACGATATAATACTGAAAACTGCCATTTATTTTCATGCACTATTTAAATTACACTTATACCAAGTTACCGCAATACTTAAAAAGTAATATCAGTGCTTCCTTACATTTGCTACATTTTTTATCACTGTAGAATTGAATTAAAATTACTGAATGGAAAACATTTCTGCCACAAAACTGTTACTGTTGAATAATTAATCAAACAAGTAACATATTCAGGTGTATATTTTTGTCTTTGTTCTATGAATTTCATTTTTTATTTTTTAAATAAGTATATTCATGCTTTTGGATTTTCTCTTTCGAAATGGGATTCATAACATAGCTCAAAACTAAACTCGTAACCCATTTTACAAAAGGTAATATGAATACATTTTTCTGATGAATGCTGTTTTCCCAAAATGGAATGTATTTATAATTCAAACTAATAATTGAAAGTTTAATGTTTCCTTTTATAAGTAGTAATTTTTAAAAATTGCCTGATTATTTCTTAAATGATTATGAACCACAGAATAATCTGCCTTTGTGTGGAGGGTGGTTCTGTCTCCTACTCCTCCACGTACCCCTAGTTAAATATGTTTTGATGCAGAATTTTTGTTGGTTGGTTGCTTGGTTTGCTGGTCTTTTTCCTTTGGGGTGGAAATGTATTTGTTTGTTTTGCAACAGAAGTAAAAGTTTGTTGTGGAATCAGTGGCATCTTCATCTCCATTTCCCTACAGATCAATTGTAGGCATTTATGAGGAGTCTGATGGCAATTTTATAGGTCAGGATTAAAGAATTTAGGTACCTTGTAGAATGGAACAATCTAACCCAACCTATGTGGAAATAGAGCTTAGAACCAATAAGCCAAATGGGTGAGGTGACAATAAACGAATCTTGTTCTCAGTTTATTTGAAAAGTTCAGAAAATTCAACTCTTTTAAGCCATACATAGAACCTTTAGCCAAAAAATTTCTGAATACATCTCCAAACAATATTTTAACAAATATCCAAAGCAATATTTTATTCACTCATTTGGGTCTATTTAGAGAGTGCCCACTATGTGCTATCAGAGCCCAAGGGTCCCCTTTCTCACAGAATTTACTTTTGCATGATAGTAAACAAAAAAATCAAGATGATTTCAAGTGTTTAACATGTTCTGAAAAGTAGTATGCATCTTTTTTTTTAAGATGTCATAGCTAAACAAGTTTGGGAAATGTCAAGTTAAATAAAGTTAGAATGTTTTTTCCAACAGGACTAAGAATTTTTAATGTTTTAATTTTCATTGTTAATATCTAAGAGGAAAGCATTATGTATCTAAGAGGGAAACATATAGTAAAATAAATGTCACTAACCTATGAAAACTTCTTTGCACACAGTGTGTAGCAGCTGCATTGTTTTGTAGAACAACTCTGTAGAATGTTGTCTACAACATGCATAAGTAACTATGACTGATATAAATACAAAAATTCACAATAAGAAAGTCACATATCTAAACTATGTTTCATGATAGCTTTTTGCAGAAAGTTAAACTGATTTGCCAAAACAGAATCCTAATATAATCTTGATAAAAGATCTATGTGACAGGTATTCTGTAGGAAAATTATAACTTAAGGAATATGTATTCACATTGCCTCCAACAAGAGAAATAAATATATTGACAATTTGACAGCAATAATATGAAATTTTACTTGGCATTTTTTTCTATTTATGAGGCCTTAGAGAAGAACCTTTAAAATAAGGAATAAGGCAAACATATCTATCACTCTGAAATGTAATGGAGTGTAAGTAAACAAGAAACCCCAAGGTAAATATCCATTCTGTATACAGGCTAAGGAAAGAGCAAGCATGGAGACAGGAGCTAGTCCTTCTGAGAGTTAAGCTTCTTGAAAGCAGAGATTATTTCTTGTTTTAAAAAATTAAATCTCTTAGGGTAACATTGGTTAATAACATCACATAAGTTTCAGGTGCATGGTTTTGTAATATATTAACTGTGTACTACATTGTGTGCTCACCATGGAAAGTCTACTCTCCTTCAGTCACCATTTATGTCTTTCAAGCTCCTTTCTATATGCTCATGACCTACAAAAGTGCCCAGTGCATAAAGCTATCCATAAATATTTTTTAACTACGTCAGTGGAATTTGGGAATTATCAGAGGATAGTTGATAGGAAGGGACCATTCAGGCATCAGTAGCCATTGAGTCAAGTTATCCAAACTGTGAAAGCCTATTCAGCTGTAGATGCTACCCAAGAAACCTCAGTCTGCCTAGCTGATATGATATCCAAAGGGACAAGTAATTAAAACTTCTGGCAAATGTCACCAATGAAGAAAAGTTTTAGGTTGTCCAAGCAAATGGGCAAGGTATAGTCAAAGGAATTTTGGAGTAACAATCAGAAAGTGAAAGTCTTATTCTTAAATCTGAAATGACAAATGGCCTACCTGTGATGGATGAAGATTCAAGGACAGATTTCCACTTCCAGGGCAGCAATAGTGAAACATTAGTATATAAGGGTCTCATGTTACTCTAATGTTCAGGGCAGAAAATCCATCTTAAGAATTGTGGAATATTGGACTGTGAAATCATACAGAATTCCAAAGGCTATGCTTATCATCTCTGTTCTTCATAAAGGAGAACATGTGAGTCTTTCACCTCAGGAAAGTTTGGCTTCCATGACTTAGATAGAGCTGATTTTCAAGCTGGGAGCTGACCTGCCCACATTGTTAGATTGGGTGTTAGATTAAGTCACCAAAAATGTTCTTAACTTTATGAGTGCATACTTAACTAGCTTAGAGACTGTTTTTCTTTGAATATATTCTACCCAAACTTATACAACTGAAGAAACTGAATTGGAAATTTAGTATTAAATTCTTAACTTCATGTATTGGAGCCATTTGCATATCTGTACTTCTACTTTCACCTCTGTTCCTTTCCAAATTAGGTTTTCCATTTAGTCTGTATTTTAAATGATTTTAAGAATAGATCTTTTTCCAAATTATTGCATTAAAATCTATAATTTACTTATCATCTTAATTCTCATAATAGGTAATTATCCTTTTTTCCCCACACTTAGATACCTTATATTTAGTAACAAAGCATCAGAAAATCACATATCCATCCTTTGGTGAAGACATATATTTTTGTTGTTAATAGTAATCTCAAACATTAAAAGCAGTTTCTATTTAATGTAGTCATAGGTTTTCTCAATACCTGAGAGCTATAATGTTATAGGGTGGTTGGGGGGGGGTCTTTGGATCATTATAAATCAACAAATATTTTTATAGACCTCAAAATGTGAAGTCTATTTTACACATCAGGGCAATAAAGAAGACACTATAAACCACCACTTGGGAAAATAAGGGCATTTTTAAGAGAAATATATAAGAAAATATTTCAAGAAAAATTGTTTCCAAGACTCCATTTTAAAACAGTGACTTATGTGTTTTTTCATATAGGGGCAAAATGTGAAAAGCATTCTATGAAAAGGGTATGAAGTGAACTACTATGTTTGGAAAGCATGCACAAAATTATCAGATCTATTTTTCTTTTCATCTTTGTTTTTATCTCTCCTAATTTTCTTTTTTATGTGTATATTTGACATCTTTATTTTCATTGGAGAAGTGTCTGTTGAAATCTTTTGCCCATTTCTTTATTTTTTAAATTGTCCTTATTTTCTTAAATTGCAAACTTCTTTTAAAATTTCTTAATAGTGTACTACCCCAGAGAGACACAGGACCTATGTTATTTAAGTTTGGTGTTTGTTAACTTAAAGGCTAAATTACGTAATCAATTTCACTGGAATTTCTTATTTTAGAAGTGCACCCTGAATATGGTATTTTGATTTTAAAAAATGATACAAAAACAATATACTACACCATGCACTTATATGTATTATGTACATATAATATATGTACACACATGTGCACACAGCAGATGTGTATTACATATATTTAGCTTTAATTGACAGTATCAGCACTGATGATTTTGTGTAATTATATTAATTATTTTTTATTTATTTGACCCTTCTCATTGATCTAAAACAAGTATATTGCAGTTTTTTCTTTTTCATTAATTTTAATTATTTTTTATTGTTATTCAAGTACAGTTGTCTCCATTTTCATCCCACCATGCCACCCCTGCCCCACCCATCTCCCCTCCCACCCTAGATCCTACCACCCTTTGGCTTTGTCCATGTGTTCTTTATACCTGTTTCTTGATGACTCTTCCCCTGTTTTCCCCCGTATCCCTCTCCCCCCTCCCTGTCTGGTTACTGTCAGTTTGTTTTTTATTTCAATGTCTCTGGTTATATTTTGCTTGCTTGTTTAATTTGTTGATTAGGTTCCACTTATAAGTGAGAACATATGGTATTGGTCTTTTACCTCCTGGCTTATTTCACTTAGCATAAGGCTCTCCAGTTCCAACCACACTGTTGTGAAGTGTAGGAGCTCCTTCTTTCTTTCTGCTGTGTGATATTCTTTTGTGAAAATGGACCATAGTTTTTTTTAATCCACTCTTTTACTGGTGGGCACTCAGGTTGCTTCTAGCACTTGGTTATTGTAAATTGTGCTGCTATGAACATTGGGGTGCATAGGTTCTTTTGAATTGATGATTCAGAGTTCTTAAGGTATAATCCCAGCAGTGGAACCACTGGGTCAAAAGGCAGTTCCCCTTATAGTTTTCTGAGGAAGTTCCATACTGTTTTCCACAGTGGCTGTACCAGTCCGCATTCCCACCAATAGTGCTCTAGGGTTCCCTGTTCTCTACAACCTCACCAGCACTTGTTGTTTGTTGATTTATTTATGATGGCCATTCTGACTGGTGTGAAGTGGTATCTCATGGTGGTTTTAATTTGCATTTCTCTGATGGCTAGTGATGCTGAGCATCCTTTCATATGTCTTTGAGCCCTCTGTATGTCCTCCTTGGAGAATTGTCTGTTCAGGTCCTTTGCCCATTTTTTAATTAGATTGTATGTCTTCCTGGAGTGGAGTCGTGTGAGTTCTCTATATATTTTGGAGATCAAACCCCTGTCCAAGGCATCATTTTCAAATATTTTTTCCCATACAGTTTGTTCACTTTTCATTTTGCTGATGTTTTCTTTAGCCATGCAGAAGCTTTTCATTTTGATGAGATCCCATTTGTTTATTCTTTCTTTTATATCCCTTGCTCTAGGGGACATATTGGTGAAAATAATGTTGCATAGAATATCTGAGATGTTCCTGCCTATGCTCTCCTCTAGAATTTTTATGGTGTCATGACTTATATTTACGGCTTTTATCCACCTTGAATTTATTTTTGTGTATGGTATAAATTGGTGATTCAGGTTCATTTTTTTTGCACGTAGCTGTTCAGATCTCCCAACACCATTTATTGAAGAGGCTGTTTTTATTCCATTTTATGTGTCTTCCCCCTTTGTAGTTATTGCAGTTTTTAAGTACTGTTTTGTGTCTACAAATGATAAAGAATGTTGGCATTAAAATTAAAGTTCTTATGCTCAAAAGGGAATGAAGTTTAAAATATCATTGGAATACCTTCAAATATCTTTTTTCTTTCATAGTTCAAGAAATTTCTCATTTATTATTCAATTTATTAGAATGAATGGTATGTTATGTTAAATGTGGCAAACTATGAAAGGCAATAACTTTTGTAATGACCATAAATGAGCTATTTGAGCACTAAAAAACTTTGCTGCCAGTGGAAGCCTTTATTGTATTTTAATTTTTAAATCAATAAATAATATGCTGTATTCCATAAATGTTAAAAATAAATATTTAAACATGTGTTCAGTTATAATTTTTTGTTTTGCATAATGAACCTACATTGTTGTTCTTCCTCTGCAATTTGCAGTCAGTAGAAGTTCATCTGCAGGGATGTTTATACTGTCAACACAGCAGTCAGATTGAAGAAAGACATTTGACAATGCTGGCCATTGCCAGAGAATTATGTTCCATATCCATTTTTCTTCCCTTCCTTCATTTAATTACTTAATAGCACTTTTCTATTGACCACCCCTCCTTCCATAGTAATTGAAAAGATATGCTGAGAACTTTATAGATCTGCAAAATTTTTTAAAGGTCTGAAAAGTCATCTTGATAGAAAATGTCATCTGCAGAGTCCTAAATTTAAAAAAACCATCTATGGGTTTTGGGCTATGGGGTCATATTTATTTATTTTGACTGTTATGGATGTAATAAATCATTCTAAAATAATGTTGACATTTATGTGTTCGGCTAACATGGCAGTTTAACAGCCTGCTCTGTATACTGCTGCTGGAGTTACAGATTTGCTATCACATTTTCCAGTTTAGTTCTGCCAATCATAGCAGACAGAGTTAATGTCAACTGCAGAAGTGCCAAGAGAGAAAAAATGAATAATGTATTCATTTTTATGGGCAACTTTAGACTCCTTGCCATTGAGCACATTTTACTGAATGGCTCTCATAGTTCACAGTTTTTGCTTCTTTCCTCTTTCTTTGGGCTACATTAAGCCATTTTTTTTGCTGTAGGTATGGCTTTTGGGTTGATTTAATCCTGCTTTCTCTCCCTACTGACAGGTACACAGACTGCATTAATAAGAAAGATATCATAATTGAAATCAATACTGTGACTTTGAAGAGTGTTTCTGTGATGAGTTCTGGCCCTGCGTACTTTATGTGCTACCATAACCATGCTGATGTAATAGATTAGACATTTCCATCAATTCAGTTCACACCCACCACACACACACACACACACACACACACACACACACACACAAACACTTGACTAACATTTCTTTACTGTCTAATTTATTATTTAGCTCTTTGGCCTGCCAGTTGTTTGATTAGACTGAACCAACCATTCAAAACATCAAAAGACGTGATGTTCTTTCAGGTCTAAAATGTAATTCAAGCATTACAGTGAAAAACTTTTGCTTTAATTATCATGGGTCTAATTCACATGTGCATATATTTCAACTTATAACTACTACTTGTATAAATATTCCCTTCTGACTTCTAATCATTTTTGATCCTTGAAACCTTCATGGTTAACATCACTGCTCATATTTCTCTACAGTAATTCATTAGGTGAGCCTTGCCAACACTTTGCCTTGTCCTGACCCCCTAAGGCACAAACTTTGAAATCTTGCATAGGTGAAGTGGGGTGATGACCTCCTTGTGCCTTACTTTACAGTGTGAAACGTATGCATGAATTGTAAAGGATAATCTTAATATTGGACACCAGAGCCAGACAAACCACCTTTGGCTTTGGGAGGATCTTCATCAGCTAGCATCCCAACCCTGGTAATAAGGAGTGAGAATAGCAGGCATAGGCAGGTATTCCTGCTTTGCTTGTAGCCAAGCAACCATAAAGAGAATCATGACACTTACTGGAGAAGCAAGAGAGTCTTCACTTTTAAAATTCTCCCAATTACATGCACAGCAGGGATGTACAGAACATGCCATTTCATTCCCCTGGTGCTTATATTTATATTTTGTCTTTCAGAGTCTTGGAATGTGGCCTTACTGGTAGTTATAATTAAATTATATTTTACAGACAAGATGGTATATAAGCTGATTTGTCTCCATTTTGAGCTTAGTGCCTTTTCTGGTATAGTACCAGATTGCCCAAACACATGGAATATATATATATATATATATGAATACCTTTGACCCCATTCTCAGAGAATGAATTTTCACTTATATGTAGACAATTACGACCTACAGCTTTTCTGATTGTTTTATGTGTATTCAATACAATAGCTATATTAGTACCTTTCATCATTTCATTAACATTTTGCAAGGGTCCTATTCTAGGGCGCCCAGTATGGACTGGTGGGGATAAAAGGGAAGAAATAGGCTTGATGGTTCCTTAGAAACACCTCCATATTGTCATTCAGACAGACTCAGAAAGGTCCCCTGAGTCCCCTCCAGAGGGACCTTTCTGAAACACACTCTAACATTTTCTCTAGAGAAAATGGAATTCAATAGTTGGAATGAAATAAATTTTCATTGGGAAAATGCTAAAATACTTTAGTGTATTTTTGAGTGTACACAGGACTTTCTATAGGTTGGTGCAATATTCCTGGATAAAAATGTTTATAAATGATTGGCAAGTATCTGCATGACTTCAAGGACTGTCAGCTGGCAGAAGAATATACCCACACAAAGGGAGTACCACAATCCATCAGCAAATTTCATTCCATTGTTTTAATGCATGCAAATATATATGTCGTTAGCTCTTGTTCTCTCTATAACTTAATATTAAAATTGCATCTCTCTAATGTCTCAAATTTTGTTGAGGTTAGGAAAAATTTTTTCTTCTGTTCCATTTCCTTATATTTTCTGAGCATAAATGTCAAATAATCTTTTTATCTCTCATAGCCATGTTTTAAGTTCATACATAGCAATAACACAATGTCCATTCTTTTTAAATGTAGATGTTGAAGAATGAACTACAAAATATTGCATACATGAAATGTAATTGCTAACTGCAAATACAAGCTAGAGGGTAACTGTTTTCATTGAAATATTTACCCTACTATGTTAATAGTAAGATTTTAAAAGCTATTTTCCAGAAGAAAATGAATCCAATACTACATAGATAATAAATAAAAGCATATGATGTTTAAAATAAATGTATAACTTTAGAAGACATTTATAATTTTTGGTTAGTCCTACAAATATTTATCTTCATTAAGTATTTGACAAGTGACTTCTTATAAACTAAGGTAATGATTTTACCTTTATCAACCAACATAAAAAACAAGAAGATACATAGTATTTACACAAATAGCCACTATTTTTTAAAATTTTTTAAAATATATTTTATTGATTATGCTATTACTGTTGTCCCATTTTTTCTCCTCTATATTTCCCTCCTCCGTGCACCCCCTACCACCAGCATAACCCCTCCTTAGTTAATGTCCATGAGTTGTACATATAAGTTCCTTGGCTTCTCCATTTCCTATACTATTCTTAATCTCTCCCTGTCTATTTTGTACGTAACAATTATGCTTCTTATTCCCCGAACCTCTTCTCCCTTTTTTGCCCTCCCTCTCCCTACTGATAACTCTCCATGTGATCTCCATTTCTGTGATTCTGTTCCTGTTCTAGTTGTTTGCTTAGTTGTTTTTATGTTCTGTTGTTGATAGCTGTGTTTGTTGTCATTTTACTGCTCATAGTTTTGATCTTCTTCTTTTTATTAGATGTCAGTTTAATATCTCATATAATAAAGGCTTGGTGATGATGAACTCCTTTAACTTGACCTTATCTGAGAAGCACTTTATCTGCCCTTCCATTCTAAATGACAGCTTTGCTGGATAGAGTAATCTTAGATGTAGGTCCTTGACTTTCATGACATTGAATACTTCTTTCCTGCTCCTTCTTGCCTATAAATTTTTTTGGGGGGGCATCAGCTGATAGTCTTATGGGAACTCCTTTGTAGGTAACAGTCCCCTTTTCTCTTGCTGCTTTTAAGATTCTCTCCTTCTCTTTAATCTTGGGGAATGTAATTTTGATGTGCCTTGGTGTGTGCTTCCTTGAGTCCAACTTCTCTGAGCTTGTTGGACTTCCTGGAAGTCCATTTCCTTTTCCAGTTCAGGGAAATTTTCCTTCATTATTTTTTCAAATACGTTTTCAATTACTCGTCCTTCCTCTTCTCCTTCTGGCACTTCGATGATTCAGATGTCAGAATGTTTAAAGCTGTTCCAGAAGTTCCTAAGCCTCTTCTCATTTCTTTAAATTCTCATTTCTTCATTCTGTTCTGCTTGAATGTTTATTTTTTTCTTCTGCTGCAAACTGTTGATTTGAGTCCTGGTTTCTTTCCCTTCAGTGTTGATTCCCTGTATATTTTTCTCATTTTAGTTTGCATTGCCTTTACTTTTTCCTCTATTTTGTGAGCATACTTAACCATTTCTGTAAGCATCCTGATTATCAGTGTTTTCAAATCTGCATCTGGTAGGTTGAGTATCTCTTCATCGTATAGTTCCTTTTCTAGAGCTTTGATCTATTCTTTCATTTGGGCCATTTTTTTTTTTTTTTTTTGCCTGGGCATGCCTGTTACCTAGTAAGGAGCGGAGACTTAGGTGTTCAGGGTTGGGGCCAACCCACGTCATTGCGTTGTGATGCTGTGTGTAGGGGAGGGGTCCAACAGGGAACAATGTTGATTGCTCTGGCTTTCAGTCACTTCCTCCTATACCCACAATCAAACTAGGCCCTTCTGGTACTGATTCCCAGGTAGATGGGCTTGTGTACATTCTAGGACCCTGTGGGTCTCTCCAACAAACTCTCCTGTGAGGCTGGGAGTTTCTCCCACTGCTGCTTCAAACCCCACAGGTGTTTTCAGTCAGAGGCTTTGAGGCTTTATTTCCCTGATGGACCCCTGGATTGCATGGTCTGTCTCACTCCCCAGGTGTTCCTGCCAGTTTATCTGCACGCAAATGTGGGACTGCCAGCTCTGCCAGCCGCCACCTTGCTGCAGGTCCTCTCCACCCTAGCTGCCTGTCTTTTCCCCTCCTACCGGTTCAGATGAATATGTCTTCTTTAACTCCTTGGTTGTCGAACTTCTATACAGTTCAATTTTCTGGCAGCTCTGGTTGTTTTTTGTTTTTAAATTTGTTGTTGTCCTTCTTTTGGTTGTGCAAGGAGGCAAAGCATATCTATCTATGCCTCTACCTTGGATGAACATCAAATTGCCACTAGTTCTTTAAAAAAACCAGGACCCAGGTACAATATATGTGTTTCTTAATAAGACACTATTATATTACTAATTGTTATGTAGATCCTCAGGAAACCAGGCAGGAAAAGGCATGCTGATTTATTTCATTTTTGGTGCTTATCTGTTTACTTTTCTGAATCATTTGACCACTCCAGCTTTTTATTTCCCATAACTTTATGGCTGTGTGGACTACGTCTGAAGATTGGTTTGATATATCAGGATGCTACCTCTCCTGCCTTGTTAAATTTCCTCTAGGAAAACACAGGGGTTCTTAACCATACTGCCTTCCTCCTTTATTGAAGCTTCTCCAATGATTGAACTCCCTAGGAACTTTCAAATAATGAAGATGACTAATGTTTATGCAATTTTATAGGCCTGCATGTATTTTGGAGTGTTCAAGATTAGACTCTATTGAAGTGAATAGGTAATAATGTAGGAATATATCTGCTGTGCTTTGTTTAAGAGTGTTGTTGCATATTACAAAGCTTTACCTACAGCATTAGATTCAGGGTGACCATAAAGGAAAAATATTACAGAATGAATTTTGTCTCTGTACATTTGTTTTGCATAATTGTGAGTATATGTACATGTGTGTGTTAGGATCTGATACAAGAATTTTCAAATTAAGTGCTTTCTCTTCTGTGACAAATAATTTGTTATAGTCAAATCCCTTGATAAACAAATTTCTTCATATTCCCATTGAAATTTATTTAGTTTAGTGTTGTCCAAAAGAAACTTCTTCAATAATAGAAATGTTCTATATCTGTGCTGTGCCACTAGCTACATGTATGTGGCTTTTGTGTACTTGAAATGTGCTTAGTATGATCTGAATCTTAAAATTTTATTTGATTTTAGTTAAGTTAAATATATATAGCTGCTTATAACTGGTGGCTACTGTATTAGACAACACAGGCCTAGTTGATTATGAATGCAATATTTTGTCCAGTGTATACACGTAGCCAAGTATCTTGGGAGACCCAGAGCTAAAAGAAGAAATGTAATTCTTTCCCTAAATCCACTGTATGTACTCCTGGTACATGAACAGAATGAGCGAAACCTGTGATTATTTAAGGGAACATGCAGGAGCCATCCTAGATAGTGCTTCAGAGTGTAGGCTTTAGAATGTAACAGATTTCAGTTCAAATCCTATCTCTGATCCTCTTGCCATGATACCTAAAGAAAGTATTTCAATGTCTTTGAGTCTCATTTTCTAAGTCGTATTGTCTATAATGGGCTTATCACTCACCACAGAGAAGTGATGATGGTGATGATGGTCCTGCTCATGAGATTGTTATCTTCATATTAAATATATCTGGACTCATTTAACCCTAATATCACTTCTATTAAAAATACTATCTACGGCCCTGGCTGGTGTGGCTCAGTAGATTGAGTGCCGGCCTGTGAACCAGTGGGTTGCCAGTTTGATTCTCAGTCAGGGCACATGCCTGGGCTATACAGGCCAGGTCCCCAGTAAGGGGTGTGCAAGAGGCAATTACACATTAATGTTTAAGAAAAATAAGAAAAAATATACTATCTGCATTCCCCACCTAAGAAAAGAAAAGCTCAAAATTATTATTTTCAAGATCACTTAGCTAAACCAAAATTTGAATTATAAGTTTAATTCTAAAGACCTGTTCTTTACAGCCTGCCACATTGTCTCTTTTGGTGGTAAACTGAGAGACCTCTAGTTAAAACCCTAAATTATTCATTCTCAACTATAAGTATCTCACCCTGAAGGTGACATGTAAGTCACATTTAAGTATAAAACTACTAAGCAGGATCTTAAACTAGACCTTTAAAATAAGGGGGAAAATCAAAGCAAGAAGGAAGAAAGAAAGAAAAGAATAAAGCAAGCAGAAAAGAAAAAAGAGAGTAACTCTCCCTGAATTTCTATTGGGTTGGCCAAAACGCCCATTATATTTTCTCTGTACAATAGCTCTAGTAGCACTTAGTTGCCTTTAACTTCATTCAATACAATTTTGTTAGATTGTATTGTGACAGCTGTCATGCATTAAAAAACTTATCAAAACTTGTGAATTTTTGTGCAGCCATTTTAATATCAAAGATGGAAGAAGATATGTAACATTTTTGGGTATTATGCTTTATTATTTTATAAAAGGTAAAAATGCAACTGAAATGCAAAAAAAATGTGCAGTGTGTGGAGAAGGTGCTAATTGAACATGTCAAAAGTGGTTTTCAAAGTTTCTTGGTTCTATTGACATTTTGACCAAATAATTCTTTGCTTTTGGTCTGTCTTATGCATTGCAAAGTGTTTAGCAGCACCCCTGGCCTCTACCCACTAGAAGCCAACAATGGAAAATAGTCAACATACTCAAAATATCTAAATCAAGAAAGTTATTGGTGAAAATGAAAAATGTATTTTATTTTATGGAAAAATGTATCAGACTTTTTTGGCCAGCCCAGTATTTGAAGAACATGTATCTGCTTACTTCTGAGAGAAGAAAAGTGAAATGGGTAAGAAAGAGGAAGGGAGAAATATGAATCACATGAATATGAATGACTTGTTCTAAAGATTCCAGCTGTAAGGCTCTGATTATCTCTTTTAAGCAAGAGATACTGAAGAAAGGGGGAGAAGGGTTGCAGAATGTGAGATCCTACCTTTTTAAAATATCCTTGCCCTAGGACATGCTTACTGATTTTAGAGAGAGGGGAAGGGAGGGAGATAAACATCATATGTGCTCTGACTGAACCAAACCCACAATTAGGCATGTGCCCTGACCAAAAATTGAACCCATGACCCTTCAGTTTATGGGATAACACTCCAGCCAACAGAGCCACACCAGCCAGGGTTTGTGAGTTTCTACCTTTCATAAAACATAACTCTGCCCATGTCTGCTTATTGTCACCATTATATCAGGTTCAGACTAAGCAGAATAGCAACTCCTTTCTTGGAGCAGGGCTAAGGAGACAAAAGCCTGACCTTGAGAGAGACCAACATGTCTATTCTCCCATGTTTGACAATACAGAAAGACCTTGGAAATACACCTTCAAAATTATTGTATGTATTATTCTGTCTGAGTGGTAAACCTTTTGACAGGTGCTCTCTAGAGAGGAAAGTGATATATGTTATAACTCAATAGCAGGGAATAAAGTTTCCTTATAACTCAAAAAAAATACAATAGAGATAATATTTTTCTTGGAAAATTCAAGTAATCTAGGTAATGATTTCTAACTCATAAGTACTCACCCCTGATGGGCTAAAGTAATTAATTGCAAGGGCTTTAGTAATCAATGTTTGGTACACTGTATAGATAAATATTATCCTGTACATATTTGTTACAATTTTTTAAAAAGCATACAGATTTGATTTGATTAAGAAGGGATTGATTGAAAACAGGGAATTCAGACAACCTGTGAAATTGTGTATTTTTTCAATCAACATACAAGAAATATGAGCAATGGCATCTTGGGGAAATCCTTACCAATCAGAGTTTGATGTGAATAGTAGTCTTCTAGGCTGGAGCTCAGTTTTTGACTCAGTTAGGTGTTCCTGTTAAGTTTCTTAGGGATGATGTTCCTTTCTTGATTATATGTTCATTTCTCTTCCTAACTGGATAGAAGTCTCATGAATATATTAATTTAAATAAACAATATTTCTCCAAACACCACAAGGTATCCACAGAAATAATCAGTATCCAACATGTCGATGTACATACAGCATTCTTAGCATTTGACCAAATTTATAGCTGTACAAGTTTGATATCAGTGTGGAAGCTTGTAATTCGGTCATATGAGACACACCACATGCAGCTCTTCCATTTGAAATAGTATGGTTCTTTTTCTAGAAGATTTACAAAACTTGCTATTTATTAAGTATTCTATCATAGAAATATTATAGCCATCTCTCTCCAAGTTCATTAGCTCCTAAGAATAACATCTGTTATAAAGAAAATCAATTGTTTATTTTTTTTTATTCTGGAGAAAGGGGGTGGAGGGAGTTGGAGGAGTATATAACAGGAATAAATGGTGATGGAAGGAGACTTAACTTGGGGTGGTGAACACACAATACAGTATTTGGATGATGTGTTGTGGAAGTGTACATCTGAAACCTGCATAATTTATTAATAGTGTCATCCCAATAAATTCAATAAAATGAAAAAAGAGTTCTCATACATTAACATTATCACATTAAATTGATGAAGTTCAAAGATAGAAAATAATACAATACCCAATTGCTTTATTAGGTTCTGCTTTACAAATTTGTAGTCCAAAGTCTACTAAAATATAGAGAAATTGTTCAAAATTTTGTCTGAAGCTTTACTTATTTAATACCTACCAATTCAATACTTTAGATCATTGAGAAACATAGCTAGAGTTGTAGTTACCACCAAGAACCCAAAACTATAGGTGAAACATTGAAATAATCGGGGCTGGCTAGAGTTTAATACAACCAAGTCAATGTGTTTTATATTTGTTGCATAAAGAACATGAATTGTTTCTGCCTTTAAAGGGTGAAGGAAATTCATTCAAAATTTCTTTTTGTTTGCATTAAAATAGCTTTAAAGTAAGTTAACTGGAAATTCTTCTGAATTATTTATATTCTTTGCCCTAGAGCAAAGAAGATAAAGTAGTATTTTTTTTTTTTACTTTTGTGTGAGTAGTTTCACAGCTTGTCTTCCCAAGATTATAAGCCTGGAAGGGTGACTCTCTTTTCTTATCTGTTGAAATAAAACAGAAAACACATTAGGAAAGGTGTTCATTACTGAAATATTTCCAGTATCTGGTTAATCATACCATAATATTACCTCATTCCACCATAATCCTGAGATTTTCTAGAACAGTTGTGATTTCCTGTAATTGTTCTCTTTCAAAATGATAAATTTACTAGCTATATACTTATACTTTAAGTTTCTCCAAGACATAAATATCTGTATGTTTTTATGCTAGCTTAATGTTGACCCAGAATTTTGAAAGTTATTATTAAATTGAACTATTACCAAAGGTGATTTGATTTTTATATTTTCATTAAAATAAATCCACAAGTCAGGAAAAAAAAGTATTTTTAAGACTATCAAACTATATATCCTGATTTAATTTCAGAAAATATGGCCACTGTAACCAGAGAGTAGCAACAAGATCATGAGACCAATTTCAATATGAACAGAAATTCTCAGAGGAAACTAGTGCCAGAAGCTATTGGAAGAGTTCTTAAGATTTATGTGCTCAGGACGGGTGAATCCAACCAACGCAATGAGACAGAAAGAATGACATATACAATGAGTCTCACAAAATGTTTCCAGTATCTAACCCAGTTATTATATATATCAGATGTTCAATAGATGTTTGATGTATGAAAATCTTTAATGTGTTAAAACAAAAGCCATTATCATCATAAAAAGTTTAGAAGGTGATTGTTTTAAAAAAAATTAGTGGAGATTGTCAGTACAATTTCATAACTGCTTTCAAAATTACATAAGCTTATTATAGAGATTTTTGCTCTCTGTAACAAATGGCTTAGAAAAAAAATATGGCACACACATTTATTTCTGTTCCCTCCTGAAACATTACTGATTTGTCTATAGAGGAACACACCCAAAAGGAACAAAGAGAAGGAAAGAGATGACAGGATAGAAGTGACAAAATGATGGGAAATGGAAAGTAGATGGATAAGTGCTAAGGACTTAGCAGAGCAGAGAGCAACAGCAAGTCTAAATGCTTGGCAGAAGGTGAGGCATGTGTGAAGTGAGTTGATTAAAGCTGTAAATTCCCGAATGCTCAGAAATTATAGGCATCACATGCATATGAATACACAGACCAATGATGAGACTGAAAACTGGGGTATTGTTTGAAAGTATATAAAAAGCAGTTAGAAGCCCAGATTTCATTACCTAATCAAAATAGAAGCTTTATTCTCTTTAGAAATTAAATTAGGACGGCTTTGTATATTCCAATAAACCAGATAGAATAAAGAGAAGAGGGAGGGACAATTTTGAATGCAGGGAATGAGAATTAACTGTGACTCTCTCCTGCCCCCTACACACGACTCTTTCCTCCTAGCCAGTCCCTACTGGAAGTTTGCAATAAGGCTTATAATTCTAGTCTCCTCTTATCTTCTTTCTCTGGAGAAATTGGCACAACAAACAGAAAATCCACCACAAGATATATCATGATAAAATACTTTAAATGAGTTTAACAAAATATTTTTATCAGAATATTAAGAGTTGCATATGATCTTCCCCAGGGAGCACTTAAAGGGTTATTATTTTTGATTCTAAATCTTGTGGTGATTTTTAAATTCTAATGGAAAATTCTAATCTCAAGGCTCCCTTAATTGCATTTGGAATATAAATTGGCAGTTATGTCCTTACGAAAAACTGTAAGGGGGATTCTTTTTTTAAAAAAATCCTCATCTGAGACTGGGGAGAGAGAGAAAGAAACAGAGAGAGAGAAACATGGATGGTTGTCTCCTGCACCTATCCTAGGTGCGTGTCCTGACTGGGGATCAACACGCCACCTTTTGATGTATGGGACAGCAGCTCAACCAACTGAGCTACCCGGCTAGGGCCAGCTGTAAGGATTCTTGTATCATTTAAATAGAAAGTAAACCAGCCACAAAATAATAGACACTGGTCCAATACTGCTATAAAAGAAGCTATATTCTGTGAAGGGGTTGGGAAGTATTTCCAATGGGTACCATTCATTTAATCCAAAAAGCAGACCTTAAATATCCAATCTACTTAGTTATACTTCCATGGAAATATTACCTGGGTCCTGTGACGACAAAAAGCAGCCAAGTTTCATTTAAAAAAAAAACACCTCAAATTTCTCCTTCAGTTCTTTAAATATTGGCAGACACTGAAAGTCTATGGAATTAAACATAGCTAATTATTTTTAGGCATGGCACAAAAAGCTTATGTCTTCAGATTCAGCAGTTTCCAAAATTGGTTTCTGGGCTTTTGTCTTGGGTCCCTATAGTTCATAATCCAGAGCTGGGATACATACATAAATGTCAAACATGAGAACATTTTTCTCTTTTAATAAATCAGGATAGAGATTGAAAAAGAAAAAGATGATTCAGAATGGAAGAGACCTTTTTTGTTGTTAGATATTAGAAGCAAAGGTAGAGAATTTTTTTCTCTTAATGAAGAATTTATTGGTCAGTATTATATTTTATTTCCATGACAAATGCCTTCTCATCATAAAAATTAAGCAAATTCTTAAAAAAAGAATAAAATTTAGGAATAGGTTTTTAAAGGCATTCATTTTCTTGTGTAAAATTCTTATAAATCATTTACAATTTATGTAAGGTAACTTAAAAGTTATTAAATTGGTATTTTAAGAATCTTAAATGGTATGAAATACCCTTAATCTTCTTAATAGGCTGTGATTATTTCAATTGACTGTTTATAGTGGAAAATTGGAAAATGTATTTGAATGAACTTCGGTACTAACCTGGAAGTAACTTTCTTTGAATACTTTTATTTATTAACAATCATATGTTTAAAAATTGTATGTATATAGAAACAAATCACCATAAAGTTGTCATCAATAATAGCAAATACATAATGCATAAGACTTAAATCAGACCCTCTGATTAAACTTTTGATTTTGTATTGTGTAACTTTTAATGCTATTTTGTGTCTCTGTCAGTGAAAATAGAAAAATTGGAAAAATATTTTATCTGTACTCCAAAAGATGCACATAATATGTCTGAAACTAATTACCTACAGTCTAAAACAAAATCACATAGTGGATTGTAATGAGCAAAATCTACCAAAACATGTAAAAATAGTTGGGATTATATTACTATGTTGGCAGAGATGAGTAATTAAGCCATTGGATTAGTAATATTTATAAGGTATTTCAATAATTTGTTTAAACTAGTAAACTAGTAAGTAGAAAATTTCTTGCAATAAAGCTTTAAGATATTGCATTACACACTTCTGATCTTAATGTATTAGTGCTTCAGATTGTAAACACTGGTACAGTTCTTTTCAAGTTTCTCAGCATATAAACTTTTTGTGATTTATGATTTTAAAGGGGTAATATTTTACTTATGAATGGAAATATATCTATTAGTTAAGTACACAAGCCGAAGTTGTATTCCAGAGGCATTCTTGTTAGATATCAAAGAAAATCAGAGGTGAAAAACTACATAAGTTTCTATAAGGTGTTGACTTGTGTCTCCAGGTAGATTGCCTTTAGTCTCCCCATGATATGTTTTGAAAACTGAGGCAGTAGAGAAATGAGATATTCCTCAAATGACACATTTTCATCAAACACATAGAACTGTTCAAAAGCATTATATTGGTATCAGGGCATTTTCGTATTTTTATGCTTGATAGAAACATTACTAAAATTTTAAAACTCTTCTAAAACAAATTCTGTACACTCAGAATAGGTTTTCCAGGGTAGCTAAAATTATTCTCATTCTCCACCCACTTTGGCAACCATAAGCTAGTCCTCTGTATCTATAAGTCTGTTTCTATTTTGTTTTGTTTATTCATTTGTTTATTTAGATTCCATGTATAAATAAAATTATATGGTATTTGTCTTTCTCCAACTTATTTCACTTAGCAAAATACCCTCTGGGTCCATCTATGTTGTCACAAATGGCAAGATTTTATTCCTTTATTATTTCTGAGTAATTTTCCAACATCTTTATCCATTCATCTACTAATGGACATCTATGTTGTTTCCATATCATGACTATTAGTAGTAATATTTCAATGAACATATGAGTGCATATATCTTTTTGAGTTAATGTTTTAGTTTTTTTATAAATACCCAGAAGTAGATATTTCACTGTGGTTTCAATTTGCATTTCCCTAATGATTAGTAATGTTGAGCACCTTCTCATGTCTCTTGGCCATATCTGTGTCCTCTGGAGAAGTGTCTATTCAACTTAATGCTAGGAAAACAATCCAGGGTAACTTTTTTGGGGTGATCACTACTTTTCAACTTATTAGCCTGAGCTTTATAGGAAAATCAATTAAAATTATAGCCAGAGGCTATTCAAGTCAGCAAGTAATCTGACTTGACATTCTGAAATTTGTAAGATATGGGAGGGAGACATGGAAAAGATTCTTTCTTGAAGCCCTCAGAAGGAACCAAACACGCCAACACGTTGATTTTGGATTTTCAGGTTCCGAAAGTGTTAAGACAATAAAGTTCCATGTTTTAAGCTACTCAATTTGTGGTACTTTATTACAGCAGCCCTAGCAAACTATATATAGGGGACCCTGCATTTTAAAGCAAGTATCCCAAGTGATCCTGATGAACTAGAATCAGCTCATGAGACAGAGAGGATGGCACCAGGTGTAGAACTAATGTTAAAGGGTGAGCACATTTATTTTAAGACCTGCTTTTAAGGTAGCATGGAAATTTATAGAAGAAGAGGAATAGGAGCAAGAGGAGAAGAGGCAGGGGAGAGGAAGAAGACAGTATGGTCAGGGGAGGAAGAGATCAACATCAGGGACAGTCTAGTTCAAGTGGCAAAATTCCTCACAAAAGGAAGAAAGACAGTGGAGACATCAGAATCTCAAAGAGAGCAGTATGATTTTAAAATAAGGAGGCAGAAAAACAAAGACAAAAACCTGACTCTTCCACCCCACTAGTTAAAGCTAGTAACCAGAGCAGGGTTCTTACACAGTGATTTAATTTAAAAAAATAATTTCTCTATAGAATTACCTTAGTATTTAAATACATAAAAAATTGATCCATTGTTATTAACCTTTGTTACTATTGTTAACCATTGTTACTAAATTCACTTTTAGTAACTTTCACTTTATTTTCAAACATTTTATCATTGCGATTTTTAAAATGCTGATATTATTCTGCATGTAAAAATTCGTAGTAAAAAATAGATGCTTGGAGGGTACTTATTTACTTACGTATCACTTCTTTCTGTATTAGACCACTGCAATTAAAATACTCAACTCCACAGAACAACTAAATTTACATGCAGATTTTTATCAAGAACACCTTGTACAGCATGACTCATACCTTTGCAGAAAGTACATTCTAACTAAATGCTGAATTTTTAGGAGTGATTGTATTGTTGAAGTCATATGTAAATGTTTTGTTTTTCCTTAAGAAACTGTCCCTGCTTTGAGAAAATATTTGCTCTGAACTCCATGACCTTTTATAGAGTGAGGATGCTACCCTAGATAAAGACTGTGTGATTCATCATGGAAATGTGAATTCTTATTTCTTCTTCCATATTTGAAAGCCTTTCTTTCTTTTTTTAAAAGGAGTATAATGATAAAACTGAAAGGAATTTTGAGAAGCCATTAAGTCCAACTTAAACCTAGACACCTGCACTTTGTTTTTGCTTAAAATAACTTGAGGAAAAGTTATCTACCCTAGTCACTATGTGCGGTATAAAACCCTTATTGCAGAAACATTAGCTTAACTACTTACTGCATCATATACTTTTGAATAGCTCTGTGTTACTTGAGAATGCAAAACTCATTTTTTTTTCTTTTAAAAATTCCCTATTATGAAGAGAGTGTTTTCTTTGCTGCTTTGTTTTCTAATTAGATTTTGTTTTATACAGGAAGTCTCTTTTTTTCCTAAATGAAGTTTAACTGATATTTAAAATTGAATTTCTCTCACACAAAGCAACTGTGAAAGTATATATTGGTTATCTTTATGACCTATTGTTTAGGAGATCATAAGTACATTATAATAATTCTATTATCATTATTATTACTATTATCCTATGTAATCATTTTGGGGAACTGCTATTTTTATGCATTGGATTCACCAGGATAATATGTCATAAGTTTTTTATTATTAATATAATGTCAGTTTGAGAATAGGAAATTTACTAGGCACTTGTTAATTCAGATTAGTGGAAACAGATATTGACTACAAGGGAGACATTCACTTTAAATATGAAAATCAAGCCAAATTACCTACATGTGAAGAAAGTAGTCCATAGTCTTCCAACTACTGAACATATTGGAAAAACTAACCCTTGGATTTAATAAAACACATGCCTTCATCACAAAGCATTTATTAACTACCTATTATGCACCAGACAATGTGCTTAGTAGGCAGTGGGAATTAACAAGTAACAATATAGAGAGAAGTCAGATAAGTAAGTAGGTTACAATGCCCAATTTTGTTAGAACATTACTCCTGTGTATGAACATATTAGGAATCTTTGCTTATATTTCCATCTAAATTTTAGATTTAATTTGTCTAGATTTTTTAAAAGTATGAGTATTTTTGTTAAATTCCATCAATCTTTTTGATTAACTTATGAAAATTGATGTACTATACTGTTTAATCTTCCTAAGAAAATGCCATATTTTTGTTTAAATCTTTTTGTGTCAAAATTAAGAATTTAGCCCATTTAAATTCTTTACATTTTAGTTCGTGGTGTTCCCAGATATTATATTTTTGTTTCTAGTGTAAATGAAGTCTTTTCCTCTAATTTTCTTTGTGAATCACCTTTGTTTATATATCTATACAGTCAGTTTATTTCAGTATGTGAATTTCGAGCAATGTCTTACATAATTCTCTGATCTCTTTTTACAGTTTTAAGTTATTCCTGGGCTCTTCCAAATATACTAAGAGAAGCCTAGAAATCTTGATGATTATACCATTTACTTTTAAATATTTATAACTGCCATTTTTTTCTCTAATTGCTTAGGCTTATACCACTGGAGCAATATTTGATATTTGTGATGAGAAAGGGCATCTTTGCCTTAATCTTGAATCTTTAATGTAACTGTTCCACTGTTAAATTTAATGATGTAAGTGTATCTTTGTGTATATATTTTATTATATTGATGAAATATCTACATATTTACATTTTATCAAATTTTGTTAAAAAGGATGTTGATATTTTTGCATATTTATCACAGACATATTTATACCAATTGAAATAACCAAGTGAGTTTTATATTAATTTATTAATATGAAAATTATCTAAATATTTTTTGTGTTGAAGCAGTCTTTCGTCACTACAATAAGCCATAGTTTTCCATGGATTATCATTACTTTACTATATTGTTGAATTCAGGTTGCTGATCACTTATTTAGGAGCTTAGCATTGCTATATATAAGTATGTTTTGTAGTTCTGTGTATGTGCACATTTTTATCTTAAAATTCCTACTCTTCCTCCTCTAAAAAAAGATGTGAAATCTTTCTTTTCTGTGAAGCAATTTAAGTGGAACTGGACATTTGTGTCCCTGAAAATGGTAGAATTATTCCTGTAAAATCATCTTTGCTATAAACCATTTATTTACAAATAAACAATATATTCATTAATTTTTTGGGGGGATGGGGAAACTCTTCTGAGATCAGATCATTTCTGTCTACAATAATTCATATGTTTTGGTAACACTCACTATCTTCTTAGAAAATCCTTTTATTTTATCCAGGCTTTCAGTTTTATTTATATAGAAATGAGACAAGTATTTTTAAGTGGTTTTCAATATTCTAATTCTAATATTGTTTTTCCATTATCATTTTTATCTTTTAAATAATTATATTTTTTCTATTTTTCTACACTAGATTGATTAATGGCTTACCAATTTTGTTGCTGAAAATATTGTAACCAAGACTTGTTTTTGAATTTGTTTACTAGTTCCATAATACATTAAGATAGTAAAAAATAAACAAGAATAAAGAGGGCCTAATTTATATGATTATTTAATGTGGGTTTAATTAATAACTGTCAAATTTCATGTATTTATTTGTCAGCTCTGTTTTAGTTGGCTCCCATACATTTGATATAGTGTTTTCACTATTCTTTCCTAAATATTCTGTCATTCTAGCTTTGATTTACATTTTGACCAAAAGTTATTTAAGAACATGTTTCCCCTTTTTTCTGAAAAGTGATTATTTTTGTTTTTGTTGTTTACTTTTTCCTGACCTTATTAATAATTATTACTTTGTTTATTTGTTTGTTTTGATTCACTGGTTCTGTTAAGGATAGAAGGAAGTGAATTAAATATCCTACTAGTGTTGTGTTTCAGTTCATTACTCCATACATTTGCTGTAGTTTTGCTGTTTGAGCACTGATGCTATGTTATTTGGTACACAGATATGAGAACTGTTGCATCTCCCTGAATTGTACCCTCATCATGGTAAGGTCATTTCTTTGTCTGATGCCTTTTGCCTTGAATTAAACCTTGTTGAAAAGTGCTTTGAAGTTGTATTCACAGGTGTGTTTTACCCCTTCTTTTCTTAATTCCTGTGTCACTTTGTTTTACATACATTTCTCAGGTAAAATTTACCTAGTTGGAGTTTTCTTTTTTATTGAATTTGAGAGCTTTTCCTTCTAACTAGTGGATTTAGCAACTTTTCATTAAGATACATAGGTTTTCATTCTGTCTTTATGAGAAAAATTTAATGAAGGGATGAAAGAATATACTTAGGAGTCAGACTCTGTCTTCAAATCCCAGCTAAACAATCAATTAGCTGTGGAGCTTTTCGCAATTTATTTTACCTCTTTCTTCAACTTCCTCATAAACAAAATCTGAACACTACTGGTCTTTTTCTCAGAATTATTGTGAGCGTCAATTAGGTTAATATTTGTAAAGAATTTAGAAGTCCTTGGCATATATTGTTTGCTACTATTACATTTTACACCATAATTCATAATTCAATTTCTTTTATTATGTATTTCTTCTGACAGTATGGAAGGTTTGCCAGATTGCATTTTCCACAGATTGACACAACACTGTTTCCAATTCTATATGTTCCTCTTGCAATTTGACAATTCTCTTTCAGAAACATGGGGTCTGTGTATCCTCCCTTTGAACCTGGACTGGCCTTTAACTGACTTGACCAATAATTACAGTAGAAGAGATGCTATATGATTTCCAGTACAAAGTCATAGAAATTCCATACACTTCCATGTTATTGTCTTGGGTTGTTCAATCTGGAAAAAGTCAGCTGCCATATGAGCAGTGTGATGGCACTACCATGCTATAATGAAGACCAGACTAGCTTATAGATACCACTTAGAGAGAGCCAAATGTCTGAACACCTACTAGCTGCTCTTCTCCTTGTTTCTTTCACATGACTGGAATAACATAAGGGATCGGAACCAGACTGCTGAAAGTGATTTGCAAATACCTTACCCATAGAACTGGAGATACTAAAGTGATTGTTGCTGTTGTAAGCCAATAGCTTTTGAGATGGTTTGCTATACAACAGTGGTGAAACAGAACAAACAGTTTGTATTTTGGGTCTAGTGTTTACAACAATAAATTTGTATAAAAATTTTTAAATTTATTTTTATTATATTATTTTCCATTACCATTTATCATCCTTATGCCCTTACCCTCCTCAGTCACCACACTGTTGTTCATATCCATGAGGCCATTTTCTTTTTTGTTTGATCCCTCCACCCCCCTAAGCCCTTCCAAAGAGCTGTCAGCCGGAACTCTATCTATGAGTCTGTCTCCATTTTGCTTGTTAGTTCAGTTTGTTCATCACATTACACATATGAATAAAATCATATGGTATGTCTTTCTCTGACTGGCTTATTTCACTTAGCATAATGTTCTCCAGGTCCATCCATTCTGTCATGGTAAAATGTCCTTCTTTTTTACAGCTGACTAATATTCCTTTGGGTAAATGTCCCATAGTCGTTTTATCAACTCATCTATTGATGAACACTCAGGCTGCTTCCATATCTTGGCAATTGTAAATAATGCTGCAGTGAACATAGGGGTGCTTATGTTCTTTTGAATTAGTGTAGGGTTTCTTCAGATACAAAATTAATATCCTAAATCACTTGCATTTTTATATGCCAATAATGAACTAACAGAAAGGGAAATTAAGAAAACAGTCCCATTCACAATTGCTTCAAAAAGAATAAAATACCTAGGAATAAACCTAACCAATGATGTAAGGACCTGTACATGGAAAATTATAAGACAAAAGAAAGAAACTGAAGAAGACACAAATAAATGGAAGTGAATATAAACTATATTCATGGATAGGAAGAATTAACTACACAAAGCAATCTATAGATTCAGTGCAATTCCTATCAATATACTAATGATGTATTTCAGAGAACTAGGACAAATATTCCAAAAATTTATATGGAACCACAAAAGGCCTTGAATAGCAGCAGAGATCTTGAGAAGAAGAAAAAAGTTGGAGTAATCATTCTACCTAATATTAAACTATAATATAAAGCCATAGTAATCAAAATAGCATGGTACTGGGGTAAAAACAGACACATATATCAATGGGGCAGCATAGAGACCTCAGATATAAACACACACCTTTATAGTCAATTATTATTTGTCAGAGGAAGCAAGCACATACAATGAGCTAAAAATAGTTTATCCAATGAATGGTGTTAGGGATTGGACAGATACATGCAAAGAAATGAAAGAACATGGGAGTTACATTCCAGAGACCCTGTGATAGGTGAAAATCCTCAAAGTAGTGGCATTATATTTATTTTATTATTTGTATATATTTAAGGCTTTATAAACCCTTCCCACACTGCTATAAACCTTTCCCACACTCTTATAAACACTTCATACGCTCTCAAACACTTTCTACACAATTAAACCTACACAATTTAACAACATATAAAAGTCTATATGGGTACTCACCAGTGAAGTATACAGTCGTTTTAAAAAACATGAGATACAGTGAGGCTGCATTAAGTGAACCGCAATATAGTGAGGGATGACAGTAGACCACATTCTTACACCACACATAAGAATAAACTCAAAATGGATTAAAGACTTAAATTTAGACATGAAAACATAAAAATCCTAGAAAAAAGATAGGAAGTAAAATCTTGGGTGTTGCTCATAGCAATATCTGATATATCTCCTCAGGTAAGGGAAACAAAAGAAAAAAATAAATAGGACTACATCAAACTAAAAAGTTTTTGCACAAAAAAGGAAACCATCAACAAAACAAAAAGACATCCCACAGAATGAGAGAACATATTCACCAATACATCTGGTAAAGGGTAAATATCCAAAATTTATAAAGAACGTATAAAACTCAACACCAAAAAATTAAAAAAACCCAAATCAATCCTATTAAAAAAATGGGCAAGGAACCTGAATAGACATTTCTCCAAAGAGGATGTGCAGATGGCCAATAGACATATGAAAAGATGCTCAAAGTCACTAATCATCAAAGAAATGCAAATTAAAACCACAATGCAGTATCACCTCACACTGATCAGAATGGCTATCATCAATAAATCAACAAATAAGTGCTGGCAAGGATGTGGAGAAAGGGGAATCTTTTGCACTGTTTGTGGAAATGCAGACTGGTTCAGCCACTGCAGAAAGCAGAATGGAGAGACCTCAAAACACTAAAACTCTTAATTTTCTATTTCTGGAAAAGTATCTATTGGTTTATAAGTCTTGATATAATTAATAAATTTCTTTCTCCCTTATATTACCATCTAATTAAGGTATACAATATATATTTTACTTAGTGCTTACTTTTATACCTTTCAAACTCTTTAAATTTCTATTTGCTATTTTCTTAAAAATCTCTTTATCCTAATGATACCACCACAAGGGTATAATACTGCATTTTCTTGCTAAGTCATGCTCACTGTGTATATATGTTTTATTAATGTACTACTTTGCTGCTGAAAATATTTTAAAAGTAGAGATATCTTAATTGCTTTTCAAAAGAACATTTCTGCTTGATAGCAATCAATATTAATGACAAAGCCCTGTCTATTTAAAATGTATTTTGAGTATCTATCAATCAAGTAATATTTTGTCTCCATATATTTGTATTTTTTTGCCAAAAAATGATTTTATTTATTCATTTTTAGAGAGAGGGGAAGAGAATGAGAAAGAGAGGGAGAGAAACATCAATGTGTGGTTGCCTCTCATGGGCCCCCTCCTGGAGACCTGGCCTGCAATCCAGGCACGTGACCTGACTGAGAATAAAACTGGCTACCCTTTGGTTTGCAGGCCAGCACTCAATCCACTGAGCCACCCCAGTCAGGGCTCCTATATTTTTAATATTTAAAATCATAGGAGACATTAATTTCATTTTCATACATTGAAATAACTTAGTTAAGAAAACCGAAGAGCAACATGGATGTTTGAACAAGGAAGCCCTAATTAATTATATTTTCCATTAAAATAACATTGTAAATAGAAGACAGCCTTGGTAAATGTGAATCCAGCTGCTATATATAAGAATGACTGGGACTACTCAGAGGAAAAGAATTGGGATTGAAACAATATTTATGATATTATTAGCCATAGCATGACAAAAATATCATAAACAGTTTGGACTCCCAGCATAAATTTTTTAAAGCATCAGGGCAATCTATCTTTGTGTCTTGATTCCTCTAGGAATAAATTAAATTTGTATTATGTCAGTAACTATCAAATATAAACAATTCAGCAGTATATATTATTATACACTAGTTAGATTCTTCTATTTCTTCCCAATTATTCCTTACCCTTAATGTCTTTAGTATGTGACTCAATGGATACTGTTAGAATTGTTTTTTCTTGTGTCCCCTAGGAAAGAGCAGCACTTTGAAAGACAAATATTTAACAGAGAAAAATGTATTTTCAAAAATATACAGCCTAAAGCATATATCAAATATTGTGTATTTGTGCATACACTGTTTCCAAAGAGAACCCAGCTTAGCCACTCTGATAAACTGATTAATCAGAAATAAAACCAGTAGTGTGCATAAATATTTAGAGCTTTAAAAGATTATGACCCATAGACTCTTGGCAATGATAACATTTAAAGTACATAGAAATACTGATTTTGGTTTAAAGCACCTACACCAAGCAGAGACATGTCACTACCAGAGCCAGTCAAGGGATGATGGCATACCTACAGACAGATTACCCAAAAAGGCCAGGAGGCCACAAGGGAATATGCAAGAACTATCCAGCAATAAGCCAGGGGTCATGTAGTTAAATATATAGGTAGATAAGGCACCAATAATTTGAAATTTATTAAGGGGAAGATTGCTTATGCTAAAAAACTTATTTATTAGCTAAGTAATTATTTCAACATTCATTTGCTGAATTTCTATTTCTTGGCCTTGACAAATATAAAAAGAACTGCTAAAATATTAGTGTTCTCTCTCTGTTTCTCTCTCTCTCTCTATATATATATATATATATATACACACACACACATAGATGTATCTTGTGAGTACATACGTATATGAGTATGCATATACTGATACACAGACATATATTTGAGAGATGACTTCTGTTTTTTGCTTGATCAGTGGGAGAATGGTGGTGTTATTTAATATGATGGGGAAGAATGAGAAAGGCACATTAAGAGTTTAGGTTTGTTCATATTAAATCTGAGATTTCTTTTAGGTATACTTATTTAGATTTAAAGTAGGCAGTGGGATAAACAAATCTAGTGCTCAGCAGAGAGGCTGAGGATGGATATGAAAATCTGAGAGTCATTAGCATATAGATAGTATATAAAGCCCAAGGGCTAGAGAAGGTAACTAAATAGAAAAGAGAAGGTGCCTTGGACAAATTTAGTGGTCAAGTATGATATGAAGACCAAAAAAAAAAATCAGATTGCAAAGTAATTTGTGTGTCAAAGAAAAAGCAGGTCATTGTAATTCTATGAAAGGCAGTAGAAAATAATGTTTGAAGAAAGGGGTGGTTAAATCTTTAGATGCTGCTGAGAGGTCAAGAAAGAGAAGATATAAACGTTACCATTGGATTTATCATTGAAGTTATTGGTCATATTTATTCACTCTATATACTTTGTTGAGCTCATATTTCCCTGATATTGAGCATGTACATAATAAATAGTCACCAGATATTTGTAGAGCAAAAAGAAAGAAAAAAAGAAGAGAGGAGGGAGGGAGGGAGAAAGGAGAAAAAGAAGGAAGAGATGTCTGGATTAAGAAAAAGCAACTAATAATGGTAATTTATACCTCCTTCTTGCCTAGACAAAAACTGGGATTTAATTTTGTGAGCTGTTGGTTAGGGAATGAAATCTCAGGCAGCCGACCTAGGATTCTGGCTCTTAGCAGGTTTAAATGATCCCAGTTTATCAGCAGATTAGTATTTGAAATTTATGAGTTATATATAATGGTGGAGTTTTACACAGATCTCCTACAAATGTTCAAATGTCCAGGAAAAAAAGGGGCAGTCTGCAAAGTTGGTTGTAGAATACTTCCTTCCTTCACCACTGTGACTGGGAGTTACTTCATTCATTTATCTCTTTTAACAGAAATGTCATCTTGGCAATATGCCTAGCCTTGCATGCCTAGAGCAAGTTTAGCCATGAACCTTTCTCCTAAACTCTGTTCAGGGGGCTATAACTTGGGATTGGCAATTATTTTAAAGAAATTAAGAAACAAACAAAGACTGAGCAGCTGCTTTGATGCTTAAGACAAGCTGTCTTCAAAATGCTAATTGGCACCTGACTGGCAAAGAACAAGATAATTCAGTTTCTCCACATAAAGAGAGAGGACATCTGTTTGGTACATAAGTTATAAAATTCTCTTAATACTTTAACATCATCCTACCTAAATTTTTCAATTACAATTGACATTCAATATTATGTTAGTTTCAGGTGTACAGCATAGTAGTTAGACATTTACATAACTTACAAACGATCACCGGCCGATATTTCCAGTACCCGCCTAGCACCATACATAGTTATGGTTGTGCCTATGTATGGTGCCATGCAACATTATTAACTATATTCCCTGTGCTGTACTTTACATCACCATAACTATTCTGAACTATCAGTTTGTACTTCTTAATCCCTTCAACTTCTTCACCTAGCCCTCCAATACCCCTCCCATTTGGCAACCATCAGTTTGTTTTCTATAACTGTGAGTTTCTTTTTGTTTTGTTTATTTTGTTTTTTTTTTAGATTCCACCTGTAAGTGAAATTATATGAATTTGTCTTTCTCTACCTGACATAAAATAGAATAGAATCTTACCATTTGTGACAACATGGATGGACCTAGAGGTTATTATACCTAAATGAAATATCATCCTATTTTTATTCAGATATTTCTTTAGCACGAGTATAGGTTATCAGTTAATTTAGTCTAGTAGTGTTATGCCCTTTCCCAACCCCTGATGGATATCTTACCTTGTACTTTCAGACAGAAAAAAAAAATAGAACTGCAAATACCAGGAACTTTGATTTCCTTTGCTGCAGTCCTTTTTTGTTACAGAAATCTGGAAGAATCTGCATAATCTATGGATTTCTTTCCTAAAAAATGGGAGGCACATCCCAAATTTTACAATTTGAAGAAGCTTATCAACCCCATTTATACACAGATCAACTCAAAAATTCTAATGGCACGGACAAGACAACTTGGCATCAGAACCCCTGTGGAGCTGAGGAGATTACTTCACTTCAGCTTTCTAAAGAAGTTCTATGCCTGTTAAAGGATTGGAAACCCTGTAATAGTACAATCTGAATAATCCTGCCTAGGGATACATGGACACTAGGTTAAAAAATCATAGTTAGCAGTACCCTCTCTAAGAAATCCTGTTCTTAAACAAGAATTCTTTTTCCTCCCCTCTTCACTCTCTTCTTCTATCACTATATCACTACCCTCGCCCTTGACCCCTTCTTCACACAAACACACTACTACAGTGCGCATGCACATGAGCGGGAGAGAGCGTGTGCACGCTCCCCAACCCCTCATCCCCTCGCTGATCGGGACCTGAGTGACTGCCTTGATTGCAACAGTTTCAAGGTTTCTTTTCTTCATGAAATATGAAGCACTGGTTAAAGCCTTGAAAATGCAGTCTTTTAAATCTTGCTTCTTTCCCTCCTAATTAAATTAGGGGGAAAAATTGCTGCTTGGGCTTTCATTTCTGGTTGGTGTAAGACAGACCTCAGGAACTTTGTTCTGAACCTGTAGGATAGCCTGTGCCTACCACAAAGTTGGCCTCATAATTTGAACTTTCTAACACAAAGTCTCTAATTTTGCTATGATTGTCTTCCTTACTTATACAAACTTTTAGACCTATCTTACATATTTTTTTATTTTTCTATACCCCCTTCCCAGTCTTAATCAATTGCTTAAAATACAGTTTTTCTTTATAAGCAATTAAATATAGATGGTGTTCCAGAAATCAATTTAAAAGTCCTTTGCTTTAAATTTGGAGCATGCTGTATCATAGTAATCATACATAAGTGATGGTGTGCAGTCTTGGCTTAAAAAGCCTCTTTCACCCATCACAGTGGATATAACATTATTTCTTGATTCTGGAAACAGGGAACCATGTGCTATAGATAATGGTGACCATTTCTGCATTTTTCTTGACTTGTCCTCATATTCAAACATTGTCTTTAGAAAACATCAGAAATTTGAGGACATTTTTGACATTTTTCTGACTGACTCTTATATGCAAAAGTGGTAGGGGGAAAATTGATTAATTTTGGGTTATAGAGGAGAAGATAGTAGATTTTCCTTTCCTGAAGTAGAACTTTCCCCAGGAGAAAAAACTTTCCAGGAAAATATATATAGGAAAAATAGGAGTCCCAGACTATTTCCTCTGGCCCCATCCCTCCTACTCCTCACGTCGTCCCTGTGTTCGGAGTTGGTGGTCAGAGAGCATGGCCATTCATAGTAGGGACTGTTTGTAAATTTGATGTTCACAAGTCAGGATATACTGCACATGAAATAAGGCAACAAGTTAGCTTTTAAAAATGTTGTATTTTATTTATTATCAGAAGGAATTATCTGAATTATTAGAGAAGCAGGTAGACAAATGTAATGATCACTCACATGGAAGGAGGAGCCCTGAGCAAATGAGTAATTTGAGTTAGCCTAGGAGCAGCTCATCTGAAAATCCCTTCAGCCATTTGTTTTGACACAAAAGTTTTGAGCTTTGGAAAGCAGAAGAAATGATTTAGCATAAAGAAGGGCCAAGCAGAATCATTTAGAGTCCAAAGCAAATAGCAGAGAATATTTTTAAAGAATTAATGAACCTATTCTAAGGAGCAAGTAATTACAAACTTGGCTAGCTGAGACGAGAAGTTATGAAAGTATCTGAGGTGACCAGTACAAGGGACAAAGATACAGAAGCAAATCACAGTTTGGAATTATAAGGCAATTATCTAGTTCTTCAGAGTTTGGGTGTCTTAAAATTCATTCTAGTTTTAGCTTAAAATTCAGTCTGAAATCTAGACTATAGAAAAGCTTTAGAGGTCATGCTATCATGTGTTAAGAAGTAATCAGTTACACACCATTGTCTACATCTGCAAGTAAGTATGTGTTGCCTAACATGAAGCTATATAACTTCTTCCTTCTGTCTTTAATTTTCAAACATGTATGATCACCCCACATCTTTACTATGAACTCTAGTCTTTAAAAGCATTGAAAACTTAAAATATCAGAAATTAATCTCCTGATCTTCATCCCCAAATTTTCTACTTCTGTAGTTTTTCCCTTCTCGGTTAATGGCAGTTCTCTTCATCTAGTACTACAAGTCTAAAACTTTGTAGTCATCTTTGAGTCCCCTCTTTGTCTTCCATCCATCAGGAAATTCTGATGACTCTTAAAAGTATACCCACATCTGCCTCTACATGTCTGTCCTGATCTCAGCCACCATTATCTATCTCCCGAAAGATTGTTGTAGTCTCCTAATTGGTCTTCTTATGTGTTGGGTTGTAACCACTTTTGGAACTTTCCCCAGGCGATTCAAAACTGGTCCCCATACAAGGACTTCAGAGAGAGACCAAGAAAAATGTAGACCACTTCAAAAGGTAGAGAGCAGATTTATAAGCAAGGGGTCTTAAGAGGCTTGTCTTCAATACCCACAAGAGCTACAAGAGTAGATCTCCACACCCACTCACCAGAATCTTGAGAGTTTATATGGGGGCCCTAAGTGGGGTCAATCATGCCCTAAGTCCAGATATTCTCAACACCATATTTCTATCTCAGGGCTGTATCATCAGAGCAGCTTTTGGAAGCAGGGAAGGCAAGTGGAACACATATTTAAAAAGAGGGCAGGAAGTGGGAACCCTCCAATTGCCTTGGTCCAACTCTGTGGGTCAAATGCTCAGTGATACTTTCTTGATGACCTTCCCCAATACCACGTCTATCACTGATGCCTTCTATCTGTTCTCAACAAAGCAGCAACAGAGATCCTGTTGAACATATGTGAGATCATGTCATTTCTCTGCTCCAAACCTCCAAGAAATTCATACCTCACTCCAAGTAAAAGGAAAAGAAAAATCACAATACCCTAAAAAGTCCCGAAGACTGTATCCCAATCACTTCTCTGTCCTCATCTCTACTGTGCTTCCCCATGCTCACTCTCTCCAGTACCCTGGAGTCATTGCTGTTTGACAAGGAGGATGGGGCTGCTCTCTCCTCAGTGCCTTTGCACCTGTGTTTCCTCTACTTGGAACTCTTTTTCTCCCCAAATACCTGTATGGCTTCTTCTTTAACCTTTTTAAATTCTCACTCATTTAAATCTTCCTGGACCACCAAACACAGAATTATAATTCCACACCTCCTACCATCCCCAACACTACTCACATTCCATACTTTCTTTTCTCCATAGATAATATCTCTGTATAACCTATTATATATTGTTTTTGTTAATTTTGTTCACTGTTTGTCCCATTCACTTATAACATAAGCTTCATTGGAACAAGGGATTATATGTTTTTTTTATTCATTGCTGAGTCCCTAGCACCTGAGCAGGCCTTCAAAAGTATTTGCTGAATGAAGCACTTCTCCCATTAGTGATGACAATGACCTACACAGACACTAGCTCTAGTTGTTGCACCTTATAGTACCATAAGTAAGATAAGAGTTTCTGTGGGACTTGCCCTTCATATTATAAGAGCCTCTTTTTATTTAAAGAAAATTAGTTTTCATAGAAGTTCCCTCTTTCCAGACTTCTCCAATTCCTCTATTAGATGAGGTCAGAGCAAACAGAAAGATCAGGAAGGATGTGAATCAATCAGTGAGGACAGCTAAACAGGAATCCCAGACTCTTTTCTGGCAGTCCCTCTTTGATCTAGAATTGCAGATGAAGTAAAGTCATTTTTATTCCCCTTTCCCCCTCTATAAGCACAAAAGAAACCTAAGCCCACTTATGTTTGTGTAGACCCCACAAATCAAACCTGAATACAGAACCTGGTACCCATAGACTGCTTGGAAAGAAGAAGCTGCATTTATGAACCCCAGGGAGATGGGTGGGTATTAGACATGCTTCACTCAAAACGCAAATAATCACACAGTTAGGTCAAGATGGCAAGGACATGAAGCTGGATCCAGAATAGTATGATGGGGCCAGGAATCAGAGGGCAAAAATCAGTTTTGTCTAGATAAATGGAGGATGGAAGAAGACAGGTGGGCAAGGACAAGTCTCAAAGAATCTAATATCTGTGATGAAAAGTCTGTTCTCTGATTTTACGAAATCCACCTAGATAAGATAATTTAGTAATCAAAACCTGGTCTTTCTAGAGCAGACAGCCTTTTATCCCTTTTATGCCTCAAAATACACCCTTACCAATGATTCATATAAGGTATTTGCCAGACTATAAAAGTGCAGATTCCTGACCACTCTTTAGAACAATGTCCAAAGACTATTTTTAAAAGTCTTCCAGTTAATTCTTATGGACTATAAAGTCATAGGAGTATCTTCAGCCATCAAAGCTTCTGCTGTGACTAAGAAAAGAATCTGTGAAAAGAAAGAAGTGCTAGGAATATTATGGCAGTCCAATTTCCAAAACTGTACTCCAATCTTCTAATGAATGTTACTAGTGAGGAATGGGGGTGAAGAGTCTCTTGGACAAACATATTTGATCAAAATTTGTTAAATACCATTACTATAGGACTTCTCAGAGCCATTTATAACTTTTTCTGATGGTGACATACTATGAAGGAAAAACTAGACGTTTTCCACACTATTTTTTTTACCATTGTTCCCCTTAATCAGACAGAATTATGTAGAATGAGTATTCTAGGAAACATATTTGATTAACATTGGCATAGTGTCATGGCATTTATAAGACAGAATTTATTATTGTAGTAAAAGCATGTAAGGATGCCTCAAACATTTCACAGTGTATAGAACATTGAAAAAATTAAAATTTACATGGCAAGATATTATTACCCACCCTTTATTGTTTACACACTGGTAAATTCTGATTGAATGTGTTATCACTGCCAAATTTATTTAGCTTTTAAAAGAAACCCAGAAGAGGCCAAAGCTTAGATTGAAGGAACAATTTACAAAATATCTTTATTTGAGAAAAACATTACCTAGGATGGGTGATAGTTCAGAGTAGCTATGTCATCCTAATAATTCTCAAAGCAATCATCCACTTCACCTACCCATAAATCCAGCTCCACTCTGTCTCACCCAAGTTCTGGAGTTTATTTTTGAAATTTTTCCTCCTGTCTTTCATTAGCCATATCATTGGTATGCTCTCCAGAGAATGAAGAATTTATACATGAATATTTGCCTGGTCAGACAAAGCAGCATGTTTCCTGGTGCTGTGTGTAGGGGTAAAGTTATTTTAGTCCTTTTTCATCTTGCTTCCTTCCTGATAATTTAATGTAAAGTTTTCTAGTGTTGTTTGCTTTTCCTTTGAGAAGAGATTTCCATATACGTTCTGAATTATGTCCCCAATCTGTCTCTCTATATTTCTCTGTCTCTCTTGTTTTTCTTCCTCTTAGAATTAGTCTCATACCCCTCCTTCCCTCCCTCCTGTTCTTTCTTCCCCTCTCTCTCCTTCATTTCGATAAGCCATACTGTCAAATTCAGTTTCAAAAGTAAATTGTAGGAATAGTGTAGCCTTGGGCAAAAGAATGCATAGCAGAAGTGGTAGCAGGAAAATGTAGGCTTTAGTATCAGAACAGATGTGCTTCATATATCACTTGTTGGCTAGCAAGTTACTTAAGAGTTATGGGTACCATAAAAGAAGGTGATGTCTAATTGGTGGGGGTATAGAGAGAATTATTGAAAAGGCATCTATGAAAGTGCCTGGAATTATCTTTTCTTTCCCTTCTAACTCCTCTACACATTAAAACAGCCCACATGAGACTTCTCCTTCCTGATTACCCTCCTGGGTCCCCTACAACTTTCTCACATAGATTTTAAACAGCCACCTCAGAACGGCTGACAAGTTTCCTCTAAAGCACCAACTCCAAAAGAGTAGTAATGGCTACCTAGAGAGCTGCATTGAGAAGAGTAGTGAGGACTGGTTAGAGCTCTGAGAATAAAAGCAACCATAACTGGTTTTCTTTTGCGTGAGAAAGATGTTGCAACATATGCATTTGCCAATTCTACTCCAAACCCGTTTATTCTCTTGCCTTTCTGAACTAAATTTTACTATGTTGACCCCATCTTCTTGGGCCCTTGCTGCAGCTTTCAAAATAGCATATTTCTACATAAGCTTATTCCCAAGAAGATACCAGTTTCAGCTGATGGTAACCCATCTAATTCCTTGCAGGGACGGGTTACATACTTATAGGCTAGATCTAAATCTAACAGTGGGATTTCATGCAACATCCTTGCAACAGTTTCCCCTGATCGTGTTATCTAATTCTCATCACCTGATATAAAGTCTCTGCTGCAATTTCTTAGTTCTGCCATTGCTGCATGAAAGCCATCATAGATGCTAAATAAATGAATGTGTTGCTGTATTCTGATAAAACTTTATTTACAAAAACATGGCATTAACTAGAACTCATCCACACATCATGGTTGGTGACCCCTGCATAAAAGGTACACTTCTGTGCACACCAACTTACCTGTGATTCTGGTCATTGGGACATGAGAGTTGACCCTGTTGCTGATACTTTCTGAGAAATTAGAACAGCCCTTAAGTTCTATGACTTCCAATAAACTATAATCAGGGCATGGTCCTTGCTGTCAGTTTGAAAGCTTTTCATTTGGCTTCATAACATTGCCTGTAACAGTGTTTCTTGACCTTGAATGCACACCAGAATCCTTTGGAGGGATTATTAATACACCAACTACTGGCCCCACCACCAGCATTTCTAATTGAGTAGGTCTGGGTTGGAGCCTGAGAATTTATATTTCTAACAACTTTTTAGGGGATATGGATGCTCCTGGTTGGGTATCACATATCAAAAGCCACTAGCCTGAGCCATCCTTTTTTTCCTAGAAAATCCAAGGCAGTCAATAATGAGACAACATTATTAAAGCAACAATAGAAGTGATTAGTCTTCCAAACACTGCCCATAGAAAACTTCTAGCACAATATTTCTACTTGATCAGTTTGTGCCTCCTATTGATAATTTGGGTGCCTATTGCAGGCAGCTCAAAAAGTATAATGTGAAATCAATGGATGTACTCATCGGTGGTAAGAATTACAGTTCAAATGAGCTCCAGACCAGCAGGCTTCCTGTGCTTTCTGTCTTCTACCAGGTCCTCCCATCTCTGTTGGCTAGAGGTAACAACCTACTGTAGCGTCTAGAGCAGAGGATTAGAGGAATGAGTCTCTACTTGAATCTAATAAAAATCAAACAATAGATTTCTTTGCATATTAATATAATCTCAATTTTCCATGTGATTATTTTTGTGAAAATACATAGGAGACTACATTGGCACATAGTTATGAATTTGACCACATTAACTACATTTGTGAAAAGTGGATTGCTTATTTCTGTCTTATGCAAATAGTATGTGTGTGATAGATGAGGTCTGTCCAGAAGAAGTCCAGCCATTGTTAATCTAATGAGAACAGTTTGTGCAACATCAATATAACCTGGCAGCCAAAGAGAGTGGGCTGGAATGCCCATGAGTGAACAATGATGACTTCACTCTACTACTTCGTGGGGGTGGTAGACGCTGTTGAGTGAGCATGTGTACTGTGGAGCCATCACATTCAAAATAACTGAGCCAGTAGAACAATGAATTTGCATCAAGTTTTTAAAAAAAGCTTGAACATTACCCCAGGGAAACTATTTATTTGGATGATTCAGAAGGCCGAGGCTATGGTCAAATGGTGATTGGCAGCTTCATCACAACAACATGCTCACTTGTGCATCACATCTCATGCAGAGGTTTTTGGCAAAGCATTAAACCACCCAAGTGACTCACCACCCCTAAAGCCAAGATTTGGTAGCCCATGACTTCTGGCTTTTCCCAAAACTAAAATCACCTTTGAAAGGGAGGAGATTTCAGACTGGCAATAAGATTTGGGAAAATACCATAGGGCAGCTGATAGCAATTGGGAGAACTGTCTAAGGTCCCAAGGTCCCAAGGTGCCTACTTTGAAGGGGACTGAGGCATCATCTTATGTACAATGTTTCTTATATCTTGTATCTTCCTCAGTAAATGTCTTTATTTTTCATATTTCGTGGCTGGATACCTTCTGGATTGACTTTGAATGTGACATTCCAGGGGTTCCGTTTTTGGAAGAGGAAAGAAAAAAGGATATTTATTGAGTACATGAAATTGACAACCATCCTGTTTCCTCCAAAATTTTTTTCTACTCACCAGCTAGTGCTTAAATTCTGTGTTTTGAATCATGTTTTTTTTTTTTTTTTTTTTGGTCTGGAAAAGCTGACCTTTAAGCTGTTAGCAATCACTTATACATAAGCAAGGAAAAGAGAAAATGAAATGGGAGGGAGAACACAGAATAGAGAGTGAATGAAGGTAAAGAGAACAGAATAAAAAGGAGATACTAAGTACTGACTTATATCTGCCTTTGCCTAAGAATAACCCTAGTGATAATTATGCTAATGCTAAACAGAGGGTAGAATTTGTAAATGCTTTTCACACACATGTAGCTTTATACAAAGATGTATAAGAAATACTTGAAAATTTATTTGAAAATTCATTTGAAAATTCACAAAATAGAAAACTTCACACTAATTAAGAGGACAGATTCTCCAGTCAGGTGCTGCTGAGTTCACTGGGAAACTTTCTTATCTCTGAAGACACACCTGGCCATAGAGCAGCCAAAAGAAAGTTCACCTGAGGAAGTCAGCGCATAGAATGAAGGTATCCCAATGGTGACTGATAAAACAGACTCTGCCCTACTTTCTAGTGTTGGTTTTTTTTTTACCTTGAAGTGTTGCCTGCAGTTTATAGAAAAGTAATCTGTATTCACTTCTTTAATCCAAAATGAAGCACTAGACTGTTCCTTGCCCAAGGTCACATATGAGTGGGCAGATCAATGATGGGACAGAAAATACAGATGTGAGGGCTAATGTTATCATAGTCTTTTAAGACTTTGATTACCTAAATTGTGCTTATAATAAAACATTCAAAGAGGAAGATAACTGATCTACTTCAATAGTTCATTTTAGGAGTTATTTGATCCTTCTTTTCCCTAATTTAATATACCAAAGAGTTCTAATATACCAAATGCCTGTTTAATAAGCACTCTTAGAAATCACAATTTACCAGTAAGGAAAAAAAATAAGAAGAAAGCAAAATGAGTAAGATGTAAACCTAGGTTTCTGTGTGTTTCAATAAGCAATTATTTCAGAGAAAATGCTACATATCTGTGTTATGATATACAACACACGTGGCAAACACAAGGTCCATAGACTGAATCTAGCCTTCCACCTTGTTTTATCTGGCCTGGCACCTTGTTTCTACCCGACAGCAGCACTGAGCCCCTTGCCCCTAGTTAAGGAGTAGTCACACTTATACAGTCCTAAAATTACATTTGGCCCTTTGAAGGCAACCATGAGGCTGATGTGGCACCCAGTGAAAATGAGTTTGACACCCCTGATATACAAGAAAATGAGCTAAAATGGAATGCTTCCTCACACACAATGGTCCAGCTCTGAGAGATTCTATTGGCAATGCTATAAATCCTTTTTAAGTATCAACTTCCAATAAAATATGGGAGGATCTTTAAATAAGTGGTTCTAGCAGACACCAATTCCATGTATTAAAAAAAATTAACACTTGCTCCAAGCTGTTACTCAATTCATTTCAGTGGGCTTTATTATATCTTCAAAAACTGTATTATCCTTTGAATCTCAATTTATCTCCTCTTAAATCAATTTGGCTGATGTTAAAGGTGAAAACTGATATAGCTTAATGGAGCATAGATTCAGAAAAATTGAAAATGTAGTGTATATTATTTTCTATCTTAGAAATAAGCTAATAGAAACTATTTTGCTGCACTAGACTTCTCTTTGCCATTGGTAAGTTTCTTGGATTAGAAACCCTCCAGCTATCAATAATAATGTCTATGATATGCATTTTACTAGAATCAATTATATTGTAATCACTAGAATAAAAACACAAGAATCCAGCTTTGAAAAGAACACATTCATAAAATGAAATCCACAGTTTAAAGGGAACATAATTTCCAGGGTCAACTTCAACTTGCAGAGATGGAGAGCAAAATGTTCTGTGAACATTGAGGAGGTAATTTCCTGTTATCACCAAAGTTTTGTGCATGTTTCTTCTCTGGTTATCAAATCTTATTTCTCCAATGAATATTAATGCTTATAGCACTTTAAAACCAAACATCTCTAGCATCTAAATTAACTGATATTCTTTATCTACATTTAATATTTAGCAGGTTTTGCAGAAGCATGTATTTTCATTTTGTTATATATTTTGAAGGTATTCATTCATGTGGAGGACTTCATCCTCCAAGTTCAATGAGACTGTAAACTGTGGCTTCAAGTTTCCTCTTAATATATATGTAAGAGCCCAGGCATTTTAACATAATGTATACACTGTCTTTTCTGAGTTGTAATTTAATTTTATCATAACACTGTGGGAGCTGTTAGTGTTTGCAGCTTGATTTCACCCCATGGTTTATGCCCTAAAGTGTCAGGCAGGTAGAAAACACAGTGGCAATCAGTTTCAGCCAGTTAAAGCTCAGGGGGAAAGGCAGAGAAAGTGTTAGAAAGCTGATGGTTGACAATGATTTACAAATAAGCTTCATAGTTCCCAGGACTTCAGGATCTGTCCAGAGGGCCATAAAATGAAGAAATATCTCCACGTGCATTGTTTCTTGTGTGACTTCAAAATACCTGGTGGAGATTGGGTGGTCTAAAACAGGCGATGCCCTTTTTAAAGGAGATGAGTGAAAAGCAGAAAATAAGTGGTTGGATGTACAATAATCAATTATTGGCAGTGTCACCAATGATAAGTAATAGTGCATGAGTATGACTTCTAAGGCACTCACTATTTGAGCTGTGGTGTCCTTGTCTAGAAAGTGGGGATGCTACTGAAATTTACTTCATAGAGCTTTTGTAAGAATAAGATAAATTGCCTAGCAAGGCACCTGGTCCCTTGGATTTCTGAATCCTTGTCTTTTTATTGCTCCTATTCTTTTATTCCTACCAGAGTTAATCATAACAATATTTATTGGGCATTTAATATGTCACAGGCACTATGGCATGCTTTACATTAATCATCATATGCAAAGGACAAAACAACCCTGTGAAGTAGGTACTTCTTTTATATGCATTTAACAGAGAAAGATGCTGAGGCTCAGAGAGGTGCTTGAAGGTTAGTAGTAGGTTGGAGATTCAGACATATATCTGTTAACCCAGAGGTTCCTGAAGCATCTGATTTTGAGAAATTAGAAGGTGTATATTCTGATTCCCCTAGCAGTCCTGCGAGTGGCTTGGATGAATAAAAAAATTGTTTGAAATGTTGGCCAATTCCATTTCAGAAACTTTCTGTAAGCCTCATTTTAACAACTAGTTATACTCAGGATTTTCTGGCCTGTTTCTATTCATATGTGTACTGAAAGAATCCATATTTTACAAAAGATTGTCGATAATTTCAACTAAATACACAGCACAGTGGAAAATCTTATCAGAAGATAACAGAAGGAATCTTTCATGTTGAAATAAGAAATGCACATTCCATAGCTGCAAGCCCATCTTTTCATAATAACATTTGCATTTATACAGTCCCTAAATTATAAGGGATGCCTAGGAATAAATGTTACCTCAATCAATTCAGAATTCAGGAGGCTTGACAAGTAGGTTACTATTAAGGCCCTAATTTTATAGGAAAAGGCACCAAGGTAAGGTCAGAACCATATCTTAATTTATATGTGTGTACTGAGTTGTAAGGAAAGATTGAAGACATTATTCCTGAGTTTTAAAGATTAAATAGCATATATGATGTACAGGCTGCTGATGCCAAGCTTAGGAATGAAGACTACATGTTTTTTTGTTTTCTGTGAAAGCATAGAAAGCCTGAGCCATTGGCTACTGAGCAATCAATCAAGAAGTATTTATACTATTTTGGTGTGCTGAGCAGATCCTAAATATTCATGAACTGTAATTTCCTCATCTGCGATACAGTAGTAATAAAAAAACCTGCCTCATTGGGTTGTTATAAGGATTAAGAGAAATAATGCGGCAGGCAGGTACACTGTTGGTGGGATTGCAGACTTGTAAGACCACTATGGAAAACAGTATGGAACTTCCTCAGAAAACTAAAAATGGA
>CM052540.1:66917858-66950387 GCA_028533065.1 Trachops cirrhosus | reverse complement strand
AAGCCAGGCAATGAAAGACAAATACCATATGATCTCGCCATTAACAGGAACCTAAACAACAAAACAAAGAAACAAGTAAAATATAACAAAGGACACTGAAATAGAGGACGGATGTCAGTGACCAGAGGGGAGGGAATTTCAGGGGAGAAGGGAAGCGTTTACAGGAGCCAATATAGAGGACACATGGACAAAACTACGGGGCTTGGAAATGGAAGGGAGGTTGGGAGGGATGGGTGGGTGGGCTGGAATGGGATTAAAAGATAGAAACTGTACTGAATAATCTAAAATAAAAAAATTGAAAAAAAAATAAAAAAATTAATGAAAAGTATTTCGTCACTAACTATACACAGAGTAAAACTAAAACACTCTGCAGTTAAAAGGCCTTGTGTCAGAGCACCTGTGCAGCATTTCTAGGTTGGAACTGGTAGTTCGTGATTTCTCTGCAGAGAATATCCATCAAAAGTTCAATTAGATGGGGATGTGTCGCCATTTTGACACCCTCGCCCTTGGAAATGCACCTTCTCCTTACCTGGCAGTAGATGAGTTGCTTGTCTTATGGTCTCATAGTTTCTGTATATAACTCAGAAACGTGGCTCTAGCCTTTTAAGCCACTATAAAGAGCTTTTTTGTGATATCTTTTTTTTCTGTTAATATCTTACCATCCAATTTTTCACTCCCCTAGACAGAGTTCAGCTATCTGCCTCTTAGTATAAAGTTCTGTGGTAAAAGAGAGAAAATGGCAGATATAATTGCATTTTAAGGAGAGTTGTCTGTCAGGTCTTTTTGGAGCTGAAGGTGAAGAATGTGGGGAAAATGAAGCAGAGATTTAGGCAGATTATTATTAGGTACTTCATTGTTGTTTTCTACCTCTAATTCACTAATAAACTCCAGTAATCTGATAGCATTCCATTTTTCTATAGGATAAAAGACACTTAAAATATTTAAACTGTCTTTAGAACTACAAAGAAAGCATTTTAGAGGGGGCACTGCCAGTGCTGAATTGGAGCCTTCAGGCCATACAATTTTAAAACAATTGAGCACCCAGGGGCTGAATCTAATAGCCACAATCAAAAAAGAATCATTTCAACAAGTTTGTAATTACATAATCTGGGCTCCGGGAGTTTGGCAGCACCAGTTACTCCATCCAGAATGCTGAAGAAATGGGTTGCACAGGCCTGGAAGCAACTGGCCATAGGCAAAAGGCAATATTTCAAACAGTGTTCTTTTCATTAACATTCATTTGTAGAAGATGACAAACCAAGAGAGTTCTATCAAAGGCAGAGAGAGAGGGGGGAGAGAGAGAGAGAGAGAGAGAGAGAGGGAGAGAGAGAGAGAGAGAGAGAACCCCTGGACATGGACAACAGTGTAGTGATTGCTGGAGTACAGGAATATGGGGGCTGGGGGAGGTGGAGGAGGATATAGGGGGGTAAGTGGTGATGGAAGGGGACTTGAGATAATAAAAAGAAAGTCAAACCAAAAGACAATGAATTGAAGGTAGGCCATACCCTCTCAGCACTGTGTATTATTAAAACTTTCTTTGTCCTTTACCCTTCCCTGAAAGTTTGTCTTCAAAGTTCCTTATTTGTATGTAAACTTATGGGTTTGATTATGGATTTACTATTCTAGGACTAGTGTGTTTTTAATCACAGAAATTTCCAACACATAGGTTCAGATTACCCCAGTGTTGAAATGTTTGAAATGGAGATGATAATGCTTTCTACTTAGTAGGGTTCTTGTATGAACTCAGTGAGATAATACACGGAAAGTGAGTACTGCAGTGCCTGGTGAATGCTCAGTTATGTCAGATATAGCAGCAGTGACAGGAGATGCTGTTTTGACTTCAGCCATGAGGGCTTCACAGCATCCAGAGGTTCATTTCTTTGGTCACAGTACAATGTTGGAATTAGGAGGAGAAAAAAATAACAATGAATTATTGATTAATAAACACCCAACACATATTTGGACAATATGAAAATCTGCCAGTCCTGGATTTGGGGACTTTTCTGCATGCCCTAAAAGTATTTTACCTTTTCATTGCTCCTGGGAGCCTCCAAGTCACACACTCTCTGGGACGTCTGCAACAACCTTTCTCCACAATTTGATGGGGTTTTAGCACTGGTGGAGGACCTTCCAGGTACAACCTCTTCCCTGCCCAAGGATAGCTCTAACAAAAATTGTTCTGGTTTCAGGGAGCAGGAATTCTAAAGCTAGATTTATTAAGGAATAAAGATATTGTTAATGAAGGACATCCTAAAACTCTGCTTCCCTCTTCAAGTTTGCTCCATTCTTCTCTCTACAGAGTTTTTCTGTTTCCTCATCATCTCTGACCCTACCCCTCTCTCCCCTTTCAGGTTGTACTTGACTTGGGTTTACAGTGGTGATTATGGCTCTGCTTCTACAAGAGCTTTCAACTTATCACATAGCTAACACCGGTGCCTTAATAATCAAAACCAAATTTTGGAAAATAAAGCTGACTGGTCCATCTTAGACTTCTTGTCCAGAAGCTGTTGTGGGATCAGGATGATGGTCATCTGTCTTAGGCAGAATAATGTTTTCCCTCAAAGAATCCCAGTCCCCAGAATTTTTGAATATGTTACCTTATATAGGAAAAGGTGCTTTGCTGATTTCATTAAATAAGGGTCTTGAGATATAAAGATTATCCTGGATTTTCTAGGTTGGTCAATGCAATCACAAGAGTGCTTATACAGCAAAGAAGGAGGCAAGAGAGGCAGAGTCAGAGAAGGGGACATGATGATGGGAGCAGAGTATGGGGGGCATGCGGGCCAGGAGCCAAGGAGTGCAGGAAGTGTCTTGAAATTCAAAAGTCAAGGAAGTGAATTCCTGGAGGTAATTATAGTAACTGCTTTCTGAGAATTTTTGTGAGTATTAATTTAGATATACACACATGTAAAGTTACTTACAACAATGTCTGGCACAGAGTAAATGTCAGTGATTATGAGCCCTATTAATAAGAGATTTACACAATGGAATTCTATGCAGCTGAGAGAAAGAAGGAGCGCATACCCTTTGCAACAGCATGGATGGAGCTGGAACGCATTAAGCGAAATAAGCCAGGCAGTGAAAGACAAATACCGTATGATCTCGCCATTAACAGGAACCTAAACAACAAAACAAAGAAACAAGTAAAATATAACAAAAGACACTGAAATAGAGGACAGGTAGTCAGTGACCAGAAGGGAAAGGGGAGGGAATTTCAGGGGAGAAGGGAAGGGTTTACAGGAACAAATATAGAGGACACATAGACAAAACTAGGGGGCTTGGAAAGGGGAGGGAGGAGGGAAGGAATGAGTGGGTGGGCTGGAATGGGAATAAAGGATAGAAACTGTACTGAATAAACTAAAATAAAAAAATTAAAAAAAATAAGAGTCTTTGAAATCTTGACGGCTGTCACTGAAACATGTGATGAGACTGAACAAAGTCAAAGGCCGTACAGTTGCACAACTCCATGGCTCAAATATTTTTCTACACGTCACTCATTTATACTTAACAGCATGTAGGATGTATTATCTCCATTGTATAGATGAGTAAACTGAATCTTAGAGAGTACAAATAGATTGCCAAATTGGGAGTGTCAGTGCTAGAATAGAAAGGTAGACCATTTTGCTTTAACAGTAAGCCTCTTTCTGAGTCATCATGCAGAATCTTTCTGTGCAACAAACCACTAGCCCCCAAAGCACTGCTCCCTTTTCTAATGCATGATATTTGAAAAGGTGGTAACTGACATAAAAAAAGCTGGAAACACTTTAACATGAAAGCACTGGATATGCAAACATTGCCAAAGATTCTGTAACTATACACATTGCTACGGATGGAATTTAGTCACCCTAAAATTTGTATGTTGAAGCCCCAACTCCCAGTGAAACACAGTTTAGATATAGGGCCTGTGAAGAGGTGAGAAAGATTAAGTGAGGTCAAAATGGTGGAGCACTAACCTGATAGGTCTGTTGCCCCTATAAGAAAAGGAAGCATAAATTTTCAAATAGCATGAATTTTGTGATTTTCTTCTCTCCTTTATCCCACACTAGCCAAATGGTAATTCCAAAATTAATTTGTTAAAATGAATATTTTTATTCAAGTAATACAAAGATATTCTGCAAGTACTGAATATATAAGGTCTGTCAGAAAGTATCCAGCCATGTACTATGAAAAATAGAGACATTTATTGATGGAGTTACAAGAAACATTGTACATAGGACAATGATGCCTCAGTCCCCTTCAAAATAGGCACCTTGGGACCTCACATAGTTCTCTTAGTCACCATCAGCTGCCTCATTGTATTTTCCTAAATCTCAGTGATGGTCTGAAATCTCTTCCATATCAAAAGTGATTTTAGTTTTGGTGAAAAACCACAAGTCACAGACCACCAAATCTGAGCTGTAGGTGGACTGAGTCACCTGGGTGTTTTATATTTCACCAAAACCTCTGCATGAGATGTGATGCATAAGTGGGTTGTTGTGGTGGAGCTGCCAATCACCAGATGCCCATAGCTGTGGCCTTCTGGATCATCCAGATAGTATCTGCAGAGAAATGTTCAAGCTTACTGCAAAATTTGATGCAGATTCATTGCTCTCCTTGCTCAGTCATTTTGAATGCCATGGCCACACAGTACACATTCTCACTCAATGGCATCTACCACCCCCACTGACTAGTACAGTGATGTTGACATTGTTTACACATGAGCATTCCAGTCCACTCTCCTTGGCTGCCAGGTTATACTGATGTAGTGCAAACTGTTCTCATCATATTAACCAGTGGCTTGACTTTTTCCAAATAGACCTCGAGTGTGAGATGCTGAGCTAGGTCTTAGGTTTGCAGAAGTATATGAGACATTGTTTTTCATTAAAGACAGTGTTTTTTAAAACATAGTTTGCATTTAATTGCAATCCATACTGGTTTAAGATGCACTGCAAAGTGGCTGGAAAACTATGCACTCCTGAGAGTACCCCCCATGCTTCCCAAACACCTACCTGGCCCCATACCCCATTATCTTAATATTATTGACTATATTCTCCATGTTTTCTTTAAAAAATGAAGAAACACCAGAGTTTTTTCTGTCTCCACCACATGAGAGCACAGCAAGAAGATAGCATAGTGGAAGCAAGGAAGAAAGCTCTCACCAAAAACTAAATCAACCTTGATCTTACACTTCCCAGCCTCCAGTACTGTGAGAATGTATATCTCTGTTGTTTAAGTCTACCAATCTGTGGTATTTTGTTACAACAGCTCAAGCAGACTAACACACATAGTTAGTAGAGGTACAGTTAGTTCTGTATTTGTTTCAACCCCTGGTATTTCAAGGTGTGTTTCTATAAATATGAAACAGTTCTTCATTTCATGTATTACATATCTGCATTCATTTCTCCATTTTTTGAGAGTAGAACCTGTACTAAGTTATGGAGATGCAAAGTCAGGAAAGACAGGTCATGGGCATTATGATGAAGGAACAAGGCATATTTGTGGGTTTTAAGGAGAATAAATAGAAAGGTTCAGCCATGAAAAAGTTTTAGGAGTGAATCTTAACTTTGCAAATAACATGCTTGACCACTGGAAGGCATTAAAGAACTCTTTGTGCCTTTTCTAACCATAGTCACCGCAGTCACTGTCACCAGACTTCAAACCGGGCTCCTTCTTTCCATCCTTAATGCCACTATGTATTTAATTCATCATTACCTAATGCCAAGGTACCTGTTGCCAGTATCCACATCCCAATCATTTTCTCCAACAGCGTGGATAAATCTTGTGACCACCAGTGTAAAAGCCTTCAGTGACTCTCCCTGTACCCTATATCAAGTCCAGTGTCTCCCTTCCAGCTACCATTTCATTTTTCAATTCTGGCTCCCATTCTGTATATAGGTTATGTCCTTGACTATGTATGATATTCTTGTATTTATTTGCCCCATGTATGCCTCTGTCATAAATTCTAAACTTCATAAACACAGGAATTTTTATCTATTTTATTTGCTGCAAAATCACCAGAATCTAGAACAGTGCCTAGATACATAATAAGCACTTGATAAATATTTTAATGAATAAATTAGTGAATAATACATTTTGAAAGAATGAATGGGTTAGAATTTCTGTGCTTATTGGCCTGCTGTTATTAAATATATTTTCTTCTGGTTTTGCTTTCATAAAGTCATAAATTCTAAAAGACTAATTTTGGCTTCTGTACTATTATATTTAAAATACAGTATAAATAAACCTTATCTACAAAGAAAAAGGCCATAACTTCTCTCAACTCTACTTATTTCAAAGAATATTTCAATGTCAGTAAAAAAAACAGTACATGGATGATCATTGGAGTTTGATCAGGTGCATTTTTTTTGTTCTGCGTGCTGCTGCCTCAGCTATGTGGGAAAATGAGCAGAATTGTCAATAATACAATTTAAAAATAAAGAAAAAAATAAAGTTCTTTACATCTTTTTTTAAGTGTTTACATTTAATGGTTACAAAATGTTTAGTACACATGTCAGTCAGATAAATATTTTTGGAGGGTGGGTGCTTTGTTTTGTTCTGTTGCTTATTAAAAGCCTGAAATAATTAAATTCATGGATATAGATGTTGATATTGATTCATTTGTAAATGGATAAGGTATGCTTACAGGATAAGATGTCTAAAGGAATTATGGGTGATGAAACCACACATGGTTATTCTGGTGGCCTTTATGAGGACATGTTCCACTGTGTAGAGACATGGATGACAATTTTCTTTATTGACTATTTATATTGTCCCAAGTGTAATACAAGTGTGTTCTGACTTTTTGTGTTTTTTAAAAGATTTTACTATTTATTTTTAGAGAGAGGGGAAGGGAGAGAGAAAGAAAGGGAAAGAAATATTAACATGTGTTTGCCTCTTGCATGCCCCCTACTAGAGACCTGGCCTGTAACCCAGGCATGTGCCCTGACTTGTAATCAAACCATGACCCTTTGGTTTGCAGGCTGGTACTGAATCCACTGAGACATGCCAGCCAAGGCTTATTTTTTTTTTTAATTTTAGTGCATGGAATTTAGGTCCTACAAATCTTTAGGCTCTGGTCCCAACCATTCATGTAATCACTACTGCATGACTCCAAAGCAGTAAGTGTTACATTTGTATTCCATATACATGGCACTACAGATGGGGCACTAGGCCATATTAGAGACCAATTCATAGCCACTGAGAATTAAATAACTGCCTTTGAAAAGCAGGCCATTAGAAATAAAAATTAAGAATAAATAAAACAATGGTGGCTTTAGTATGTTATTTGAGCTACTTAACACAGGAGGTGCATACTATTTTTTCATTTTTTATTTAAATTAATTTTCCAAATTTTTTTAGATATAATAGATATATATCATTATGTAAGCCCAGAAATAAACCTATGTCTCTATGGTCAATTAATATTCAACAAAGGGGGCAGAAGCATAAAATGGAGTAAAACAAGCCTGTTCAACAAATGGTGTTGGGGAGATCTGGACAGTTACATGCAAAAAAATGAAACTCGATCAACAACTTACACCATACACAAAATAAATTCAAGGTGGATAAAAGACTTAAATATAAGTCACAACACCATAAAAGTCCTAGAGGAAAACATAGGCAAGAAAATCTCAGATATTCCATGCAGCAACATCTTCACGGAAATGTCCCCTAAAGCAAGGGACATAAAGGAAAAAATAAACAAATGGGACTTCATCAAAATAAAAAGTTTCTGCGTGGCTAAAGAAAACACCAGAAAAATGAAAAGGGAACAAACGGTATGGGAAAATATATTTGCCAAAGATACCTCACACAAGGGTTTGATCTCGCAAATATGTAAAGAATTCACATGACCACACCAGGAAGACAAAAATCCAATTAAAAAATGGGCAAAGGACCTGAACAGACACTTCCCCAAAGAGGACATACAGAGGGCTGAGAGACATATGAAAGGATGCTTAGCATCACTAGCCATCGGAGACATGCAAAGTAAAGCCACAATGAGATACCACTTCATACCAGTCAGAATGGCCACCATAAACAAATCAACAAACAAGTCCTGGCAAGGTTTTGGAGGAAAAAGAACCCTATTGCACCGTTGGTGGGAATGTAGACTGGTGCAGCCACTGTGGAAAACAGTATGGAATTTCCTCAAAAAACTAAAAATGGAACTGCCTTTTGACCCAGCAATTTCACTGCTGGGATTATACACTAAGAATCCTGAAACACCAATTCAAAAGAACCTGTGTGCCTCAGTATTCATAGCAGCACAGTTTACAATAGCCAAGTGCTGGAAGCAACCTAAGTGCCTATCAGTGAGTGGATCAAAATACTATAGTACATTTACACAATGGAATACTATGCAGCAGAAAGAAAGAAGGAGCTCCTACCCTTTGCAACAGCTTGGATGGAACTGGAAAGCATTATGCTAAGTGAAATAAGCCAGGTGGTGAAAGACAAATGCCATATGACCTCACCTATAAGTGAAACCTAATCAACAAAACAAACAAGCAAGCAATATAGAACCAGAGACATCAGAAATAAAGAACAAACTGACAGTGACCAGAGAGTGGGGGAAGAGGGATAATGGGGGAAAGGAAGGGAAGACTCAAGTCAAGGAAAACATATAAAGGTCCCTTGGACAAAGACCACGGGATGGGGGTGGGGGGCAAAGACTGAATGTGGAACGGGAGGTGGATAGGTCAGGGGAGAGTTATGGTAGGGAAGTGGAGGTAAATGTTATTGAACAATAATAGAAAATATTTTAAAATTAAAAAACAATAAAACTAAATAAAAATTAAAAAGAATGTGCAAAGGACTTGCATACACATTTCTGCAAAGAAGACATACAAATGATTAAGTACATGAGGAGTTGCTCCAAGACACTAATCATCAATAAAAAGCAAATCCTCACCACAAGATATCACCTCACACCTATTAAAGCGGTTATATCATCAAAAAGGCAAGAGATAACAATACTGTGAAAGATATTAAGAAAAATAAGCTCATGTACACGGTTTGTGAGAGGTGGGTACTCTTAAGTTTAGAGACTTTACAGATTGAAAGTGAAAAGAAACATTTCTAGTTTCTATGTTGTTTTTCTAAAGAATCCCAGTTGTTATTTTCCTTTTAACTCATACTAGTGGTATCAGGACCTTATGATTCTTGAGAAAGGCATATTTCCTGCTCCTATTTTACAAGCAAAATAGAATATAAACTAATAAGAAAAATATTATTGGCTTAAATTTCTAGGAGCATGTAAGTCAGGGCACAAATCATTTCATTAAGACACTCCTCAAAACTACATCACACCAGATTCCCCTCCAGAGAGCAAAAGAAAAATCTTTCTTCTAGAAGTTCAAGCAGAAATCTGACAGAATTAAATCATGATAGCCAGAAATATGTTATGCTCAGGAGCCAAGGTGTGATAAGCATGGCCCCCCAGGAGAAAATACTTAGCAAAAGAAGCTGAAAGGATGGTGGCTGGCAAAACCACCTTCCCACTCTTAGGGCTAAACTTCCCAATGTGTAGGGAAGGAGGTGACAGCTATACCCAATCTAATTGCTTGCAAACTTGGCTTTCTATGAGAATCACCTGGGATGTTTTTCAATCCATAGGGTCCCCATTTGAGCAACTTTTGCTTCAGCTATAATGGAATAAGCTAGAATCACACTTATTCTGTCATCATAATCAACCAGAAAACTGGACAATATATAAAACAACAACTTTCAAAAATGAGACAGAAGTCAGAGAAAGACTATAACTCCTTAAAGAAGGAAAACAAGCAAAATAAGTTTTATGATCACCTATAATTTATGCTTAAAGAAGAATTTTACAGATTATGGTGCAGAAATGAGGATCTCTAGCAGAGCATGGGGGTCTTAAGATCATAAAATGTTGACTAGATGGGAATCATATATTGGAAAATCTGAGGCTTCTGGAATTTGTATCATAAAGAGCTGGAGAAGAAGGAGCTACACTGAGAAAAATCTCCAAGAATCTACCCATACATTGTCTTGAATGATAGACCACATGCACATAGGTTTATATATATTTCATAGGGTGGGAAAAAAACAACTAGGAAGTTTTTATCTTAGTTTCCAGAATCACAAAGAATTTGGAGAAGTTTGAGTTTTGGCTGGACAGAGATGAGACCACCTCATTGACCATCTCTGGCATTTCCGTACAGACCCCAAAATAGTCACACCTAACTTGGTAATTAAATGAGCATTGAGTAGTAGTAATAGGAGAAAAAGCAGTTGTTCTTAATTTAGACAGGAATTGATAGAATCTAAATGCCCATTTTGGCTGCAAGATATGAGGACTCAACTTTAAAATTGGGAGGAAAATATTATTGATAATACTATTGATCAAAGCAAACCACATTACATATTTGTGCAGTGTCAAATTTTACAGTCCTGAAATGTGATACTTCTTCCATTTTCCTAATTAAAAAAAAAACTTCTACACTTAGTTTGAACACTCTCCTGTTTTCTGTCCCATCTCAATAAATTATCATCATATTTTTCTTTTACTATGTGCCATAATGCCATAATGTCTTCCTGAAAATCCTTCTAACACCAAACAACAAAAAAAAAAACAAAGAAACAAACAAAAAAATCTTTCCTCTGAACCATTTTATTTGAATATTTTATTTCTCTGAAACCTTCATGAGTGCATATGAGAGTGTTGCAGTGTCATTAAGTAGTAGCCATCCCAGCAACCACATTTCTCCATTACTGTGGGACAGTACTGCGCTAAGTGCTAGTGCACCTTATCTCATTTACCTTCCACAAGGGACACGTGGACCGGGAGCTCTTACTAATCCTCGTCTCTCCACTGAGGAAACTGAGGCTTAGAGAGCTAAGGAACAGCAAAGCCAGGAGTTCAATTAAAGCAGTTTGGCTCCAGAAAACAAGTTTTTCAACTCCACTGTTGATATATTATAAGTACATATTTTGCCTCTTGATTAGAAGCTCCTTGTAGACAATGACTGAGTCTTTCCATCTTTGTATGCCCTGAACTTAGCATAGTGTTTTAGTTGCACTTGGTTATTGGCAAACATTTATTGATTATATACATACAAGCTGGAATCACAATTATAAGTATCTTTTGAATGGCGATGCTATTATAAGTCATACTTAGGTATATGTGAAGGTACCAGGTTTATTACTGATGTATTTAGTGGTTTTGTGTTTGGCAAATAACTGTTTTGCTGAATTGTTTTTTAAGATAATTTATTTGTGTTCCTATTGTGCTAGGATTTTGAAGCAAAATACATATTTGACATATAAAGTAAGTTAAGTTCTCATAGCTGGCAAATTTAGTGGTCAATATTCTAATCATTAACTATGAAATTCCTTTAGTAGAGTAAGACTTGGCAAATTGAGAAAGAAAAAAAACTAAAGCCATTGAAAGGGAGCCTCCCTCAGCTTTTTCTAGAAGAAAGAGGCCAGTTTGAATGGAATAAAGAAAAAAGGAAAAACAATCACAGGAGAAAGCATAAGCTTTACAGACTGATTTTTTTTTAAATTTCAGAACTCATTTTTTACATTTATTTTTCCTTCCTTTAAAACTAAAAATGATTAGGGAATGACATGGTAATAATGAATTTGAGACTGCAAATTCTTTTTAGCAAACTATCATGTGGTTTGAAAAGAGAAAAATAGGCATCTTTGTGTAAAACCTGGGTGGGGGGGAAGTAGTGAAAGGAGAGTGATGAATTATCCCCCACCCTTTTCATACCTCCCTTCCCTCCACAGTCAGATTCCTTAGCCCCAAACTCTGGGCCCTGGCTCTCTCCAGCATGTCACAGAGTTTCTGCAGAGAAGAGTAGCAAAGTGACAAATTTTCCTGTACCATTAGCAAAGGTTTTATTTAGCAGGGAAGACACCACTTAAACACTATTGATCCACTTGTGGTTTGAAGGAATGTTGTACAATGAATCATTAAAAATTTGTTTTTTGAGAAATTGCAAAGTTTATGACTCTGCACTTGTTCTTATTTTAGAAACCTGGGTTTGCACTTGAAGTGTCTGTGTCAAAATTAGAAACAAAAAAAATTAAGAGACCAATATATCTCCTCTTCTGTATTAGATATTAGCTGGGAAGAAAAAGGGCCTAGCCTGGGAGATGCCCAGAGATGAGGCCGTGGACTCACTGCCTCAAAAAGCTCAGGTGACTCAAGGTAAATCTCGTTGAAGGCCCCTCTGGGAGTCATACTCAAGTTGAAAAGCCAAAAATTGTTCATAGAAACAGGAGTAGAAATATCCAGATTCTATAAATGCCTCCTTTTCAGTACCTCTCAAATCAAGCAGTAACTAAATAATTTTGTCAAGAACAGTTATAATAGGCTTAAATGATTTTTCTGCCTCTGGTTTCTTGCTCCTCTTATTAACCTTTCACATTCCTACTAGAGCTGTTTTCTAAAACACAAATATGAATATAACCTTCTCTAGCTTTTAAATGTCTAGTGCATCACTGTTGCCAAAAGGGTAACATCTAAATATTTTAAAGTGTTAGAGTGTTTCAGAGCTTGGCTTCCCACAAGCAATTCCCCTGCTTCATTCTCATCAGGGTTGAACAGTGCACTCAGAAAGGCAGTCTCATATTTTTGTGTCCATCTTCATTGTGCTATACTGTATTTTTGTTATGTTAGCATACAGGAACAATTGTATTTAAGTTAAGCCTCATGTAGGCAATAGCTTCTATAGTCACATATTGGGGTCCTAGGGCCCCACCACCACTGCCACAATCAAGCCATCCCCAGAATAGAGTGATACACAAGGAAATACATATAACACTGGAAAAAATGTGCCCCTGAGACAAAAATTTTAATGCATAGTAAATAAATGTAATTATTACTTCTCATTAATTACTTCTCATTAATGTAAGCAGTGTAATAGAATCAATGTTGCTGTTGTATGTCCCTAGTATTTTTTCCTTCAGTGGGAAAGACGTCATTCCTTTCCTGGAGCCATGTAGCTCTGAGAGGGCTTCTGTATCTCTCCATATTGCTACCTCATTAGGTCTGGTCGGTTGATCTAGCACAGGGGTGTCGAACACATTTTCACCAGGGGCCATATCAGCCTCCCAGTTGCCTTCAAAGGATCGAATGTAACTTTAGGACTGTATAAATGTAACTACTCCTTAACAGTTAAGCAAGAGCTCAGGATTACTGCAGGGTAGAAACAAGGCGCCAGGCCGGATAAAATAAGGTGGAGGGCCGGATTCAGTCCAAAGGCCTTGTGTTTGCCACCTGTGATCTAGTGTGTTTCTGACTCAAGCCAGGTGAGTCAGTCTTTTCCTGTAATTTTTCAACTACTCTCTTGCACGAAAGACAACTTCCTTCATGCCAAACATAGAAAGTATGAAAGATGAGCACTAGCAGTGTTATAAGTAAGCAAACTTAAGAGATCGAAGCTCATTGGATTCACAGAGCAGAGAAGAGGTTTGGGGGCTACAGAGCAAGAATAGGAAGGTCCTATTCTTCATGTCATTCAGGTCCCTGATAGAAATGGCCCCTGATTCATGCCCTGTCTGCCATTGCATGAAGTCTCCCCTGTTGTCTGAATTTGTCTGGTATTAGCTTCTGTTGTTTGTAACCAAAAGACTACAGTCAAAACACAGTTATATTATGGAATTGGATCCAAAATCTTTTTGAAATTTAGTATGTAAAGTAACCTTCAAAGAAATTCTGAATTCACAGCAGACCACTCACATCTTCCTGGATCTCTCAAAATATGACCTCTATTTTACTATATTTGAGATACTTTTATTGTTGTGTTGAAGCTTTATTGAGGTATACTTGGAAAAGAAAAGCATGTACAGGGGATTTTTTATATACATTGCAATGTCAAGCTAATTAACATATCCATCACCTCACATAGGGGACAGTTGTGTGGGGCTGTGGAAGAAAACTTAATACCAATTCTTAGCAAATTTTAAGTATTGGATTGGCCAAAAAGTCCATTTAGTTTTTTTCCATAGAATAAAAGACATATTTTTTATTTTCAACAATAGTTGATAGGATATTTTGAGTATATCGGGTATCTCATGCGACTGGCTGCTAGTGGGTAGAGGCCAGGGGTGCTGCTAAACAACTTCCATAAGAGAGCCCCACAGCAAAGAATTACTTGACCAAAATGTCAATAGTACCAAGAAACTTTGAAAACCACTTTTGATACATTCAATCTCGGCACCTTCTCCATATGCTGCACAAATCTTATTTTGCGTTTCAGTTGCATTTTTACCTTTCTTGAAATAATAAAGCATAGTATGCTGAAAGTATACATATCTTCTTCCACCTTCAATATTAAAATGGCTGCACAAAAATTCACCAATTTTGATGTTTTTTTTAAATGTGCATGGACATGACAGCTGTCACAATACAATCTAACAAAATTGTTTCAAAATGAAGTTAAAGAAAACTAAGCACTACTAGAGCCATCACATGGAAAAAACTAAATGAACTTTTTGGCCAACTGAATATATAATATAGTATTTTTTTAATTGAAGTAACTGTGCTATATATTAGATCTCCAGAACTTATTTATCCTGCACAACCGAACCTTTGTACTATTTGGTCAACATTTCCTCACTTTCCCCACCCTCCTAGCCCCTGGCAACCACCATTCTACTCTCTGTTTCTATGAGATTGACATTTTTAGATTCTCCATGAGATCATGCAATATTTGTCTTCATGTTTCTGGCTTATATCATTTAGAATAATGTCATCCACGTTCACCTGTGTTGTCTTAAGTGGTAAAATTTCCTTGAATTTATTTTTTATGGATTAACAGTGTTCTACCATATTTATATATACCACACCTTCTTTATTTATCCATCAATGGACATGTATGTTGTTTCCATATTTTGGCTATAGTGAATAATGCTGCAATTTATATGGGAATGTAGATATCTCTTTGAGATACTGATTTCATTTTATTTAGATATTTATCTAGAAGTGGGATGGCTGGATCTGTGGCAGTTCTATTTCTAATTTTTTGGGGGGACCTTGATAACACTTACTTGTCATTTTGATAATAGCCAATTTAACATTTTAGTGAAACATTTATGCAGTACTTTTTTATGACACTGGGAAAATTGTTAATACTTCTCCTTGACCAGTAATAAACTGGAAAGTTTGTTAGCATTAAATAGTTAGAAAATGTTGAGTGAGTTTTTAGAGTGATGAAATGAATGAAATGTTGAAAACAGGTGGTGATGAAAGGGTCTGAATAATCATTTGGTGATAATCTCACAGAACCTGCCTAAAGAATGAAATCCTTTGTTTCTGAATTCTGCATCTTACTAAGTGATGTAAGTTACACTCTGTGATGGCCAATTCCTATTATACATGAATCCTTCTTTCTGAGTTTGCAGTATTAATGGAGATGGGCAATTATAATCATTGATTTCCCTTTTAGCTTTAGGAAGGTCATCCAATATCTATTTTTTTCTATCAACAAAAATTAAGCTAATACTGTGTTTCAGTTTGTATTGCTACCAAGTAGTTTGTGTGAATTTGTATTTAAAATATATATCCCTTTAATTCATTTTTGCATGAAATATCATTATACTTATATATTTTATATTTTAATTGGCTAAATAACTGTGAATAATAATATTAAAGTCCACTATCAACATTTTTTTCTTCTTAATTGTATTCTTAGCATCAAACATCCAAATGTCTTTTGTTTTTCTCTACTTAATGTAAGCCCATTTTTTGGATGGATTATTGGTTCGTTGTTTTTTCCATGTGATCCTGAGGGACTAGGGCACAAATGACTTTACTTGAGAAATTTTACTGACAATTTAGTATTATAGAAAGGATAAACTTATAATTATAGAACTTAAAGCCTCTATATTAGAAATTATTTCACTCAGAAGTATTTATATACTTATATAAAAGTGTTTATATTATTATCTTAACCTTGTCCTCTGTGTCCTTCTACATTTGAATGGAACATTGTGTTGATGCAAAAGGATAAGATTCTGTGGGGCCCAGGGCTGATCTGGGAACCTGAAACCATTGGAGAGAACAAAACTGGAAGACTGAGTAACACCAAACACTGTTCAGGGACATAGATGTCCAAAATGCTCAGAAAGGAATCAAAAGGACAGTGAAATCCTGGTGAACCAGAGGGTAATAAATTGGAATAAGGAGCCAAAAGCCAGATATCAGTATGGTGCCTGCATGCAGTTCATTCTCCACCCAGTAACTATTGTTTGATGTTGCCATGCACTGAAGATAAAATAATAAACAAAATAAGAAAAACATACCCATCTTTAGAAGTTATCATTGAATAGTCAGTGAATACATAAATGGCTGTAGAATGAATTAATTAACAATGAACATTTGCAAAGTATCAAATCACAGGTAAAAAGCAAAAGTAACAGATAAGCTAAGGGTAGAACAGAAAAGACAGAGATTCTGACTTTTGTGTTTTATGGGACAACCTGGATTTGTGAGTAGAGCCTGATATGAAGAAACAGAAAGGTAGCAAATGATCAGGATAAAATTTTGTCTGTTACTGGATGTAGGTGAGGCAATAAATAATTTGACAACCGGAAATTATTTTTCAGTTTTCCTGTTTTCTCATAATTGATTTTTTAATATGATAGATCGGAGAGGTCATCATTCCCTTTAATGAGTGGATGCTCTCACAGAAAATCTCTATAGTCCAGAGCTCGCTCAATATGTCACACAAGATGGGCATTAACTCTACTGGAGTCCAATAGACATGCTCAGTTCAGCAGACCTTTCCTGCCTCTTTGAACGTTAGACAATGATCCTCTCAACTTAGTGTTCTGTATTCATTAATTTTCTTAACACAGTTGCTATAAATTTCCTTTTTTAGTAAATGTATTAGAGGTGACATTGATCAACAAGATCATATAGGTTTCAAAAATACTTCTCTATAAGGCATTATCTCTACATTGCATTGTGTGACCACCCACCCAAAGTCAAACTATCTTCTGTCATCATATGTTTGGCCCCCTTTACCCTTTACTACCACCTGCTTTTATACAGCAGCACTTCCCAGGCAATCATAATATCATGTCAGCAATCATGGGAACCAGGAACTCATGGTCAGTGAGTCTGGGTTACGAATGTCCAAGCAGTTATCTCTGTTAAACAGACTTATGTCACCTTTTATAGTTTAAAAAAAATGCTACCACACTGTTTGTAATAGGTTACTTCATAAGAGAGGGCAAAGAAACTATATACAATTATAGCAAATATTCTTAGTTACCTGAAGCTTATTTGAAATAATTGCCATTGTTTTTATTCAGCTGGAGAATCAGGTAAAGTGAGAAACTTATCACTCAGTTCTTGATTGATTAGACTTCCAAATAATCCCAGAAAATCCCAGAAGTCCATTTAAAATTTTAAAATTTTATTTGTATTTTTAAACTAATATTTTTTTAATGTTCAGGTATTAAAATCATGAATTAATTATCCAAGAGAAAAGGAACTTTGCACAAAGTGCAAACTTTGCACAAACTTTGAAACAAAGAACTACTTTCTCTATTTTTTTAATCTAAAGGGATCTTTACTTTAAAATATGCCATTGTATAGTTTCATCATTCTCAGTGAATTTACCTCAAATATTTATAATACTTTTGAGAAAATATTGTGCAAATCACTTCTTCAAATAATTCATAAAACAAAATTAAAACTTTTTCTGTTATATACAATGTTGCAATCCATATAACAAAATAAGAAAATATTTTCAATCACCAGTGTTATATATGTGTGAAGCAGTTTGTCATCCCCTCAAATCAAGCATGAAAATGATAGATTGAGGATATAGCAGTTATTCAAGTCTGATCTTGTGAGCTTGTCTGTGGACAACTCCTTTTAGCTTTGTTTTATTGTTCTACACTTATTTTTCTCTTCGCTCTGATCTTTTTTATTAATTTGTATACCATTCCATTATATAGATCTATTTTGAAATTAAAATTAAATAATGAGGAATGATCTTAATAAATAAAACCAGTTTCTCAATTTAGTTCTTTATAAATGTTCACAATGGACATGAAAAATTGGAACTAGTCAATTCTTCCTCAGTGAGTACTTTGTGAAGGATGGTTCAATAGCTGCATTGCTCCTGAACAGTCACACTGTTTCCCTGTGAGACTCATCCTTGGGAACTGCCGTACACCCATGCAGAAAAGCTCTAAGTAAAAATAGCAGTTGGAAAGGCAATCCCCTCTTTCTATGCCTAGGATGGCCCTTCATCACCCCCAGAAATAGCCTAATGCATCAGCATGTGATGGGATACATATTTATTCTGCCATTTCAAAGGAGCGTATTTTACAGAAAAAAATATCCATTCCCACAAGTATATATTAAGCATATCTTATGTGCAAAAGTTTCAAGCACGGAGAAGCAGAATCCATTTTGCATTTTAAAAGGACCATTCTGATTATTGAGTAGAAACTGAGGAAAAAAGTATGAGTAGACATATGTATAACTTGTTAGGATTTTATGCAAAGAAAAAAAGAGAGCTTAAGTGAGAACATATGGGTGCTCTTAAAGGCATAACTTTTCAAGACTGAGCCTTTGATTTAGCACGTGGCTCCTCAGAGACCATGTTTCCCATTAATCCTGGATTCCTGACTACATTCTGGGGTGTTGAATTGGCTGGAAATCTAAGTGTAGAACGATTGTATTCTTAAAGTAAACTGATTATGTTATCAAGATAAACTTGTTACCTCAAAGCTGGAAACCATTATTTGTCAATGGCTTACATATCTTTTTTCTTTCTTTAATGAGTCTTAATGCTCTCAGAGAGATTATCTACAATAAACTACCAATAAAGTACTAATAATGAGAATTTCTGAACAGAATTCTCACAGGAAACTTCAAATCCAATAGCAATTGCAACACACCACTATTTTTCAGTTCTGCCTTCTAAGACCTGAGGACTCAGTGGTTAAAAATTAAGGCAAAATATTTCTAAAGTTTATCCTAAAGGTAAGAAATGAAATGATGTTTTTTTTTTCAATTTTCTTCATTAGAAAAAATACTGTTTTTCATTCCAAAATGTGTGCTCTTCCTTGGAGTCTAATATTGAGGCATTATTAGAGTGAGATTATCATCTCTGTAAATGTCAGTGGAGCACATTGAAAGTCAGTAGGTGTTTAAAAAGGGAATGCTACAAAGTGGAAATTCATAACATTTAATTATAAATTGCACAGTATCATTCATTAGAATATAAAGGCTTTCTTTTCATTATGAAAACACAGGGATTTAATACAGGTAAAAAGTAATTTTGGTGCCCAGAAATATAATATTCTGTGAATAAAACTTCATTTTCTCCACAACAGGGAAATAATATGCATTCTGTTCCACATCTTTGTAAATAAAAGGCTCACTCTTAGGCATGTGTCCAAGCAGACCAAATACAGAAATGGAAATACTATATTTATTCTTAGAATTACTTTTACATTTGAATCAGTATGTGTTCATCTTCGATTTGCAACCTTTACAGATTGAAATTTGGCCCCAAAAGGGAATGGAGTAGGCTTTATTTTAAGGAGAAAAACACTGCCTTAGTAGTTTGACCCCAAGTCTCATTTATTCTTTATGGGTAAAAAATACACAATTTGTCACAATAATAAATATCAGGCTATAAAATTATGTTTTAGATGGAAATTTGGATTGCCTCAGCCAACCTCACCCCTCCTTCCTTCACTACCACGCAAAAAGCTACTATGTCCTCAACTAGAGGCACCTGCTATATAGTGATATTCATCATGGCAACAGAATAGAGTAACTGAAGTAAGTTCAAGTCTTGACTCTACATTACTTATTGTGGGGCCTTTATTCTTTCTAAACATTACTCTTCCCATCTTAAAGATAGAAATAAAAATTTAAGAAATAAAAGCGTATGTGAAAATGCTTGCTAAAACTCAGTTCATGAAGTTGAGATAAGTTTTATTTCAATCATATTTGCTTTCTTAAGTGAAATTTTCTTAACCATGGCCTTCTTTTTTTCCTTCCTGGGATATAAAATCACTGTCGTCTGTACTGTAGTATCTCACTGCCTAATTATTGATTTTTTAAAGATTCTATTTATTTATTTTTAGACAGAGGGGAATGTTGGTAGAAAGAGTGGGAGAGAACCATCAATGCGTGGTTGCCTCTCATGTACCCACTATGGAGGACCTCGCCCGCAACCAGGCATGTGCCCTGACTGGGAATTGAACCAGTGACCCTTTGGTTCACAGGCCAGTGCTCAATCTGCTAAGCCACACCACCCAGGGTCGCCTAATTATTAATTTAATCACAACTAATTTAACTGTAAATAACACCAAATAGCATAGTTCTAATATAAAGGAATAGAGTGCTATCTTCCTATTTCAATCTTTCAGACACAAACATTTGCATGTTTATTGTTAAACCTGTGAGAAAGTGCAGAAGCGGACTAATTAGAAAGTAAAAAAGTCTTGTAAATTAAAAACTACTGGTCCACTTTTAAAGAGTTATACTTTTTAAAATTTCTGACTTAATGTCAGATGCTATTTTACAATTTATTTTTGGCATATATCAATACATTCATTCATTCAACATACAAACATTTATTGAACAGCATAAATGCCAGATAATGTTCTAGGCTCTGGGTTATAACAATAAATAACCTAGATAAGGTCTATCTAATTAGAATTATTACCATTTCCACAGATAGGGACCTATCTCCATATATATAGATATACCATAATGAATATATGCCATCTTCACAAATGAACATTCAAGCTGTTTCCAATGCCTGACAATTAAGGGCAAGAAAAAATCACAGGGAAGTCTCAGTATGTAAGTCTTTCTATACTTATACAAATGTTCACTAAGTTACTAGATCAAAATTATTAATATTTCCTATTATACTAGACATTGCCTGGTTGCTTTTGAGGAGACCGTGCTAATTTAAACTCCCAGAAATAATAAATATCATATGATACAAAACCTTTGCTTCTGTGGTAAGTTGAACAGTTAGATCTCTGATTAAATTTTTATAATTTTATTAATAATTTTGAGCATTGTCAGTCACTTATCCTTTCCTTATTGATATGTAGGCATTTGATATATTGGGTTGACCAAAAAGTTTGGCTCTAGTAGTGCTTGGTTATCTTTAACTTCATTCAAAACAATTTGGTTAGATTGTATTGTGCCAGCTGTCATATCAGCATGCATTAAAAAAATAAAAAACTAATCAAAATTGGTGAATTTTTGTGTACCCATATTAATATTGAAGATGGAAGAAAATATGTCACATGTTGGTGATATTATGCTTTATTATTTCAAGAAAGGTATAAACACAGCTGAAATGCAAAAAGAAAAAGTTTAGTGCAGTATATGGAGAAGGTGCTGTGACTGATGGGACATGTCAAAAATGTTTGTGAAGTTTCATGCTGGAGATTTGTCACTGGACAATGTGCATTATTATATATCTATTCTTATAAATCAATTCTAAAATAATTTTGTTGGTATTTTTATGAGAGGGCAACATTTTATTTTTAGGTTATTTTAGGGAACATTGATATTTTTACAGCAATAAATCACCTGTTTCAAAAACAAAATATGACTAAGTCTAATTTATAATTTCTACAACTTCTATGTTTTCTTAAGTTCATTCTGAAGAATGTTATGGTTTTATTGTAATGGTAAAAGGATATTTTCACTAAGGTTTCTTATGAGTCATTGTTTAGAATATAAAAAATCTTTAATAAGGTCTATTAAATTCTAAATGATTTAATTGGTTTGGGTTTTCCAGTTATAGTCATATTAACTTCGAATGATTATAGTATTTTCTTATTTAAATAGTCATAGTACTGTTGTATTTGTTGGTCCATACAGAATAATATTAAATTACCCTGTTGATAAAAGATATTCTTAAGAAATTACAGAAATGGACTAATTTGTTTCAGAAAATGCTGAGATCACTGTGGATGGTAGGTAGTTTGATTTGTTGATGTTTCGTCTCCTTCCAAATCCTGATGCATCCTGATGGCAGGGATTGTTGAGAAAAGAGGCCCAGGGATGGAAACCACTCTATTCGACTATCCAGGCAGTTAAAGACTGACTTTTCACTCCTGGCCTGTGGGCAGTTACATCTGAAGGGGGTTGATTGTCATATATTTGGCAGCTTATAAACAATGAGGGCTGTGAGCTCCTATTGTGAATGGTGCCATACAAGGGGCTGAGTGAGGACAGAACTTTCCCTTGAGATTTGATTTAAAAATAAAAGTGAAATGTTGTTAAATCATTTTTGACAGTGCCATACAACTTTGTCCCTTCCCATCTGTCTGCTCAACAAAGACATGGAGATCAGAGCTAACCTCAGTGCAGAACAAGTCAGTCAAATGGCCTCAGGCCTAATGTGGGGGTGAGAAAGAGCCTTTATTAGAAAGAACTTTGATAAGCAATTTTGGTATTGAGCATGGGAGAAAATAAAGTAGTTTTTGCCACACTTGTAGAAGCTATTCATGGAAAAAATAGGAGAAGGAAGAAATTTTTAAAGATAAAAGTATATGAAAATATTTAAAGAATGCATAAGACTGGGGGCTTCAAGATTCTGTGTTTGAATTTTACATGTTATGAGGAAGGGCTGGATTTGTGGGAAAGGAGGAAGGAAAAAATTAACACATGGTTTGCTAAAATATGGAACAAAAGTTTTTCCAAGTGTTCACAACAATAGGTCAGAAGCACATCTCAGAATAGAATTAGAATACAGACATCAAGTCCTAACTAGTTGTAACTCAAATTTCATTCTTTTTTTAAACAAGACATGGTAATGTAGTAATCTTGGAAAAAAAGCAATTTGATGTTCTTAGAAAATACTATATAAACATATTATTTTGTAGGCTACTTCATAATCTGCAGCATTAGAGAATTACTTAATATTCTCAGAGTATTCAACTGAATCCATAGTACCTCACAGTGTAGGTCATGGGTGTCAAACTCATTTTCACCGGAAGCCACATCAACCTCAATGTTGCCTTCAAAGGGCCAAATGTAGTTTTAGTGCTGTATAACTGTAACTACTCTTTAACAGTTAAGTGAGAGATCAGTGCTGTCAGCTGGGTAGAAACAAGGTGCTAAGCTGGATAAAAACGAGGTGGATGACCAGATTTGGCCTACAGGCCTTATGTTTGCCACTTGTGGAGTAGGCTATAAATTATATGCTATTTTAAAAACTCTCTAGGGTTATCACTGCATTCTCTCTCACATCTCACCTTCTTCCCCAGCAACTCCCAATATCCTCCAGTAATTATTGGGGGTTTCTCATATCCCTTCCTCTTGAAATCAGATAAGAGCAGAACACTTTTTTCTATGACCTAATAATCCTAGTTCAGAGAAGATTGCAAAGATACAATGAAGGAGGAGAGAAGGTGGTATGCCATGATGTTTGGATGGTCTCTTTCATGGCCTGATAATTTCCAACACTTGTTTCTGTCTCTCTTCTTCACTGTGTTCATTTCTTTCAGAGGGTTGAATAGCTGGGTATTGAAATCTCACCTTTCAAAGATCTCTAATGCATAATATTCTGCCCACTGAGCTAAGTTAGTTACAGGAGTCTATCAGTTTTTTTAACTTTGGTTCAACTCAAGCCCATACTGATATTTCTTTTTTTACCTTCTTGTTCTACTTCCTCAATCCCCAAATGCTTGATCATATACTGTCTTGCATAAGCTTCAGTTTGTCTTTGTTACTCATGTTTGTCAGACCAGACTAGAAACTCTTCCTCATAGGCAAGAGTCTTGACTTTTGATGTTGTTGTTGTTTGGTATTACTACCTCCCTTTATCCAGCCCCCAGCCCCAGCACTTAGCAGGAGCTTAACCATCAAGTCAGTAAGTAGGCTTTAGGCCACTGTTGGGGAACTGAACTGAATGTACCTAGCAGATAAATTATACCACTTACTGTTCCGATTCCTCCAGAGCTTAAATTGACTCTTTGAAAACCTTACATATTGAAACCCTTAATCCTGAAATTATGGATGTTGTTACATGAATTCCTAGAACCATAACAATCTCAATAGTGCTTTTTAAAACTCCTTATTCTCAGACCCTGGCTCTGGGAGATTGTCTCAGTGGGTTGGTATGGATCCCAGGAATCTGTATCATTAACACACATCCCAGGGTTTGTAGCCAAGCTGGAGAAACACTGTACTAGGTAAAATAAGTCTACATCTAGGAAGTCCTGAAAAAAATATTTTTCTCATTCATAATTATTTATGACATTGCAACCAAACTCAAAGGAAATAGCAGATATTTCTATACTCAAGACCCTTTATAAAATTATTAAAGGACTTTAAAAATCAATGAATTTTCAGAGGGTTTTAAGCTAATTTTTTCTTTTATCTCTTTGTATCTATCCATCTACCTTTCTCTATCCATTTATTTGTCTGCCTACCTACTCAGCTTTTTATTTATTGGCATCCTATGTATCCATTATTAACTTTGTTAATTTAAGGCAATCTTAAATTATGCATATGGTATAGCAAGAAGTCACAACCAAAATTATCACAAGAATGAACCTGACTCAAAAGTTTTAAGTATTATCTCTTATTTCACTGAGTTTTTTCTCCTTTGAATTGAAATGTCTTCGGTATCTGAGTTTTATGTTGCCCTTCTTATGAGTAACTTGAGCAATCTAATAGACAGATCCTGTGATTGGAAGTATTTACCTGCTCTTTACTCTAATGCTTCATTTTCATCACCAAGCTTTTTATTTGTATGCATTAGTTCTATACTAAACACCTCTTTCTCTTGATGTTTATCTTTCACAGGTAAAACTAACCTGAAAATCTTCTGAGTCATTACTAAGTCTATGTTGCAAATGTTAAACAATTTGATTCCCTAGTTCATCTTTCTGTTTCCTTAATGCACTTAAGCCTGTTTACTCATTTACCTGCTCTTTTCAATTTATTTTACTGCTGTGATCTTCCGTTACTTGAAACTAAAGAGATGTTGTTTTATTAGACTTCCCTACCAACGGGATTATCAACTTCAAGGTGTGAAATATCTGGAACTGATCAAATTGAAATCTACCTGAATAGATTTTCAGTAATAAAACTCCATATAAAACAGATAAAATGTTATTAATTCATAATGAAAATTAAGACTGCCAACTGAACTACAATTCTTAGATCATCTGGTCAGCACACCCACATTGTTTAGGAAAACGAGAATGAAAAGGCAAAGTAGACACTTACTTGATGAGCAGGAAACTAGATAAATGGAATTATTGGTGATCTAAAGGGCCAGTGTCCTTGCCCTAGCTGATGGAATTATCAATTCTTTGAGATATTGCTGCCAATCAAATCAAAATCCTCAGGACAGAAAGAGAATCATCAGAGAATTCTCTCCTTAAGTTAATTCTAGCCATTCATTAATAAATTAAGATTCCCATCACTTTGTTTCATTGGCATGATCTTTCTGCAGATATACAAACACTATTGATAAGGTGTTTGCTTTCTTTGATATTAAGCATCTTATCCTACCTTTGTTTTCTGATCCAGACCCTTTGCTATGTACATGAAATATATTATGTTATCTAACCCTGAACAACAGCACGGTGAGGCCTTTTGAGAAAAATGAGGTCAGAAATGTTAAGCTATTCACCCAATGCCCCCATGTAATACAGGCTTCCTCTACTAGGTGAGTGTTCTAAATCCCATCCTTATCTGTGTACCAGCTGGTGGTGGTGTTGTGAGAGGCTGCATTCTGCTTCAATAAATTTTTCTCAAGACTTTCAGTGTGTTTGTCCATTACATGATAGGTGATTTACAAGCACACCTGCTCACACTGTGCTGAGTGTTCAGCAGTTTCCAACTAAAAACAGCATGACCCCTGTGCCCCACCCTCCCTATTCACCGGATCTCACCCAGAGCAATTTTTTGTTGTTGTTGTTTACCTGGATGAAAGAAGTCCTCAAAGGGAAACATTTTGCCAATGTGGAAGAGGTGAAACAAACAAAAAAACAGCAGAAGCACTAAAAGGCATCAAAATCGACGAGCTCAAAACTGTTTTTGAGCAGTAGAAAAAATGTCTTGATAGCTGTAGTGCATCAAAGTGAGAATACTTTGAAGGTGACTGAAATTTAAACAGGTAAGAATAAATACACAATTATTTATAAACAAATTCCAGGGTTTTTTGTGTTCCTCCTCATATATGTTAACACAGTATGGTATGTAACTTTAATCACCAAAGAGGAAGAAAGTAAACTTGAATCCATTTCAGAGAAAACATTTGGTCTTGTGAAGTATGCAGGAAAAGTAGAAAGTTGGACAACAAAGGCAGTTTTTATTAGTAACTGATCCATATATTTCTTCTTGGTTTCATGGCAACCTGGAAATATGCTGAAGTGTATCTATTTTTTCCTTACAATTTTCCAGTAAGTGTACTACTTGTTTAACGATTCTAGCTCAGGATTGTACTTGAAAATGAAATACAATTATATGCATAGACTGACATGAGGAGATTGGAAAGCATTTCATTGTGCAATCAAGTCTATGATCTGCACAATGAAATGGAAGTTAGTAATATAAATCAATATAGAATGACTGTTGGGTTACTTAAGTATTACATAATGAAGTATTAAGGTTTTAGAGTGGACATTTATTTTTTTGTGTGTTTTCCCAAGCATTTCAGGACACTGAGCATCCCTAGTTCCTGGTTACTACTAAATGCATCCTCCAAACTTGTGACAACCTATGTCCCTGTATAAGATTTGCAAATCCCCCTACTGTGGGTAGGCAATTCTGCACCCAGCTGACAACCACTGAATGGAGACATACTTAGTAAAGGTAACATTTCTAATAATTCAAAAGTGATAAACCAGGCCCATAGTTTCAGAAATATTAGTAAATGCTTTTTCTGCTTTCCAACTCCAGCTAATATCATAACAAATAAATTAACCTTTCTCTAATCAGCTAACAAGAACTTCCTTTTCACATTCATGTTGAATAGCCAAGGCAATTTTTTTTACACTAGGATACTAAATCAAATGTTAATTTACATTACTGGGTTTTGGACTCAAGATTATATGTTTCCAATATGAGCTCTAGCTTGATATTGTTGATGATTGATGGTTATATTAATTATATTATGGAATAAATAAACTAGCAAAGAAAACTTTTCATTTACTTAAGAAAATAATCTTGATTTTTTTGCAATGTGCCAAACCCTATAAAGCATTATAGATACATACATGAGTAAGAACTATTCTTTTTTTGTGGAGCTTAAAACATAGTATGGAGGGTAGGATATTAACCAAATAATAGCAAGATAATTTGATAAATAATATAGAAAATGTGTGTATAAAATGTTATGGGAAAATTCAAGGATCAGTGATACTCTGTGGAGTTAAGGAGAATTTCCAAGATATTTAAGTTCAGACTTGACATATGAGAAGTTTGCCAGATGGAAAATGGCTTTCTGTGAGAGAGAACTTGATGGGCAAATGCACAGAGGTAGTAATAGCAGTAGTTTCATGGATGGACTAGAAAGAGATGACAAGAAATGAGACTTAAATGATGAGTGTGCATTTAAACAAATAAATGATAGGAAGAATGGCTTTGGTAAATATGAAGCCCACTGAGGAATTTTAAGTGACAGTGACCTAATTAGTTTTTCAAGTGACTTAATTAGTTTTCAAACTTTATACCACTCTATCATACACATTAATCATATCTGGTTCACTCAGTAAACACTTCTGAGTTTCTGTTACAGACTAAGCTTTTCATTTTCTTGGAAATTTGTGAAAAGTGTTTCTGGTTGCTTGTGGTCAGATTGTCCTGACCCCCTTAGGCTCAATGCCTACGGAGAATATTAAGGAACTTTTCACACTAACACAAAGTTTTATTTTCTTCTGTCTTATGATATCTGCTAGTTTTTAAGCCCAACTTTTTAGATCTTTAAGATTTATATATTCTTAAATGAAACATTTAGATTTTGTTTTGAGGAAACAAGGTTACCTTGCTATAATTGTATACATCTTCACACACACCATTTTTATGTAAAAACAATTTTTACTTCAAGGACATTTCAAGAAATTTAAGAGAAGTGCTTGTAAAGTGAGTTGAATAGTATGGGATACTTTCAATTACTAGTCACGTGACTACCTTTATTCAGCTGCATTAATAAATGAGTTGAATGGTCCTTTGGATAACTCAGAATAATCTAATTTTATCTTTTACCCTGCAAATGGAAACATAGATATCTCTAAGCTTATATTTTCATTTTCCCCTATTTTCAAAATTTTACAAATTTTCATTTGTAAAATGAAATTTACAAAATTTTCATTTTCACAAATTTTCAAAATTTGTGACAATTTGAGATGTGTATGTTGGAAATTGAGAAAGGTATTTTACAAGCAATTTCTGTAAACCTTTCTGGCAATAAAATTTTATATTTTAAAATTAAATCTCATGGTAGGAAAAATAAATAAATTCAATGAAGAGCCAAATAAAGAATCTAAGCTTTTCTATTGTTAAAGGAAATACTTTACTTTCTGCCCTTTAGTTTATATCTACATTTCTCTTAACAGTTTTTCTACCTTATTTATTTTTCTCATGTATTTCCTTCCTTACTTAGTTTTTTTAAAATTTATTTTTAAAGAGAGAGAAATGAGGGAGGAAAAAAAGGAGAGAAACATCTATTGATTGCCTCCTGCACACCCGCAAATGTGCAACCCCAGCATGTGTCCTGACTGGGCACCGAACCAGTGATCACTTGGTTCAAAAGCCAGGGCTCACTCCACTGAGCCACACCAGGCAGGGCTTTTATCAGTTTTGAATCCTGCATTTGTGCCCTAGTGAATATCCAGTAATGTAGCTGATATACCAGGCTAGTGTCATAATTGGATGAATAGAAAAAGTGAATACCTTGCCCTTGCTGGAGTAGCTTAGTGGATTGAGCATGGGCTGCGAACCAAAGCATCACAGGTTCGATTCCCAGTCAGAGCACATGCCTGGGTTACTGGCCAGGGCCCCAGTGGGGACCACATGGGAGGCAACCACACTGACGTTTCTCTCTCTGTCCTTCTCCCTCCCTTCCCCTCTCTAAAAATAAATAAATAAAATCTTTAAAAAAAAAGAAAAAGTGAATACCTTTAAAAAAAAAAAAGATAGATTGGACTCATATAACTTGAGTTAAGGAGACCTTACTCCAAATGCTTATGTACATACCTATCATGTGTGTATTTGTGTATGTTTGTGTGTGTGTATATTTGGTGCATAATTCCACTTTCTAAGCTAACAACTATGCTACACACAACCAAAAATGCACTAACCACTTCTCCAAGGGAGGAAATAAAGTCCTTGAATGATTTTTTTTTACTCTTTGATATTTCATAACTTAAATGCTATGATGTAAAATTAAGAATACCTAAATAGTATGACATACATGTTTTGTTATATGATAAAGAAATAAGAGAAAGAAGAAAACAGATTATATACACACACTCATAAAATAAGGGAGAAAAAATAAAATTGAAGACAGTGTCAGGGTAGGAGGGAGCAGATTCCACTTCACCCTACACACAGGAGAAAATCCTAGCCGATCTATGGAGTAGAAGAGCAAACAACCAACATATGAAAATAAGAGACCAAAAATTGTAGCGGAACCGAAAAACCAGATGGTAAGGAGAGTGCTTCAGTAAAATAAGGTTCCAGGGACCAGTGCGGGGTCCAGGGGGGATGCAGCCCCAAGCCCAGCACCCAGTTGCCAGGTTTGCCACAGAGACCTTGGGAGAGAGCCGGGGCAACTGCTCCCTCCCAGGCCAAACAAGGTCTGAGTGGCACAGGGAGAAACCCGGTTGCTAGCAAACACACAGAGGCTGTGAGCACCTTCGGAGTCTGTAGACACTGGCAGAGTTGAGAGTCACGAGAAGGGCCCTGGCCCCCAGAGTCACCAGTCTGGCTAGAGAATTGGGCTGTGGGAGAGGCCACTTTATGGAGCGGCAGGCTTGAGTAGGAGGAATTTCTCAAAAAGGAAAAATGAAAAGAAGGACACTGTTTAGGGAATTCTCCTATAGCAATCAATTAAGCCTCCCTGCCACCCAGCCAGGCAGCGATCCCGAGGTTGCAAGGAAGGTTGTATTTGTGCAGAAGACCCTGTTCACCCCCATAGCACTGGGAAGGGTGAGGCAGCCTGGCTGAGCACAGGTGCACAAACACGTGCGCAAGTGTGCGTGCACCCCGCACCCCAGCCCACAGCGGTAACCTTGGGGAAGGACCTGGATCCCACACCCAAGGTGCAGGGGAGAGGTGCCAGGATAGCTCCCCAGACAGTGCCCTTGGCTGACTGAGTGCAGATCAGGAAGGAAGAAAAGCCACACCAATCGCCCCTCAGCCTGCTGCAACCAGCAAGACCAGAAAAACCCGTTTGTCCACTTTGAAACCAAGAGGCTTTTTAATTTTATTTCTATTTTTATTTTTTAACAATTTTTATTTTTTATTATTTTTTCTCTTCCAGTTCCTTTTTCCTCTCTTTCCTTCTTCCTTCTTTTATTCCTTCTTCCTTTCTGTCCTCCAATTTTATGTCTTTTTCCTTCCTTCATCTGCCCTTTTTTTTGTTTAAATACCTACAAGTGAGAACAAAAAAATTCCTGGAACTGTGAAAAGACCAGAGTTGAACCCAAAGAAGGGGCATCACAACAGCTGCGATAGTGAGATGAATTTCACTCTGCTATTACAGAGAACCTGCAAGTTATTGCCTATTTGTATTATTATTTTTTCCATTATTCTTACATATTTTATTTTAATAGTATTTTTGTATTCCTCTTCTTTCTGTATAGTCTGCTTTACTACGTTGCTTATATTGTATCATTTGACAGGTTTCCCCTGATATCTCTTTCATAGTGTATTGCTAATTTGCTCTCCTTCACTTCACTTATGTCCCAGTAGCACACTAGTCAAGGTCCTATACTCCATATTCTTGTTATCTAGATCACATAGATTCTGTAATATGATTGTTGCTCTAATATTATTGTAAATAATAGCTGCCCTATACAATTGTAAATACTTCACAATACACCTCCCAGATCTTAGCCCACATCACAGTTTCCTGAACTCTATTACTGTACTGGTTAACTCTATTCTCTCACACACTCACGACACCTATTAACTATCTTTGACTCTCACCTTACCTCAGAATCTGACCTCCCACAACCTAACTGCTTTTTAGACCCAACTCACAATCCTTCCTTCCCCAACAAGAGTCTTATCTTCTTTCCATCATTTCTAAAAATCGACTAGTTGGGTGGAAGATCATGGTTAACACTATACATAGCCAAAGGATCTCCTATCTCTACTTATTACTACTGTAAATATCATAGAATACTCTCTTGCTGTCTTAAACCATTTTGCATTCTCCCTCCAACTGATCACAAAAAAGAGTAGGTGGAAGCGCTGAACACCAGGATACCCATGGGAAGAGGAAACCCAACAAAAAAGGAACCACTAACAGATAACAACAGAAGAAGGTGAAGGAGGGAGTGGAAACCACACAAACCTCAATCCAGGACATATCTGGAAATAAAACTAAACAGTGGAGACACTACCTAGTACAAACAACTGAACAAGAGCAAGAAAGAATCCTCAAGACCTTATAACTTGGAAGAACCTGCTTCAACACAACCTACCCTCACCAGCACAACAAAATACAAGAGGTGGTGAACAGACTGACCCTCATTTAACCAGATGGTGGGAAAGACCCACCAAATAAAGAACCAACAACAATCAAAACCCAAAGACAAACACAGAGATAACTTAAATGACAACCCAAGACCAATGAGCTCAGGAGATCAAGGAGACTGCATCACTGAATCTCACAGGTATTCTACCACAGCAGTTCACACCATAAACCCAGGGAACCAGAACAGACCAATTTAAGAAGTTTAGGCTAACAAGAAAGAGTCTCACAAAAATGGGAAGACAAAGAAACAATCCCCAAATGAAAGGAAAGGAGGAAGCCTCAGAAAGAATGCTAAATGAAATAGAGGCAACTCAACTATCAGACTCTGAGTTCAAAGCAATGATTACCAGAAAGCCCAATGAGCTCACAATGAGCTACCAGAAACTACAGGGAAGCTACAATGAACTCATGGTGAATTATATCAACATGAAAAAAGAAATAGAAATTATCAACAAGGGCCAAGAGGAAATGAAGAATACAATTTCTGAACTGAAGAACACAGTAGAAGGAATGAAAAGCAGGATCGATGTAGCAGAAGATTGGATCAGCGAGCTACAGGACAAACTAGAAAAAAGCACCCAGAAAGAGCAAGAACAGGAAAAGAGGCTCAGAAAGAATGAAGAGGGATTAAGAGAAATGCAAGACAATATGAAACATAATAATATCTGTATAATAGGGATACCTGAAGGAGAAGAAGAAGAGCAAGGGATAGAAAACCTATTTGAAAAAGTTATCATGGAAAACTTTCCTAATTTGATGAGATAAAAAGTCACACAAATCCAGGAAACACAGAGAGTCCCAATCAAGAGGAACACGAACAGGCCCACCTCAAGACACATCA
>CM052540.1:66901814-66917358 GCA_028533065.1 Trachops cirrhosus | reverse complement strand
GTGGGCTGGAATGGGAGTAAAAGATTGAAACTGTACTGAATAATCTAAAATAAAAAAATAAAAAAATAAATTAATTAATTAAAAAAAAAAAAAAAACAAAGAGAGAGAGTAACTTGTACAAAAATACCCAGCTTGGGAGTGACCAAACAGGCACCAGGATCAAGTTTCCTGACTCTTCAATGAGGGCTGTCTATCAAAAACTGAAGCTTCTCTTGGATGAATAAAATATAATTTGAAATAGTATGGAATTAACATAGTTGATAATTACTGTGCCTAAATTAAATTTTGTTATAAACAATCTGTACCAAAAAAAATCAAACTGTTTAGCATTTCTCTTCTATGTATAGGAAGTAATTTTCAGCCTAACTAATTTCCCCTGCCTTTCTTTAATCTTAGTTCCCTACTTATTGTACTTATTCCCAGAACTGAGTTAAGGAGAAAATATTTATAAAGTCTCAGCCAAAGCTGGGCTAGGGCTTTTTACAGCAATTGACTCTTCCTGGAATGTAGTGCTCCAAAGCTGGCTTCTGGTCTCTTGAACTTGACCTCTGTACTCTAATGACCTGGGCTGGACCAGTGCTGACAGTGAATTCTGATGAACTCTCAGCATCCACGTGACAACTATATGAGATTTCCTTTTTCCCTCATGTTGGGTTATTACTCCCTTATGTAACCAAATAATCACATAGCTCCCCAAAAGCTTGGGGTTCTGCCTCAGTCCTCCCAATTTTCCTGACATCTATCATGGGGTCTGAACACTCATCACCTAATGAGAGATTCCCAAGTACACACTTTTGATCAGCCAACATTCCTCATCACTGGAATGACCTATCCAGGTACATTTTTATAATCAGTCCCCATAATAGGCCAGATCATCCCTAAGTGAACAGATCTAGGACCATACCCCTGACCTCCAAAACTTACTTGATCTGTATTCTAGTAACTCAACAGCTAAGACTCATTAATTGCCTAAACTAGGACAATATGGGGAAAATTTTTTAATAGCTAATTAGTTTTTATTAGTGATCCAGTTGCAAATTCAAAAAATTTCATTGACAGGATGTAAAATATGTGTCATACAGCTAGTCCTGGTGATTGAAATAAATAATATAAAAATACTTATAACAGAATTTTTAAATTTATTTTTGTTTTATAAAATTAAAACCATTCATTACACTTGGAAAAGCATATGGGAGAACATAGACAGAATAACTCTAAACAGATATTTGATTTGACCCAGAATATATGAATGTTTTTGGTATAACATATTCCACTGAACTTCTATTTTAGCTGACTCCTCAACTCCCCAAATATGAGAAGTCACAGAGTAACCTCTTCAAACAACTTCAAATGCTTCAGGGTTCTATAAATTTATTTACTGATCTTCAAGTAAACTCTTGGGAATTTTGTCAATTTTGACATTGATTCTTGTGTGTAATAGAGGGGTTTTGTAGATATAGAGTTCTGCTTCAATTTTAAATGCTATTTTGAACTCTAGACCCTCTAAAATTCATCTTAAAACCCCTCATCAGTTTTTTGAAACTTACTACTTATTTTCTGATTCAATTGTATATGTTCTGTTATTACTGTATTACTCTTGAATTTAAGAAGGTCAGCCAATGATAAGTCTGATATTCAACTCTCCCTCTAGCTATGAGACTGTAGAATATATTTAGTGTTCACATTGAGAAGGGTATGCTGGGAGACAGTGTCAGACTTGATAAAATTTAAGTTTTTTTCTTCCTGATCTAAATTTGAGTTAAATTTCTCTGAGCCTCTTACTATGTGACCACTGACAATCATTTAATCTCTGTTAGAAGAGTGTGTAAAAATAGGACATTTATTCCTACCCCTAGCTGAAAGACCCATAATCTAGCTGGAAAACAAAACAAAACAAAACAGGTTACATGTTAATATAAACAGTATCAGAAATCACATCATAAATGTAATTCATAAGTATAACAATATTTTGTGACATAGTATGAAGCTAAAAGGTAAGGGAGTTACCTTAAGGCTATTTTGGCCAGAATTTGATATACTAGAATGGAATAAGATGTTCTTGTTAGCAGATATGTGGTGATGGAAAAAGTTGAGATTCTGAGTAACCCAGTTTGGCTACAGAAGGGAGTTTATACATGCATATTTCTATGCAGACATTCGGAGCTTTCCAAAATAGGGCCCTGAATCTATATTTGTCAGTTCTCTCTCTCCATACATAGCCTGCAGGACAACCAACCTGGTATACTTGGGATTCGATTCCCCAAACATGTCTATGCTTTTCCACCTATACCTTTGCTGATGTTTCTTCCTTATCTTCTACTGTCCTCTTACCCCCCCATCTCCTCATGATGAAGATTAAACAAGTAAATAAATTTGTTCTGTTGACCACTCTGATAAATTGACAGGGTTCTTGGGGGTAATGTGTGGGAAAATATTTTAAAGTCACTTGCAGCTTAAGAAAAGAAAAAAATCCATGATTGATTAGTGATGTCAACCTTGGTGTGACTTTGTGCAAATGCCAACACTGTTTGAGTCTAGAGAAAGTACCCACCTGAGTCATAAAGCTTTTTGGTTCCTCTTAATCAGATGGGCATGTTCTTCTTTAAAATCTCCACCGCATTTTCTATTAGTTTTACATCACTTAACGTATTCCACTTTATATGCTTGTACTTGGCTTATCACTAGCAATGGACTTAAGCTCCTTCAAAGTAAAGACTGTATCTAAATCATGTTTTATCTCCCCCAAATGCCTAGCATACTAAGTATATGCTTTATAAATATTTCATGAACTGAATATAATGTAGGGAAGAAGGAGGATCTAAGGCTGAAAAAGTAAATTGCAGATGGATTATGTAGGCATGAATAATAGAGTTCAGCTGGTACTGGTAATTGTTCTACAAAGGTTACATGTACAATATATTGGTTTTATCTTCATACATAATCAGATGCCAGAGGGCAGAGGCCCTTAATACATTCTCACTCACATATTCCAGTAATAATAGGTTGCTGCCCCACCATCTAGGCGTTGAGTCCTTTAGCTTAAAAAGTATCAAAGGCAACAAAATTTGTCAAGGCATTACACCTCCAAGGAGCATTCAGGGAAATTTGCATTTAGGGAGAAGAAAAACAAGGATTGAATGAAGAAGAAAAGATACTGAGGATGAAAAGCTGAATTTAAAAAGGATGAAAACTCCTCAGCACATTGTGGTAGAAAGAGCATAGATTTTAAGGGTCAAACCTTGAAATCCAAGATCAGATCTCAGTTCCATTACTCAGTTCTATCACTGTGCCCTGGGGTAATTAAGTAACTTCTCTGAACTTCAAATTCTTCCACTGTAAAAGATGTGAACTTGTACTTAGTGTCAAAGAGTTAAATGCAGCTTAATGTGAGTAATGCAATTCAGACATGTAAGCTTGCCTATGTGCATATCATCTCTTTCCATATTATATCTTTATGCCATATATTTCCACTGGCCCTGATTTCTTTTCTAGTTTGTTATACTGATTGAATAATTGGAAACCATTTCTAAATTTTTGTAGACATAGAGAGCCTATAAATACATAAATCAAGTTATATGTATTTATAGAGTTATTAAGAGATAAAATGGGATGTCCCAAATTTTCACATAGCTTAATAAATATGATTTCTCTCAACTCTGTTATATCTTCCCATCAAAGACTGATTTACAGAGACTTTCTAAGATAAGAAGGCATATGTAAAGGATTTTGGCTGCCAGTCTTAACTGTTTCAGGTACTTCAACTAGACAACTTTCATTTCTGTGGCCAGTTCTTTTCTGAAGTCACATGGTTGGACAGACAAACATTTTTAAGTACAATTTAAAATGAATTAGCTAGTAACTGCTTTATACATTTTTACTCCTTTATGTCAAAGCCCACCATCTTAATACACCAGGTTTTTCACATGCGGCAAAACTACAAATGGTTTTGGTTTTCATATATGGACTCAATGAAAAGACTGAGTTTAAACCTGCTGCTCCATGAAGTAAGACATACTTTGTGTCATTAACATCCCATAGAATTTCATGCCCTTCTTTTGGATGGTATGATTTTTGAGGGGAAAACAAAGCTGACCTTGACCTGTTTGCCTTCAACGGGCACTTAGGTGAGTAACAATAGCATACACTTGTTTTAAACTGAGATATCACATCAATGTGAGTAGACACTTCTGTCCCTCAATAGCTGATCTCATGAAGAAAACTCATTGAGCTATGAGTCAGGCTTTCAGTCCATACATTTTTTACCATAAATTCCCTAAGAATAAGCAATTTAAATCTCACAAAATACAGAGGAAGGCAGAAATAGGCATCTTATTTTAACAAAATTGATCAAGAAAGCTAAGATTGTTCTAATCAGAAGTAACCCTTGAAGTGATTAAGAAGATAAAAGAACAAAAATTTGAAAGACTTAATTATGTTGTAAAAAACAATACGTATATTAAGGACATACCAGATATATTAATAGTGTGTATTATATATTATGCAACTGTGATGTAATCTGTTATTTAAGTTTTGGAGGGAATACATTCTATGGTTTGTCACCAAAAACTAGAATAGCCCTGGTTGGGTGGGTTAGTTGGTTGGAGTGTCATCCTATACAACAAAATGTTGCATGTTTGATTCTTAGGGCACATATCAGGGCTAAAGTTTGATCCCTGGCTGGAGTGTGTATGAGAGGCAACCAACTGATGTTTCTCTTGTTCTTATCTCTCTCCAAATATCAATAAAAATATATCCTCAGGTGAGGATTAAATTTAAAAAAAATTCTAAAAAACTAGGAATTACCTATTTTATATATTAAATGTTTGTTCAACATTTACAATTATAGAAATATATATTTAAAAGTGTATTAGACATTCAAGTAGAAATGTCAACTAGAAATATATTATATGAACTCTGAGAAAAGGTCTGGAATAGAGATATGAAATTCAAGTTAATAAGATACAGATAATTTTAAAAATTAAACCTAAGATATTACAAACATTACTTGCCAGGCAAACCTGCACACCAAGAGTGAGTTTTTGAAGTATTAATTATGTTAGATCACTGAGCTGAAAAGCAGTATGCTCAGAGAAAAGCTTGGAGAGCAGTGATGGACAGCTTGAAGGTATGGGTCACAGAACCCAGACCCCTTTTAAGTGAAATGAGGTTTTCCATCTAACTTAGTGCCATTCCTCTTGATCTCCTTGCTGGCTCCTCTACTTTCTCTCATTTTTAAATGTTGGTGTCCTTTAGGGTTTTATATTAGGGCCTTTATATTCATTAAATTCTCTCCAAATATGATTCCATCAAATTTCTTGTTTTAAATGCCATCTGCAATTTATTGATATCCAAATTTAAATCTTCAGTCCAGAGCCATCACTTTAGACTTGACATTTCTTCTAGGATGTCTTAAATTATTATCCAACATATTAAAAAGAAATGTCCAAAAAGAACTCTCGATAAATAGCACCACCATCCACACTGTTCCCCACAATCTAAAATGACAGGAACTTTCCTGGATAACTTTTTCTCCCTTACACACTACTACCAATCTCCCAAGTCCTTTCTACTCTAATTTGGAAAGACTCAAATCAAATTACTTATCATTTGCTCTGCCATACTGTAGTCTTAGCCACAATTATTGTAGCCTGGACTACTGAAGTAATTTTAAACTTGTCTCCTTATTTCTACCCTTGTTCTCTATAATCCATTTTTCTCTGAGCAGCTCCAATGATCATTTAAAAAAATGAAAGAGAAAAAAATCAGTATAAACATGGTTATAGATCTCTCATATGGTTATAGTTTCCCTAAGAACAACTCATCACTCCTCTTGGAAGCCACTAAGTATGAGAAGAACAAATAAATGAATATACATAAAGAAAAAAAAATTGCTCAATTTTAATTTCCAGAAATATTAAGAAACAGAGAAGTTATAGCTTCAAATGATATGTTACCTTACCAAATGCTGCTAAAATCTGGCAGAGCCTCCTGGAAGGGTGAGTAGCTAAGTGAAAAGTGCCTGGAAACAAAGAGAGGGCAGATTTCAAAAAGCACCGTAGAAATACACTCTCTAAGTGTGAGGAATCCCTTCAAAAGCAAAAGTTAACTTTGATGCTGGAGCTCTAATCAACAGGATTGAGTTCCAACAGCTTTATAGAGCAGTTGTCAAGGTGTTGTGTTTAATAGCAGTGGCATTTCAAAGACAATGCTACCAAAACACATCCTCCATCTGAAGGATTGCCTTTGTGGACTTAAAAATTCACAACTTTATAACTTTGTGGCCAACTATTTGGACTTTTTAACAATTTGTCTAATTCTGCTAGAGTGATCAAGTAGCTTTGCAGCGAGAATTCTTTCTGCATAGGAGAGGAATTCCATTCTACATAATGTCCATTTGACAACATGGCTTGATTTACAACTTTATTTTGTAAGCTCTTGAAGCAACTGAGGTGGTGCTACTGAGCATATCTCATGACATCAACCATTGACCCACCTGCTATGGAGCACATTATCAGTTTGCTCTGAAAGCTGTGCCTCTCCGGTTTACAAAAAATATATATAGATGTATTTAATATATATGTGTATATATACACATGTATATACATACATGTATATGATATATATGTATGTATGCACACACACACATAAATAATGCTTCTCTGTTGTCCCTCAGAAAGGTCTCCTGGAGTTCGTTGACACCTTGACCAAAAGGATGTTTCCTTTAATGATTGTCACTGGTGAAGGGATTGGGACAAGGACATGCAGAGCTAGTGGTACAAGCTACCAGATATCTTGGGCTTTGAGGGCCAAATAAGAACTGGCTACACATATAAACTCAAAGGGTCTGAGTTACAGGAAGGAAACAGTCTATATCTGGGGAAAAGAAGGAGGAGCCCTTGAACTGCACAGCCTGAAAGGCTACCTACAATACATCACCAAGGAAGAAAAAATAAAATCACTAAATAAAAAGGGCAAGAATAAATGAAGTAAATGGAAGAACATAAATGATGGAAAACAAAGAGGTGGAATCAAGAGGACAGAAATGAGAAAAGACAACAAAACTTCTATTATTTACAAACCTGTGGGTCTATTATCTACTCAGAAATAAAAGAAGAAATAAAAGAATTTTCTTCTTTCTTCAAAAGAAGAAAAGAAAATTTTAAAAAATCAGATTATGTCACTATCAACCTTCCAATGGCTACTGAGGGTTTTAGGATAAAATTCAAATTATGTACCATGGTCTGTCTTGCATTATTGGCTCCACTCTCTTACCAATATCAAGTCTTACTCCTCCCTCACTCCTTTCTTTATATGGCTGTTCCAACTTCCAACATGGTTCTCCAGAACTTCCTGCAGCTGAGTCTCAACATATTGTCATACAAAGGCCTTACATCTATCTCCTTACCAACATCTATCCCCTCACCAACATCTATGGTTTTTACTAGTGATCTTCTTTTCCATCATCTTGTTAATTTATTTCATAGCCCTTACCACAACCACTATTATCTTCTTAATTATACTGTTTACTTAGATGTTGTTTTTCTCCCTTCATAGAAATGCAGGTGCCCCCAAAACAGAGGCTGGTGTAGTCCAGCACCTAGCACATGGCAGCACCTGATGAAGTCTGATGACTAGAGGAAGACAAAATAACATATTTCTAGGATTCCTTCTAGTTCAAATGTACCAGTATTTATATGCAGTACTTCCTTTTTAGAGGCTGACAGACTCCACCAAAATATTATAACAAACTTTTGGTTTTTGCATACCTTGATTGATCAAGCTAGTAATTATATCACTAATTTTACATATACCTATCTATATTTACATAGATAAATATGTTAAGGATAAGTTTTCTGATTTGGTTCTGGAGTTTCTGGGATTGGTTCTCTAATCTGGTTAGATTTAAAGATGTTAACAACTATTTTCAGTAGTAAAGACAATACTAACAGTACATGGCAGGATCTGGCAATAGGGGGATGGAAAATATCTCCATTGGATACATCCAATCAATCATTTATAAGAAGCCAGGAGCTGAGTTACTGTGTATACAATACATCCGAACATCCTTAGAAAACTAAGAATATAATGAGATCGGCTGGTTGCTACTAATGTTATTGGACAAAGTGGTGAAAGAAAAGAATGAGTTCTGGGATTCAGTCTCCCAGCTCAAGCCTGCATAAATGACCTGAAATTTTCTGTGTGTGCCCCATGGAGACTCTTATCTCATGTAGCCATAGGGCTAAGCTTGTTGAAAATCAAAAGCAGAATCTCTTTCTGTGACTAGCTGAATTACAAGGCAAGTTCAACGTCCAGTCTTCAGTGGTGTCTACTATCAAAGTGAAGCACAGCAAAGAAGGGGATTCTACAAGTTGGAGTGGGAATGAAGCTGTGGACCTTTATCTCCCAAATTATTGTGGATGAAAAAGGAGTGCTGTAATAAGCCATAAATTCTTAACTGGGCAAATCATGGTGGATAGTCACACACTAGGCCTGTAACTGCCTAAACAAAAGGTTTTTAAGCAATCCCTGTCCACGGTTCTTGTGTATCTAGCATAACACACCTTTGAAAAACAGAATACTGCTTGAAAGGGTAATTACCCTCAAGAGAGCACACAATCTTTCAACGAGCTTGTAATACAATCTCTGCCTTGCTTTCTCCCACCTTTGTGTGATCTTTCTTACTCTCCTTAATTTTAAATGAATAAAAGAAACTGAGAAATGTTATTCTCAGAAGTATTTGAGATCTTTCATTATCAGTTTGGCTCAAACCCTTACCAAAATTTCCTACAGGTTTGAATGTTTCACACCTTAACATTATGATGAATCTTAGCCAGTGGAAGAGGTCCTTCTGTCCCCAGTAGACTCCCAACATCCAGCAGAAGTGACCTCCCCAGACCTAGTGGTAGTACCTGCTCTAGTCCCACCTAATGAGATTAACTCTGCATTGCCTGAGGAAATTGTCATGTCCTCACCTAAGGCAGTTGCCATGCAAGGTGAAGCTGAGGATTCCCCTCAGGATCCACATTCACCAACTATTTTTCCTCTTGACCTATAATTAGATTCAAGTCCTAAGGGTGAAGTACAAAGTGTGACCCATGAGGAGGTCACACTTTGTACTCTATACTCCAAATGAATTATTTATATTTCAAATTTATGGAGAGAAATCTGGAGTACATGTGTAATGATATTAAGATTGTAAAATAATGGTGAAAGGAATATAAAGTTGAATTTGGATGAATTAATTAATATGGATTTCTTAAGTAGTAGCTAGGAATGAGTGGCCGGAGGGGAAATAAAGCAGGGCCCCCACCATTACAATCTAATAAAGCACTTAAAACTGGAGGATAGAAACAAAAGGGAGGCGTGTCTTACCTATTGACCCAGCAGTCCTGAGCCTGGTCTGATAAGATTGCCAGGTATCACGAACATCACAAGCAAAAATATGACAGTGCAGGAGGAGGGGAGCCTTTGAAATTCTATGTTGTCATCCTCACTAGCTGGGAAAGAAAGCCTTTGTAACTGTCACAAGGTCTGGAAGGGAGAGGAGGAGGTGGAGCCTAGAAAGTGACTAAAGTGTATAAACCTTGAACACCAATAGTCGGACCCTAAGATGAGCTCAGTGCCCACTTGTAGCCACATGCTCAAGTGTATAGAACAAACTTACTAATACCTTATTTTCTCTATATATTTCATAAATAAACGTGATTTCTTTGCCACTATACATGTCTCTTGCTTGAATTTTTCTCTTGCAAGCAAGACAAGAACAAAGAAGAGAGCCCCTTGACTCCAGTCTACCCAGTAACATATTCATTAAGCAGAGATTCTGCATTTAATGTTGCAGCTCAGGGAGTTAAGAAGGGTTCTAACAATGTGGTTGATAGGCTGTAACATGGACCGAAAGGTGACCCACAGTGAATAAATTAGAACTGCCAGACCTACCTTGGTAGAGGAAGGGATTCAAAGGCTTATGGAGATTAGAATGTTACAGTAGATTTGTATGTAAAACCACATCATCTACACTGGAAAGATTCAGTAGCCTTTACCTCTCTCACCACTGCTACAAGGTAACAAATCTGCGAGCGGAGCCCTGGTATTTTTAAAGAGCTCAGGGATCATTATTCTATGTAGACCAGTGGAAACTAAAGCACTGAACTGGTAAATTTAAATGCAATGGTTGTAATTGAATCTTGGAGTGGCAGGAGCCAAGTGATAACACTCAACAGCCTGAAGCAAAGTGGTCATAGGTACTGTAACAGACAGCGAAGTCAAAGCACCAATCCAGGTCGAGGAGTGAAATAGATAAGAAGCATACTAAATTCTTACTTGATTTGTATAAGCAGAAATATTCTAGGTTAAGTAAGCAAAAGTCTAATCTGAATTATAAAAAGTAAGTCACAGCCCCTCAATCCATTCCCAGAATTGAGCCAATTTGCAGATCCAAAAGTCTTTCAATGAAGGGGAGGGAAGGTCCCCTTCAGAAAGGACCTCAATGCACTGCCCAAAAGAATATTGTCAATCTTTCTTCCGGCCTTCCTCAAATGTACCTGCAGCCTTTGCCAAGGTCACTGTGCACTGAAGAAAAGGAGATATTTGGCCCTTTAGGGGATGACCGGACACTAGCTCTGAACTGACCCAGGAGACCCACAACATCACTGGGGTCCACCTGTCAGAGCAGGGGCTTATGGAGGTGATCAATAGAATTTTAGCTTAGGTCCATCTCACAGTGGGCCCAGAGAGTGCTCAAACCCATTCTGTGGTTATTTCTCCAATTTTGAAATGCATAACTGGACTATACATATTTAGAAGCAGGCAAAGTCCCCATATTTGTTGCCTGACCTATGGAGTGAGGGCTATTATGGTAGGAAACACCAAGTAGATACCACTAGAATTACCTCTGTCTAGGAAAATATTAAAACAAAAGTAATACTATATTTCTGGAAGGATTTAAGAGATTAGTGCTACCATCAAGGACTTGAAGGATGCAGGTGTAGGGATTCCCACTACATCCTATTCAATGCTTCTATTTGGTTTCTACATAAGACAGGCAGATATTGGAGAATGACACTAGATTATCATGAACTTAACCAGGTGGTGACTTCAACTGTAGCTCTGCTGTACCAGAAGTGGTTTCTTTGTTTGGGCAAATTAACACATCCCTTGATACCTAATACATAGCTATTAATCTGATAAAAGATTTTCTCTCCATACTCATCAATAAGGCCCACCAGAAGTCTTCTGGTTTCATTTGGCAAGACCAACAATGCAATTACACTATCTTAAGTGATATAACAGTGCTCCAACCCTATGTCATAATTTAGTTCACAGGGATACCTTCCATAGGCTATCACAATGAATCATTACATGGAGCACAGAGTAGCAACTACTCAAGACTTACTGGCAAGATGTTTGTGTTTAGATGGTGGTAATAAAGGTGACAAAAATTCAGGGGACTTCTATCTCAATTAAAATTCTAGGGATCCAGTGGCATGAAGAATATTAAGATATCTCTCCTAAGCAGAAGGATAGGTTGTTGCATCTGGCCCCTCCTACAACCAAGAAAAAAGAGGCACAGTGCCTGGTAGGCCTCTTTGAATTTTAGAAGCAATATATCCTCATTTGAATGCATTTCTCTAGGCTATTTACCAAGTGACCCAAAAAGCTGCTAGTATTAACTGGGGCCTAGAACAAGAAGAGACTTTACAACAGGTCGAGGTTTGGGGTATGCTGTTCTGCCACTTGAGCCATCTGATCCAGCAGATTCAATTGTGCATGAAGTGTCAGTGGCAGATGGCAATGTTATTTAGAGACTTTGACAGGCTCCTATAAGTGAAGCAAAGTTCAGGTCCTTAGAATTTTGTAGCAAAGTCCTGCCATCCTTTGTGGACAACTACTCTCCTTTTGAGACACAACTCTTGGTCTGCTACTGGGCCTTAATAGAAACTGAACCTTAACCACCACCACCAAGTTACCATGGAAGTTGAGCAATCATGAACTGGTTGTCATCTGACCCACCAACCATAAACTTAGGTGGATAGAGCAACACTCCATCAGCAAATGGAATTTGGTATGTACACAATCAAGTCCAAAAGGCCCTGAAAGCACAAGTTACATGAAATAGCCCAAATACCCATGGTTTCCACTCCTGATATTCTACCTTCTCTCTCCTGGTCTGCCGCTGTGACCTCATGCCAAGTTCTCTAAGTTTACCTGATAGGGAAAGAGAAGGCTTGGGCTTAGTTTACAGATAGTTTTGCAAACAATGAAGACACCACCTAAATGCAGACAGTTGTGGCACTATAGCCCCTTTCTAGAACATTCCTGAAGAACAGTGGTAATCCTCCCACTGGGTAGAACTTTGATCCCTGGTTGTTTACTTTGCTCAGAAGGAGAAATGTCAAGATTTGTAATACTGATTCACAGGCTATGGCTGATGGTTTGGCTAGATGATCAGGGGCTGGAAAGGTACACAGTTGGAAATTTGGTGATGAGTAAATTTGGGGGAAAGATATGTGGATAGGTCTCTAAGAATGGGCAGGAAACAGGAACTATCTGTGTCCCATGTGAATGCTGTGTCACCAAAGCATAGCTTTAGTAGAGGACAAGTTCAATACAGTAGTCTCTCCTTATCCATGGATTTAGCTTTCATAGTTTCATCTGCCCATGGTCAACCATGTCTGGAATTATTAAGTGGAAATTTCCAGAAATCAACAATTCATAAATTTTGAATGGTCTGTCTTTATGAGTAATGTAATGAAATCTTGTGCTGTGTCACTCTATCTCATCCAGGACATGAACCATTTTTTTTGTTCAACATTTCCACTCTGTATATGCTACCCACCCACTAATCACTCAGTAGCTGTCTCTGTCATCAGACATACTATCATTGGTTTGCAGTACTTGTGTTCAGAAAACCTTTATGCTTCTTAATAATGGACCTAAAATGCAAGAAGAGTAATGTTGATAACTTAGATATGAAAAAGAGAGGCTATAAAACGCATCCTTCAAGTAAATAGTTGAAAGTTCTAGACTTAATAAGAAAAAAAGTGTTGATGTTGCTAAGATCTACGATAAGAACACATTTTTTATCCATTAAATTGTAAAGAAGAGAAAAAATTGTGCTAATTTGCTGAGAGAAAAAATCATCTTCACATAACTTTTATTACAATATACTGTTATAATTGTCTTGTTTTATTATTAGTTATTATTGTTTATCTCTGACTGTGCCTAATTTATACAGAACACTTCATGAATTTGCATGTCATCCTTGCACAGGGGCCATGCTAATCTTCTCTGTATCATTCCAATTTTAGTATATGTGCTGCCGAAGCAAGCACTGTGCCTAATTTATAAATTAAACTTTATCATAGGTATGTATGTATAGAAAAAAGCATAGTGTACATAGGATTTGGTACCACCCACGGTTTCAGGCATCCACTGGGAGTCTTGGAACATATCCCCTATGGATACAAGATAATACTATAATCAAGAGGATAGGAGGACCTGTTCTGTGGATACCAACCAGCCTGTTTTCCTAGCTATTCCTCTCATCTCACAATGGGCCCATGGACAAAGTGGCCATGAGGCAGAATGAAGTTTATACTGGCTTAGCAACGTGGACTTCCGCTCACCAAGGCTAACTTGGCTATAGCCACCACTGAGTGCTCAATCTACCAGCAGCAGAGACCAACGCTAAGTCCCCAGTATGGCACCATTCCCTGGGTTAATCTTCCAGCTACCTGGTGGCAGGTAAATTACAACTTCCATCATGGAAGAGGCAGTATTTTGTTGTCACTGGAACAGATACTCTGGAAATAAATTTGTCTTCTCCACATGCTATACTTCTGCTAAAACTACCATCTGTGGACTTAGCAAATGCTTTATTCACCATCATAATATTTTACACAGTATTGCTCCTGGTCAAGGAACTCAGTTAACAGAAAAAGAAGTGTGGCAATGAGCCTGTTCTCATGGAATTCACTGGTCTTACCATGTTCCTCACCATCCTGAAAGCAGGTAGCTTGACAGAATGGTAGAATCATCTGTTGAAAACTCTGTAATAGTAGTGCCAGCTAGTTGGCAGTATCTTGCAGGGATGGAGGAAGGTTCTTTAGAAGGCTGTATATGCTTTGAATCAGTGTCCAGTACACGGTAATGTTTCTCCCACAAGCAGAACTCATAAACTCAGGAATCCAGGAGTAGAAATGGAAGTGACATCACTCCCTTTTACCTCCAGTGACTCACTAGCAAGATTTTTAGCCCCTGTTCCTGTGACTTGATGCCCTGGTGGCCTAGAAGTCTTAGTTCCAAAAGGAAGAATGCTTTCAGTAGGAGATACACTGATTTCATAGAACAGACCGATAAGGCTACTACCTGGCCAGTTGGGACTCTTGCCTCTTCGTAGGAAAAGAAAAGAGTTACTGTGGTGGCTAGAATGATTCATCCTGACTTCCAGTGGGATGTTGGTCTACTGCTCTACAATTGAGGTAGAGAAGGGTATACTGGGAATATAGGAGATCTGTTAGGTCATCTCCCAGTCTCCCAGTATAACTATCCCTTATAATTAAGGTCAATGGAAAATTACAACAACCCAGTCCAAGCACTACTATGAATGGCCCTCAGGAATGAAGGACTAGGTCATTCCACCAAGGTAAAGAACAATGACCAGCTGAGGTGCTTGCTGAAGGCAAAAGGGGCTACAGAATGAACTGTAGAATGAGATATTTATAGATACCAACTATGTTAACAATCAAGAACTGTAACTGCCATGACGTTTTCTCCCTTATTTTTTATTTTTTATTTTTTTATTTTTCTTTTTTTAATTTTAATTATTGTTCAAGCACAATTTTCTATCTTTTACTCCCATCCCAGCCTGCACATTCAGCCAGCCCCACCTCCTTCTCATTTTCACCTGCCCCTAGTTTTTGTCCATGTGTCCTTTATACTTGTTCCTGTAAACCTTCCCCTTTTCCCCTGAAATTCTCTCCCCTCTCCCCTATGAACACTGTTCAGCCTGTTCTGTATTTCAGTGTCTTTGGTTATATTTTGCTTGTTTCTTATTTTGTTGATTAGGTTCCTGTTAAAGGTGAGACCATATGGTATTTGTCTTTCACCACCTGGCTTATTTCACTTAGCATAATGCTTTTTAGTTCCATCCATGCTGTCACAAAGGGTAGGAGCTCCTTCTTTCTTTCAGCTGCATAGAATTCCATTGTGTAAATGTACCATAGTTTTTTGATCCATTCATTTACTGATGGGCACCTAGGTTGCTTCCAACACTTGGCTATTATAAATTGTGCTGCTATGAACATTGGGGTGCATAGGTTCCTTTGGGTTGGTGCTTTAGGGTTCTTAGGATATAATCCTAGCAGTAGAACGGCTGGGTCAAAAGGCAGATCCATTTTTAGTTTTCTGAGGAAGTTCCATACTGTTTTCCATAGTGGCTGTAACAGTCTGCAATCCCACCAACAGTGTACTCGGGTCCCTTCTTCTCCACAACTTCTCCAACACTTGTTGTTTGTTGCTTTGTTTATGATGCCCATTCTGA
>CM052540.1:66822293-66901314 GCA_028533065.1 Trachops cirrhosus | reverse complement strand
AAAGAACTTATGACACATGGACTGAAGTAAAGGGGGGGAATGTGGGTGGGAGAGGGTGTTCAGGGTGGAGGGGAATGAAGGGGGGATAATAGGACAACTGTAATAGCATAATCAATAAAATATAAAAAAAATAATGAGAAGAAAATACTGACAGGTAACTCAGTATTTCCAAATGCTGAGAATGTAGCCTAAAGATTAAGAAAAATGCATTTAAATTATAAAAAGTACATTATGTGTATGCTATACGTATATTCTGGCAGATCGAATATTTCTAATCTTAGCATCAAAAAGCAGGTACCAGAAAGCACATATTCTATATATGTACCTCCTTCACAACAAATTATATAGGAGTAAAGAGTTACAATACTTAGAAATGTGATAGAATTCTCAAAAGTAGATGAAATAAATTACATAAATTACAAAACACAACCTGTGGTTTTCTTAATACTGTGATGATAGTGTGGAAATGAAAAAGTCAAGGAAAAGGCTAAGTCACCATCATTTTGAGATGGCTTGCTTTTTACTTCCAGGAGGAAGTCCAGGAGGAATGTCTGCACAGCAGTGATTCATCTTGAAACTCACAGCATCACTCTGCTGTAGCACTGTATGGGGTATAGGAACCAAGCATTACTGCTTCTGATTCTGCCTGGATCTGTGTCACTCTGGACCACTTGAGGAAGCTTTCTGATTCTCTGCTTTCTCATGCAAACTAATAATGCTGAAACAAAACCTACCAGATGTGACTTTTGGTGAGATTTTGTGTTTATATGGCACATGGTAGACACAAAAATTATTTTCCTTCTCATAATTTCTGTGTTTGTAGATAGAGTTGTCTCACTATAAATTTTTAACATATTTCAATAGTACCAAAAAAATTTGTACTGCTAATAATATCACATGGCTTATGTTTATTTTTCTTAAAAATTACCTTACATGTCTTTTCAAACAACTTATCTATCCCCAAAGCTGGACACTAAGAAAACACACTACTGAGTGTTTTGTTTTAAGCTTCTTTATATACTATCTCAAGACACTTGACAATATTAAAGTTATAAAATAAAGAGAAATGTCATTTGCTAATTTCATAAAAGCCAGGAGATCTGTCATCTCCAAGCTCTAATTTTTCCAGGTAAGTTAATTAAGTTGTGAGCTTTAACTCTCCCATATACAAAATGAAGGTGATGGCATTTATTTTTGGCAATATTGAAAATTTTTCAATTCCTTGGAAGTTAAAAGAGCATTAAATTTTACATTTTTGCAAGATATTTATTTTTCATAATACAAAGGCTGTATTTATAATTCAATGGTTCTGAAGTCTTCATGCTTATTTTTACTGATTCATATTCTGGTGGAGAAATTAGAAGAAATTGGATTTTTTAAGTGCTCACTTTCTCTTTATTCACTGGTCTCTAGAAGAGGTTTTTTTTTTATTTCCCATAAATAAAACAATCTTCTCAAAGATATATTTCATAAGTGTTTGAGTATTTCTCTGAGAAACATTTTGTAAGGGACATTTTAGACTCTATTGTCCTATTGTCTTCTGTGGCACTCTGCCTGGAGGCCCAGCTGATTTCATTTAGATTGCCTATCTACTGGCTGCAGTACCTCCAAACACAAAAAGAACTGGGCACTTTTGTTTTCTAGAATGTTCCATGGGAGTACTTCCAAGATTTAAAAAAATGCAGAAAGAAGTAAGGATAATCAAATATAAAGAATTTAAACTTTGGGGAGACTGAATTCCTTTGTAAGATCAGGGAAAGAACAAAAGTCCTAAAAGTGCATGTTTGGGTTATGCCATGTGGGTGAAATCAAACCGAAGACATTCACTAATATTTAAAAACTACTTTCAGTTTAGGTACAAGTAAGTAAATTTGTCAAAAAATCTGTAAGTTGCTAGGCGGGGAAAAAAGCCTGTGTACTAAGGAATAGATTGTACACAACTCTCTTCCTAACATTTTCCTCCATTTTCCCCCCCTCTTTTTATTTCTTTCTAGTTTGTTTTACAGGATTTTTTGCCATGAATTTGCAGTCTGCATTTTATTTTGGCCAAGGGATCTAAAAATCACCTATCAGTGTATCTAAAACATAATTTTGAGAAAAATAACACAGAAAATTGAAGCTGAAAATAGCAGATTCTAAATAAATTAATAAAGAACAGATCTTTTTAGTATGATGCTATGATGGTTTTCCTTTTTAAAAAATTCAGGCAGGTTTGTGTTCTACATTTTCTTCTGTTTTGCATAAAATACTCACTGTTGTGAGCCATTAAACAATACCTCACAAAAGTACATACATAAAGTCCTCTGATCTGGGCAAGAAGAACCTGTACATTGAAACAATAGGCTTTTTTCACCATAAGCTGGTTTGAGCTGTCAGAAGGATTATTATGTGTTGTTTCCATTGGAATCGAACAAGGGCCTACACACATTGTTTTTTCATTTCTAATCTAAAGTTGCTATGAATGATAATCACTATATTGCTGTATCAACTGAAAATCAAACTGCTCTTTGGTAGAGCATTTGAATCCAGGGGGATGAAGGGAGGAGGGGGAATTTATAGTTCTACTTTAAATCATGAAACCCCAAATGGACCCTTTAACAATGAATATCTCCAACAAACTCAGGGTTACAAAGTTTTTTTTTTCCTTTTTGGTAGCCTGCATTCATTGGCATTCAGCCACTAGACATTAAGACCTGGTTTCCCTGGCAACAATAACATTTCATAAGTCTTCACAAGAGCTCCCTCATTCAGATTGTTAGCTATACAAATAAAGTTCCACAGAGAAATTGCCTCAGAATAAAAGAATAAAAGAAACACCATCCTCATCTATTGTGACAGGTGTTAAGGTATTATTTGCAGTACCTTCAATTGGACAATGTGTTTTTGTGATGAACTGAATTACCTTAGATTGGTATTCCACATCCTTTTGTCCTTGGGCTAGCAGCCTAGGCTTTTATAGTCTAGTTCCATCCTCAGTTCCAGTAGCATTAATCCTACTTCTTTCCAGTTTGTTTTAAGGGAAATTTACTAAAGTTGTTACATTGCCTTTTAAGGAACCACTCCCAAGTGAAACTTAAGTATAACTTAAAGCTTTCAAAATGAATCTGCATTTTTTATTTGTTCCACCTTACCCCTAACTTCTCTGTAATATGTATATGATGAGAAAGGAAATAAGTATTTTAATCTCTTGTCTGACCTGTAAAATAAGGGGAAATTGAATTATTTCAAATTTAACCAGAAATCTGGAGTGTATTTTCTTTGTTTTCCACAGGTAATTTACCCATATTTTTAAAGGTAAAAGTAATAGAGGTGACTGGTTTAAATTTTACTGAAGACAAATTGATAAATATATTTTAGACCTTTAATTAATCATGTCCTCTATAATGTTTGCCAAAAATAGTGAGCCAGACTGCACGTCAACAGGAGGAATTAGATAGCAGGCACAAGTGTAATAAAAATCAGTAAAAATCACTCTTCATTGAGTGTTTATGCCATCCACAGTGCTAAATACTTTACTTACATACCTTATTTAATCATCACCACACCCCTGTGAATTATATATTGTTATTATTAAGCTCATTTTTTTAAATGAAGAAAAACTAGAGACTTAAAATATAAAAATCTGCCCAAGGTAACACATGTGTTAAGTAGTGAAGAAAGTTATGGGTCAATTCCAGGCAGTCAAGTTTTAGAGTCTATGTTTTGAACTAGTTCATTTTTTTTCAGTAAATAAATGTGAACTTTGAAGTAAAAATCCAAAGTCTTTGTAGTTTTCCTTTTGAGAATGTGACCAGCCACTGACCGTAGCGTATAAAGAGTCTAATATGAACCAGTTTGCATAGAATTTGAAATCCTAAACTCAGCCTTTTCAACGTGGCTCTCTAATTCCGTGAGCCAACACAGGACTGCATTTGATACAGACAATTCCTAATGCATGAACATTGGAATTCCAAAACAGGCCCAGATAGATTGACTGATAATGAATTGTGAGCTGTGACTTTATCCTGTATAGTTTTAAATTAATCATTTGCATTAATTCCATAGGAATTCAACATATTCAGTCCTATGAATTCAAATGTATTCAATTGATAAGTTTGTTTCTAAGTTCTTAATATGTACAAAGCTTAAACTTATGATAAAATGACCTAAATATGGTTTTAGCATTCAAAGGTTAATTTAGAGCTTTTGAGTGACAAAATACAAGGAGAACAGAACTGGAGAAGGTGTAATGACACCTGGAAATTAAATCAATCTCGGCTACTAACTACCTGAGTAAGCTTATGTTATGGCTATCGTGCTTCCATTTTCTCATCCAGAAAATGAGATTTTCTGGCCACTTTATCTTCAACACCCTCTGATTCTGGCTTGCTTTCCAATTAATTAATTAATTAGTTAATTAATTACTTAACTTTGCTGTTGTTCAAGTAGAGTTGTCTCCATTTTCACCCCAACAATTCCCCTCTGCCCCACTCCTCCTAACCTCCCACCCTTGATCCTATCCCCTTTGGCTTTGCCCTATAAGGGGGACCTAATCAACAAAACAGACAAGCAAGCAAAATATAACCAGAGACATTGAAATAGAGAACAAACAAATTCTGGCTTTCTAAGATTTGAAGTTTTCTAAGTTGGGAGCCCTAACAAGTTTCTGGGTTTGGTGATTGCTGTTTCTGGTGCTGTAATCATTTGACCCACCTGTGGTTCATGTTCAGGAATTAGATTTTGCCAAAATTTATTCAAAGTGTGTTATGACAAACTCAGAGAAGAAATGGGTTTCTTTAAAAAAAAAAAGCCCTAATTTAAAATTTACTTCTAAAGGTAAAATTTTATAATCAAGATTTTTTTGAAGTCAGACTGGTAAAATTTCAAGGACGGGGCAAATTATTTTCAAATTAATTTCAAAGACCTCACCATAAATATGTAGCATCAAGTTCCACATAAGATGTCATATCTTTTACAGTTTTGTTGCCTTGGATACCTAAGTGGAAGAGGGTTCCTTTGTCATTTACATCCCAGATTCTTGGCAAGGATCATGTCTATCTTGCAATATATTTATTGTGCATTTGTATTTTGTCCTCTAGATATATACTCCATATACTAGGTGAGAACCTTACATGATATATTTTAGTAAATCTTCTAAAAATGATACAAAATAATTAACACTTACTAAGCATACAGTTAATGTTTACAGTAATATTGAATGTATCTATACTTACATGTGTGTACTGTGGTTGGAACTTACCCCATCTTCTTCTATGAAGATTACACAACAGTCACTAAGTCTCAAAATTTACAGGGAACAATATTCTCATCATGTTCATTGTCAAGCTCTCTGACTCCTTATATCCAACATTTTTCTACTTGAAACTGTAAAATTGTATAACTTATTGCATATATCATTGCACTGTTAAAAGCTCTGCCCTATCTTTATTTGACTACAATTACTCTTATAATTTAATTTGGATGAAAATAATAATCTTTGTCCAAATTAACTTATCTCTCTAACAATAAAGAAACAACTTGATGTTTTGTGTTATAGATTATGTGCCACCCAAGAAGGTCAAATTAGTATAAATAAATCTATTCATTCTGAGAGAAGTAAGGCATACAATAGTTTTCTGTCAGTCTTCCACATTCAGTCCATACTCCTAGAATCTCTGATTTTTTCATGCTTCATGTTTTTATTCTTGCAATTCCCATTTTTTGTTACCATTATATTCATCTGCCTGATCTCACTAGTAAACAACTATTCTATAAGATGTGGCTCAAATACCACTTTCATATAACATCACTTCTCCATAAATTATTTATCCCTCTGCTCACTATGTGCCCCCTGAAAATCCCTACATATCTCTATTGTAGCACTTTTTTCTATTTTTAATAATAGAGAAAAACCTCTCACTTCATTGAGAAATTAATATGGAAGACTTTTACATGCTGTCTTATTAAGTTATGTTGGTGGCACTACAATTATTAATCCCCCCTTTTCTAGTAGATTTAAGCTTCTTGAGGAAAGGGATAGCAAATATTTGTTAAATACATACATATATACATACATACATACATAAATACTTACTGTTAACTGACCATATTCACTCTGATTATTACCTTCCTAAAACATGATTAAACATGAATGAGACAGTTGGACAGAGTTTGAAGTGCCCTAGAGCCATTTTACTCCTTGCAGTTACAGTAGGTTCACAAAAGGAGAAAGCAACTTCTTCGTTTTTTTTCTAGCATGGAATGGAAGAAAAACCATAGGCTTAAGTCTCAGATTTGAAATGGCTTTGAGACTGATTCCCATTGTGAACCTTAGCACTTTGCTATATAGTTCCTTTGTCTGAAAAGCATGGGTAAAAAAACATTTATCTTACAGGGAATATCTATCAAAACGTTCAGAATGCTGTTTGATAATTAATATGTATTCAAAGACTATTATTTTTCATCCTTTGAGACCCTTATTGCAAGAAACTAATAGGCCAGGATGATTCTATCCTATTTATTGCTTTTTCTTATTCCTAGCAAACCTAACAGGAAAGTAACCTGGGTGGCACAGAGAGGCCACTGGCTCACAGAATTATACTCCTGAATAAGAGTCTAATGGTTCTCTCTGTTCCCTCTCTCCTTGCTAGGTTTGATGTTACTCTCAGACCTTTCTAAGTGAGATGAAGGCACCATAGAGCACATATAAAAGATCAATGGCCAGTGTAAGGAGAAATGAATTTTCCAGTGTGCTATCCTTACACAATGCGTACTAGAGCATTAAATCATTGCATCAGGTGTGACATGCCGTTTAACAGTTCTAACACGCTTGGCTGCCTGAAGACTCTTCAAAGGTAATTATATCTGAGATGAGAGACCTGGCATACACCTTCTTCCTTCAGTCTTTTCATTGGGGAAATAACCTAATTACGACTTTAAAGGGACTTCCGAGTCTGTGTTCTTTTTCAAAGATGGCATTCACTATTGAGATCCTGGATATTGTAGCTGTGAGAGAGTTTTCAAAATCAAGTGCAAAGGGAAGGCTCATTCAGGGAATGCTCGAAGGCCAATACGTACACCCATTTGAACAAGGTCTGGCAGTGCCACTGGCTTTTTGCTCACATCTGTGACTGAGTATCAATGAACTTGCACTGCTGTTATTCTCGGATCTATGTTTCTTTTAGAACAACTCTTACGGACTACACTTTAGGCCCTTCAATTCTATGTCCTGAAATATGAAGTGGTCTCTAAAATGACTGCCTTTTTTCTCATAAAGGATAAGTGTAGGAGAGGTTTCAGTGGCTCTGAATTTTAGGCTGCGATCACTCACCTATTTTCAAGAGTGGTCAAGTATATGGGATGTTTCATAACTAAAAAAATATGCACATGCTGCCCCTAGGAATGAAGCATAAATAAGGTCAAGCTAATCAACCCATCTGAAGTTTCCATCTGACATTGTATTGGCAAATTAGCAGTAGTCCTTCTAGCTTTGTTTTCTCTGTGGCTAGGAAAACACTTAGCCTTTCAAATTAATATTCAAAAACACTCTGCCTGTAGCTATCACAAGTAAATGACTTTTTTAAGTAGAACACTAAAAATCTTTGAAATTAATATATGTGGTGAGGTAGCTCAAAAATATGCAAAGTGAAGTCATAGATTTTTTTAAATGTAGAAGAAACCAGAGATTTACTAACTTAACACCATGATTTACATATTTTTTAGAAAATGAGATACAAAGCTTCCCCCAAATCATGATATATTATAAAATATGAAATTTTAAATGATAATATTAAAGAAAATGATTGAAATGATTTTAAATGTTACTAAAAATATTTTGTGCTTTTTATATACTAAGTACTTTGGCAGGTGCCAGGGATATAGTATTGAACAAAATAAAATGAATTGCTTCCCTCCTAGAGGTCTGATCATTGAGTTCAAGACATTAAACAATCACACAAATAAGTGTTAAGGACACAATTGTGATTCATGCTATATGTGAGGGGCACATGGTGCTGTGAGAACATATTAACAGAGGACAGAACTGGGAGATCAGAGAAACCATGTGGAGGGGTGAAGTGAGATCTGGACAACAACAAAGAACTAGATTAATCAGGAGGAGGAATTAAGGAATGGAGGAGAGGTGCCTGTAATACTTGAGATAAGGAAACGCCATGAAATGCTGTGAGAAAGCTCAGATTCTTCTGCTTGTACAGTGAGTAATTATGAAAGACAGGATTAAGACATGGAAGACAAAAATATAAGTATATAAAATAACACTCATTTTGCAATTTTTATTTGTGTTATTTTATCTAATCCTCCTAACAGTACTGTGGTGTAGCTATTCTTTTCTCAATTTACAGGTAAGGGAAAGAAGATCTGTGAAATAAGCCAGTCAGAGAAAGATGATTACCATACAATTTCACTCACATGTGGAATCTAACAAACAGAATGAACTAACAAACAAAATAGAAACAGACTCATAGAGAGCAGGCTGACAGCTAGGGTCAGGGGCAAGCAGTTGGGGAGTTGGGGGATCTAGCAAAACAGAAATTCATGGACATGAATAACATTGTGGTGATTGTGGGGAGGTGCGTGGATGTAGGAGAGGGTTTAGGGGGGCAAATGGTAATAGCAAATATTACAATAAAAAATGAAAAAAAAACTTGAGAAAGCTTCACACCCACCTACTGACAGAACTGCTGGACTGTTAGATTTCAGCACACACTTGGTCCTCTGTGGATGGCAGGGATGGCAGGGATGGCAGGGAGGGATGGAAAACAAGGGAGGGAGAGAGGTAGAGAGAGAATACTGGGAAGAAAGGCTGAAGGAAGAAACAAGTAAGGCTAGAGCCATGAATTGGGAATGTGTGCATGAACTAGGAATATGGACATCAGTCTACAGCCATTTAACATCTATAGGAAATTTCTAGGTCAAGAGTGAGATAAAATAACTTTTCCACTTGCTCAGATCTCTTTCATTTTCTCATGGTATCTACTAGAGGAGACAAAGCAATTAAAATTTTTGAAATTTATAGTAAGAGCAATTATCAGACTTGAATAGTTGTGTCCAACTTAGAAAAAAGATATTTTCTAAAGATTCTTTCTGAACTTGTGTGAGCTAGTCTTAGTCTGCTTTAATTACCACAACAAAATACCGTAAGCTGAACTCCTAGAAAGAGAGAGTAGAATGGTGGTTACCAGGGACCTGGTGGGTGGGGGAAATGGGGAAATGTTAGTCAAAGGGTACAGACTTCCAGCTATAACATAAATAAGTTTGGGATGGTGTAATGTACAATAATGTATAATTATAGTTAATAATACTGTATCATATACTTGAAAGTTGCTATGAGAGTAGATCTTAAATGTTCCTACCCCCCAAGAAATGATAATTTTGTGATATGAGGGAGGCATTTGCTAACACTGTGGTGGCATATCAAATTAGTATGTTATACACCTTAAACTTACCCAGTGTGATTTGTAGGCTGTATCTCAATAAAACTGAAAAAAAAATACCATAGTCTGGGTGACTTAAACAACAAAAATCTATTTTCTCATAGTTATGGAGGCTAAAAGTCTGAGATCAAGCTGCCAGCTTCACAGACTTTCCTCAGTTTGTGAACATGGGGAAGAGGAGGAGAGAGATCATTCTTTCTCTTCTTAAAAGGCCAGTAGTCCTATCAAATTAGAGCCCCATTTAACTTTAATTACCTGCTAAAGATCTATCTGCAAATGCACTCCTATTAGGGATTAGGGCTCCAGGATACGGATTTGCAGAGACACAATCCAGCCCATAGACTCTGTTTATGTGCTTCCTGCATTTAACAGTTGATATTTATAGGTAGCAGTTATTGCTCCTTGGTGTTTTTCTTGGGGACTTTTTTTTTTCCTCTTTGGTTTTCATTATTATATTAATCACCCCAGAGTAGAATTTAAAGCTTCACTGAAGCATTATTTGTATTGTTTATAATGATACTCTCAGAGCCTAGAACAGTGCCTGATACAAACAGGATACTAGAGAGTATTTGCTGAATAAAGAAAACAGCTTCTCTATGAAAACTTCACTGGAGAGCACATTGCTGAGCACTTCCTATTAATGGGACCTCTCACTAGTACAAGAAAAACCAACCCCTGGTGTTTCAGAACAGGAAACAGGAATAGGACAATTTTGTCTTTACTTGTTTATACATAATCTTACTTTCTCTCAAAATATACTTTACTGCACACCCAGAGAGTAATGTGTGCCAATCTGCCTTCCTAACTTTAATTACAATCAGACTGCAATGATGAGATCAGAGTGATACCTCAGAGGACATGCATGTGGCAGGCTGGTCAATGCTTAAACAAAGGTGCTCTCAGTTACACTGAGCTCCACGGTTAAAGTTTCATATTAGCATATTTTATGGAGGAGAGGACTCTACCTTTTATGTTTACCATACTATATTTTATCATTTAATTATGAAGAGTGAAAATAGAACATTTCTTTCTTTTTTATTGACTTGCTAAATCTTTATTTTTTATCCATATTTGTGAGATTAGTTTGTAATTTGCTCTTTTTTTAATTTTAAATATTTTTTTACTTTTCAATTACACTTTACATACAATATTATATTAATTTTAGGTGTATAACTCAGTGATTGGACATTACATAACTCACTAAGTGATCACCCCAATTAATCTAATACCCATGTGACACCATATATACTTATAACAATATTACTGACTATATTCCCTATGTTGTACTTTACATTCCCATGACCATTCTATAACTGCCAATTTGTACTTCTTAATCCCTTCACCTTTCCTACCCATCATCTCTACATCCTCCCATATTTCACCCAGTCCCCCAAGACTCCTACCCTCTGGCAGCCACCAGTTCTCTTTCTGGGTCTATGATCTGTTTCAATTTTGTTTTTTGTTGTTTTAGGGTTTTTCTTTTCTCATTTTTTATTGTTGTTCAAATATAGTTGTCTGCATTATTTTGCTACCACTTTCCCCCACCCCACCCACTCCCACCTCCCACTCTCAATCCTTCCCCCCTTTGGCTTTGTCCATGGGTCTTTTATATATGTTCCTTGATGACTGTTCCCTTTCTTTCCCTCATTATCGCCCTCCCTTCCCTGCTCTGGTTTCTGTCAGTGTGTTCTTTATTTCAATGTCTCTGGTTATATTTTGAATCCTTATTTGTTTTGTTGATTAGGTTCCACTTATAGGTGAGATCATATGATATTTTTCTTTCACTACCTGGCTTATATCACTTAGCATAATGCTCTCTAGTTCCATCCATACTGTCATGAAGGGTAGGAGCTCCTTCTTTCTGCTGCATAGCATTCCATTTTGTAAATGTACCATAGTTTTTTGATTCTCTCATTTATTGATGAGCATTTAGGTTGCTTCCAGCACTTGGCTATTATAAATTATGCTGCTATGAACATTGGGGTACATAGGTTCTTTTGAATTGGTGTTTCAGGATTCTTTGGGTATAATCCCAGCAATGGAATTGCCAGAGCAAAAGGCAGTTCCATTTTTTTGTTTTTTGAGAAAATTCCATACTGTTTTCCACAGTGGCTTCACCAGTCTACATTCCCACCAACAGTGTACTATGGTTCCACTTTTCTCCACAGCCTTTCCAGCACTTTTGTTTGTTGATTTGTTTATGATGGCCATTCTGACTAGTGTGAAGGGGTGTCTCATTGTGGTTTTAATTTGCATCTCTCTGATGGTTAGTCAGTTTTGGTTGTACATTTATTTTGTTCTTTAGATCTCACATATAAGTGAAATCATATGGTATTTGTCTTTCTCTGACTTTCTTCAGTGAGCATAATACCTTCTTGGTCCATCTATGCTGTCACAAATTGTAAGATTTCATTCTTTTTTATGCTGAGTAATATTCCATTGTATATCTGTACCACCATTGCTTTTTTATCCACTCATTTATTGATGGACACTTGGGTTGCTTCTATAGCTTGGCTATTATAGATAACACTGCAGTGAACATAGGATGTATATATATTTTTTCAAATTAGTATTTTGGGTTACTTCAGATAAATCCCTAGAATGTAATCATTGAGTCATAGGGCAGGTCCATTTTTAATTTTTTGAGGAATCTCTGTACTCTTTTCCATAGTGGCTGTTCTTATCTGCATTCTCACCAAAGTGCCCAAGGGTCCCCCTTTTTCCACATCCTCACCAACACTTATTGATTCTTGATTTATTGATGATAGCCATTGTGACAGATATGAGGTGATATCTCATTGTGTTTGTATCTGCATATCTCTGATTAGTGACATTGAGCATCTTTTCACATCTATTAGGCATCTCTTTGTCCTCTTTGGAGAGGTGTCTATTCAGGTCCTCTGGCCATTTTTTAAGTTGCATTGCTTTTTTTATGTTGATTAATATGGGTTCTTTGGAGTTATTCCTTTATCAGATGTATCATGGGTGAATATGTTCTCCCATTTAGTAGGCAGACTATTGATTTTTGTTGGTTTCTTTTGTTATGCAAAACTTCTTAGTTTGATGTAATCCCATTTGTTTATATTTTCTTTCTGTTCCTCTTTGCTCAAGGAAATATATCATAAAAAATATTGCTGAGAGAAATGTCAGATATTTTACTGCCTGTGGTTTCTTCTACAATTTTTATGGTTTTGAGTCTCACATTTAAGGCTTTAATCCATTTTGAGTTTATTCTTATATATAGTGTTAAGGAATGGTTTAGTTTTATTTTTTTGCAAGTATATGTCCAATTGTTCTTATTTATTTTATTATTAGCATAACCAAAGGAGAAAGAACATCAAGGTTAGCAAGGATGAATTATAGCCAAAGAATGGTAAATTCAGGAAGAAATGTGTAAATCCTTGTGGAAAGAGGTAGAATGAAAACAGTCAACTGCAGAATGATACTATTTTTATCATAAGAATATAGAAAACTGTGTCCCATCTTATGATACTGAAACTATAACTGAAAAAAAATAATGTAAATGAAATGTTTATTAGAGGTAGTGCCCTGAGTAGGTTCTATATTGGGAGAGGGTCTTGGGAGGATTTGGATAAGGTTTATGCCTCAAACCAAATATGAGATCATAAGAGTGAGAATTTAAATTATTTATGAAGGAGTTAATTTTAATGACTGTCCTAAGGGGTGGCTCCAAGAAATGCAGACCCAATGGTCAGTCAGTTCAGCATCTCTGCTTCTTGGGATTTCTGCCTGTTGGCTATGGGGACATGAGAGCATCTAGGCCATGTATTTTTCATCATCTAGCAAGCTGACCTGGTTTTGTTTACATGGTGGCTCAAGGTTTTAAAAGGCTGAATATATGCAGTCTCTTGGGACCCAGGGTAAGAACTTACATGGCCTCACTTCTACCACATTCCACAGGCCAAAATAAGCCACAGGTCAGCCTAATTCCAGAGATGGAGATATGGACTCTGCCTCTTGATAAAAGGAGCTTCAAAGAATCATGACCGTTCTATAATCTGTCACAATACATATAAACAAAAACACAGTCTATTTTTCTTTACTTTTTCAATTAATTATGCTTTTCAACTGTCCATGAAAGTTGAAGGAATCTTAGATTATATCTTAGGAGGTCGAATACTTTCAAACACCTTTAAGTTAGCAGAAATTGGTACCAAGAAATCTTTCTGAACTCATGGTTAATATGAATGTGGAAGAATGCTAATGGCCTAGATAGAAGCATATTTTAATTTGAATCCAATAGAATATATAGTAAGTCAAACCAAGGGGTGTTTTGAATTCTGTATGGATTCTTTGGAACTAACATTCCAGCTTGGCCTCTCAAGCAGAACCTGGAATAATCAGTCTGAAACATGCTGCTTCTACAGTTCTCCAATTTCCAGATCTTAGTTCTTTAGTAAATACCAGACTGCCAGGCTCTTCCGTGGCAGGATGCCACTTAACTTTTTCTGTGTCCCATTTTTAAAGCAGTCATAGTAGCTACAATTTATTGTGAATAAAAGGTTGGGAAACAGGCAAGTGAACCATTTTTTATGCATATGAATGATCATGAGGGGTCTAAGTTGTATGCCTTTTTATAGTTTGAGATGCCCAATTTATCACTGAGGCTGTGGGTTTTAAGCATCTGTCAAATCTGCACTGAGTTTATTTATAAGCTGCTCCATTAAAAGAAAAAAACCTTTGCCTTACTCTTCGCAGTTTCTCACACTAATCATTGTCGTAAAACTAATTAAACACATACAGTATATTTAAAATAAAATTACTGATCTGTTAGTCCTCTTCCTATCTATAATATCTTACAAATGTTCTCTTGCTTAAGGCAAGTTTGAGTTTTAGAAAATGAAGATCTCAAATAAATTCATCTTTTACCTCATTTCTGGCAGCTAGGCATCCCCGTTTCTGGTTTGTGTTTTTCTATCAGAATTAATACATGACTTTACAATAGTATTGTTATTTCCACTCCAGCCTTCCATACTGCCAGTTCCCCACATGGTTGTTTGATCTATCATTCAAGTATATATACAGTTTAAAATTAAAAGCTGTCTTTTCCCTTAGTCCCACCAGAAATATTTTATAAGAGAAAATACAACCTTTTCCAGGGCTTCTTCTAAGCTGATTTTAATTGACTGCTCCAACCCAGGGACAGACCAAAACAGTTGTGATTCCAGCATGGTCTGTGGCAGCCCACCAACGCATTCACAACACTCTGTGGGAGGGATCGAAGAGAGTTGGAGGCAAAACTGATGGAAAATTGGAAGGCAGAGGTTTCTGTATGTCACACCAGTCTACAGTGGCATGTTCACCAGGGTTTGTATTCCTGGTGCATGCTCCTAAATGTCAAAATAAATTATCTCAGAGAAAACAAGTGCGTTATCAAGGTTCACTGTTTTTGACTTTCTGGACTTTTCACAAACTTTTTCTCCTCCAAAACTAAATTTAACATCAGTTCAGTTTTGATGACAGGGTAATGTAGCTTGCATTGGCTTTTAGCAGTGTGTGCTGATAGGTACCATCACTGAGAGATTCAGCAAATACAGGAATAACCAAGACAAACTGCTATTAAAGTAGTTTAACTCTCCCACAGACAAACATTCCAGTGTCAGTGGGCATTCTTGCAACCAATATGCAGGAAATTTAATTGAAAAGCCTAAAACACATAGAAGCAGTGGGGGAAATCCCCAGGAATTTAGGAATGATGAAAAAGTTTAATCTTTGTCAATGAAAAGTTGTTCTAATTTACTCTTCCCACTGTGCAGTAGTAGACTGTGTAGCATTTGCAATAGCAAGCAATTAGAAGCCTTTTTCTCCCCTGAGCAGTAGCCTTGAAGTGACCTAGTTAAAATGATGTTTATAGTTTATTTTGAAGTGCTCTTTACTTTAACTCTGTGGATTAATACTTGGTTTCTCTGTTAATAGATATATATATAACTTTTAGCAAATTCAGGACTGGTTAATCAAAAGCCAGAAAAGTATGGCTCTATACTGAAGATTTGCATCTAGGATAAATACCCATTAATAGCATAGTGAAAGTCTAATAACAGAATGATCCAGAGGTGGGAGGGGAAACAGTACCTGTGTTGGATTGCATTGGGAGTTTGTATGTGTTAAAAACCAGAATCATTCTACTTCTCTCTGTCGTTGTCTCAAGGTCTTAGTTTTACAATGTCTTCAGTAACTTATTTTTATATTTTCTTTTAAAAAATCATGTGAACATATTACCTTTTCCCAAACTTTTAAAATTATATAATTGTATAAGGTATTGGAGGGAGACAGTTACCCCCTCAGCTTCTTCTTTCCTCTACCCCCAAATACATGTCTTTAATCATTCTTATATTGACTGCTGCAATGTCTCTCTAAAATCTGTTGTCAAAAGATAATTTTCGTTGATTTATTAATGATGGCCATTCTGACAGGTGTGAGATGGCATCTCACTGTGGTTTTGCTTTGCATTTCTCTGATGATTAGTGATGTTGAGCATATTTTCATATGTCTATGGGCCATCTGTATGTCCTCTTTGGAGAAGTGTATATTCAGGTCCTTTGCCCACTTTTAAATTGGATTTTTTTGTGTTTTATATGTTCTTTATAAGCTTTGGATATTAACCCCTTATCAGTTATAGCCTCAAATATGTTCTCTCATTTCATGGTTTGTCTTTTTATTTTGTTGATGGTTTCCTTTGCTATGCAAAAATATATGTGGAATCTAATGAAAGAACTGAACTAACAAGCAAAGACAAGACAGACTTATAGATGGAGAGCAGAATGACAGCTATGGGAGGTGGTTAGGGGGTAAAGAGAGCAAAAGGGGAAAAGGACTCATGGACATGGGCAACAGTGTGGTGATTGCAGGGTGGAGGGTATAAGGGGGATAAAGGGTAATGAAAAACTACAATATTTTTTTAAAAAAGCATAATTTGCAAGTGTGGGAAGAGACAGCACACCTAAAAGTAGAACTAGAGTGAACATAATCATAGGTAAATCTCAATATCAGTACAGAACTCAATCCTAGACATTAGATATTGAAAGAGTTTATGAGGTAGATGTTAAATCAACTCATTGAAGATAAGACAGGTGAAAATGGAGGATGAGAGATTGATGTTCCCTGAGATGAAGAAGGTAACCGCATCTGCAATTTCCACAGGGGTCTTTTTGCATAGGTCTGTATTGAAGAGAAGCTATTAATGGCTGCAAACAAGCCTAGGTCAGCAGTGTTAGCTCAAGAGTCTTATCTTATTATAAACACTGCATACTGTGATTTTCTTTTTAAGACTCATTTTATATCCTTATTAAAGAGTGAGCTTTGAATTTCTCATTCAGCATATGTTTTCCCGCTAGAACCTATTTAACATTGTTCAAATCCTTGTTAGTATTTATTACATTATATTCTGGTTGGTCTAATTCTGGTTGATCTATTTACTGTTCTCTCTGCCTACCTTCCCCACCCCCACTAAACTAGGAGCTTGCTGTTTGAATATAAGGAGTATTGCATTTTCTTTGTGTATCTAGTGTCTAACACACCAAGAGCCCTAGTAAGAATCTCTTGTTTTTCTAGAATAGGTGGTCCAGCTGGCACTACAATGGAAGAGGCTCTCATAATGTGTTTTTTACTGATTTTATTCATTTCCTCAATTATCAAATAATTTTTGAACTTCCAGTGCTCAGTGTGAAAAATGTAACAGTGAGCATGACAGTCCCTATCCCTGATGCTTAGAGTCAAATAGAAAAAAAAAACACTCTTGAAACAAGTTATTCCACAAATAATATTTTGGGTTTGTGTTAATTGCTAAAAGGAAAAATATATGGAACTATGAGCACAAGAAATATAATTGATTCCTAGGCAAGAGCACGTCCTTTGTAGAAGTGATAGTTAGGGTCATACTTGAAGAACATGCAGCAGTTGACACGGTGAAGAAAGAATAAAGAATGTTCCAGATAGAAGGAAAAGCACAAGGGAAGGGCTTAAGTTGAACAAGAAAATAAGAGGGGCTAAATCCTCCTATAGTGACTTTAGGGGAGAGAGGTGGAGGATGTTCAAAAAGGTTTGCCAGGACTAGATTATTCCTGGCTTCAAAAGCCATTTTACCAATGTGAGATGATAACCAAAGAGCATAGTTAGCACTTTAGGAGTATTAAATAAGATATTAATGTGATCATATTTGCATTTTACAGATCACTCTGGCATTCATATCCAGAGTTGAGCAAAAGTAAATATGAGCCCTGGCTGGGAGGCTCAGTTGGTTTGAGCATTGTCCTGTACACCAGAGGGTTGCTGTCTGGATTCCCATCAGGGCACACCCCTAGGTTGTGGTTAGATCCTTCTTGGGCAGGTACAGGAAGCGAACATTTGATCTCTCTCTCTCTCCCCCCACCTCCCTCCCTCTTTCCTTCTCCCTTTCTCTGTCTCTGAAAATCAATAAAAACTTATCCTAGGGTGAGGATTTTTTTTAAAAGTAAATATGAGATGACAATTTTATCATACTGCTTCTCCACTGGAAGCTGGCCCTACCCAGGCAAGGCATGGTCCAGGGCCTTTCACATGTCAGGTGACCTCCAGGTTTTTGACCGATGCAGGACAAATTTCAAGAGAAGAGTCCAGGTGACAGTAACTTGGGACAGTGAGGGAAAAAGTAAGGGCTCCTTGAAACAGTGTGAGGTTTTAGCCCTGGATGAGCTGCTGCTACCCATTGCTCCCCTGGGTGCAAACCTAGTAGGGACCCTTAGACTGAGTTTAATATAGAAAAAGCAGAGTGCACACCTGAGAAAAAGGGGTTGTGGGCAAGCTCAAAGAAGAGCATGAGCAAATAGTCTTTCTCTTGAGGGTTTTATGTATTTTCTATAGGCGGGAATTTTAGGAGAGATCCCCGGGAAGGATCTCAGAATATTCATTAGATTTTAGCCTGTATCATTTAATATGCTGATGTATTAAAACGAGTATATAATGGAGTCTGGGTGGGGTTTTTTGGTTAGTTTTACCTTTATCTTGGATTGGTCTGACTCTTTTTGTTGTTGTTGTTGTTGTTGTTGTTGTTGTTGTTTATCTCCATGACTAAGATGATTTAACCACCTGCTCTTAGATATCTTTAGTTAGGAAGATAGATTTAGACCTCCTGCTCTTAGATATCTTTGGTTAGGGAGGATAGAGCCCTGTGATTTATCAGCAAATGTTAATTGCTCAACTGTTCCACCCAGATGTTCAGCAATTTGTCTCAGTTTCCTCATTCCACTTGTCAAGGAATTTTCCTAATTTCTTAATAACCTGCCACAAGAGGAAGGTATTATAATAATCCAAGTGAGATGCATGGCTGGCTTGGACCAAAGTAGCAGCAGTTAAGATGGACAGAATGGACAGTATCAATATATACCAAGGGGTGAAATCAGCAAGACATATTGTATTCGTTGATTATATGTGGGAAATAAGGGAAAGGATGAAGCCTAGGTTTCTTCTTCTTCTTCTTTTTTTTTTTTTTGAATCCTCACTTGGAGATAAGTTTATTGATTTGAGAGAGATAGAGAGAAAGAGAATATCAATGTGAGAGAGGAACATCGATTGGTAGCCTCCTAGACATACCCAGACTGGGGATGGAACCCATAACCTGGGTATGAGCCCTGACCAGAAATCGAAACCACAGATTTTGGGTGCACAGAACAATGCTCCAACCAATTAAGCTACCTGGCCAGGGCATTTCTTCTATTATTTATCCACACAGGTCAGACAAATTACACACATTTTTAAAAATAGAAGCCTTTTTTTCTTTTTCTTTTTTACTAATAGTGTGTTATAATAATTCAAATGACCATTCAAAATCATTATTTGATACTTCAACCCAATGATATTCTTAGTCTCAGGACTTAAGCTTTTGCATTGTAGAGGTAACAAGATGAAAAAAAAAACAACCTTGATCTTTTGGGAATTCACCTGGAAGGGTCTTTGGCTAATCTGTTACTCTACCCAGTAAGACATTATTACTGCAATACTATAATTGCTATTGCCCTGCACAGTATATGTGGTCTTTCTATAGTCTGAGCATAATGTTTTGAAGTAAAAGTCAATATAACCTACAGTTCTAAGATTTGTTTTAATTTTCGATGCACCCTAGCACCATTGCAGCATGAAATACAATTACCCATAACCTAAAGTTAAGTAAAATGGTCAGCTGCTACTGTCTATATACAGACATGTTCACCATTTCCTTCCATCACATCATCAGCCCATTATCAATATGTTCCATATCCCAAGTAAGCCATGGGCCCTTGGCAAAATGGGTACAAACTTTGCCTGTGCCACATGCTGTGTCCCATTTAATATTCTTCTTGTGAACTCTTAACATCATAACAGCTACCAACTGGTACTCTAAACATGTGCATATGGAGCTAGGAATTCCTGACTTGTCTAATTCATATGTGCCTTTGCCAGTGACTAATGTCCCCACATAAAAATACCAGAATTACACAGAGGATAACTAGCATTCAGAGGAACGAAAATCCATGCTCTGAGGATATAAGCATACTGTATCAGGAAAAGCTAGGTGCTAAGAAGTATATAATCTAACACAAAGGCACTGTACAGAAGGACAAAATTGAGCTGAACACCAGCCAAACCAGGTGCAGATTTAAGAAATAAATAGTGACAGAGAAATGTGAACATCATAGATTTTTAAAATTTGTTTTTGGAACAAATGGAGAGAGGCATTGCCCAATGCTTTAGATATTCTTTAAGCTAGATGTCCAGCATATCTCACTCTGTTCCTGTCAGCTGTGCAACCCCCCACCAGTTTTTAAGTCTTTGTTAATGTCATTTACCATGTACTTCCCTTGAGAAAACAACTTTGGTGCTGAGGTTGATAACAGTATGGGGATGCGGGGCAGGTGGCAGGTATGGGGAGAGATTGTCTTTGAACTAATGCTAATTGAGTGTGAAGACAGAACATTTCGATAGTTATGGCCCCTGTTGGCAGGTATATATAATTCTTATGCTAATAGTGTATTTTTCTTTAATGACTTTTGTAGGTCACACTGAAGGTGTTACTCTCTCTCAGGAAAAAATAAGATATTTAGGTTGTTTCAAAAATTTGAATGGAAAATTTCTGGAGTTTAATTATAATGTGAATGTTAAACTTTTAATTATAAAATTTTAATTAGATTATTGAATTTCTAATATATCATGTTATTGATTTAGATATGTCTGATTATCTCTAATTACTTCTAAAATGGGTTTTATGCAGTTAGTGTCCATCTATATTCTATCTCCTGTTTCTACCAAGAGGCCACCTAGCGTGTGTTGTACTTTCAAGTAACCTTAATTTAACCGAAAGGACTTCTGTTATTACTCTCTTACAAGAACTTCACAATTAACTTTAAGTGCCTAATAGAATAGAAGAAGAGGAGTCCTCCTTTTCAGCACTTTTATCTCAAGTGTTGTTAATAAAAGATGTGAAAATTGAGCACTACTCTAATGTGTAGCTTAGGAAATGTTTTAGGATGATCACTGGAAAAATATCACCTTTAGCAGGCATAGGACCTTCACCATAGGTTATTAAATATCTGGAGTCATTGTAACACCATAAGAACAGATTTTCCTGGTCTAAAACATATAAATAAACTGAAACATATTTTCTCTCTTGAACTGAGAGACTCTGGGTTGCGGAGGTGGGGGAGGGACCTTACAGAGACTAGACAGACTACTTTTTGCAGTTTGCTAGAATATGAGCAACAACAGTATGTATTCATTTGGCAAAACCTAACATTCTCTCCAGCATCTTACCTAGACAGCCTTTTAAATTGTTACTCTTCTCCATTGGCAGTTAATAGCCATTTTCTTCCCTAAATAGGACACATCTATTATACCAAATTTTATAAAAATAATTCTAGTTCTCAGAGATATTTCACACTAATTATAGCTTTTGGCCATTTCAAAGAGCTCCTTGTTCAAATCATACTCACTGAGTGTCTACCATTTGCCAGGTCCTCTGCTGGGTACCAGGTCCAAGATATGTTGGAGGATTCAGAATTTTCAATAAATGTGTCAAGTGACATAACAGTTATCTTCCTCAAGCGTGTACCTTCATTACAAGCTCCTAAAGTGTGTCTCTGGCCAGATCTCCAAAGTGATGCACAGTCATAGATGACTAAATAAAGAGTGTGTTGCTTCTAGGAAAAGCATTCACATTTCCAGATTTTCCCAAGATGAGGTTAGCAGCCCTTGCTTTCTCACTCCTCAGTCAGCCAATACTAATGCTTCTGGTAGAGAGTGTAAAAAAGACACTCTAATGGCAAGGGACTATTTATGCTAGTGGCACACTGCATTTTCAGACTTGAAGCTGGGACTTTTAAAATGCCGTTTTCCAGGAACAAAAGAGTTTCTCAAGTGTTGAAAAGTTTCATAATGTGATTGACATTTATATTTAATTAGAAAAATATTAACAGTTTTGACAAAGGAGACGATGAAAGGAAACTGATGTTTAATGAGCACTTACTATGTGCTAAATGCTACAATAAAAACAGTCTGTGAGTGATTCCTCTTTAATCTCACAATGACCCCAAAATGTTGGTATGATGAAAGCAAGTTATATTGCAGTGTCATATAGCCTGTGTCACCCAAATGCCCATCTTTGTCATTATCAGAACAAAGAAAACTTTGCTTCTTGTGGAAGATTGCTGCTAATGCTCCTGTGATGACCAGCAATTTTTTCCACAGAAGTGTCGGCAGCACTGTGACAAGGAAATGAGTCCTTTCATTCTGGAAGAAAATGTACTGTATAAATTGCCTCCCACAATCCTCTCTCTTAGGCAGCAGAGTCTAAGAACTAGTCTCAGAATTCATGTGAAAGCAGAGCCCCAGCCCCACTGCACACTGCAGCCAAGGCAACTAGCAGACAAAGAGCATGGCCTCAGAGGTCTGTCTCCCTGGGTTTACATCTTACCTGTACAACTTGCTAACTCTGAAGCTCTGGGCAAGTTACTTAGCCTCTCTTGGCATCACTTATCTCTGTCCAAAAATGGAAATGCTGATAGCACTTAACTCATAAGGTTGAATAAGAATTAAAAGCATATAGAGCATATGAAACAGTCCAATGCCTGGTGCATAACGAGAGCTCAATAACGATTTTTATGGCCCATAAAATGTTCACTATTATGAAAGGATGCAGCATCCTTACATTTTTCATACAAAGAAGCTGCTTGGTCTTGAAACTGCCTTTGAGTTTTTCAGGTTTGACCTTAATCCCATGCTAAGGGCTCTGTCTCTGTGGTCACCAGTATGTCATATACTATATGTTTGTCAATACTCAGAGGACTAGACCTGAGATATTTCAGGTGGTGCAGAGTGGAGGGAGGAAGCTAGAATAGGATGGAACACTGCTTACCATGGTATTTGTAAAGAAATACCTTGGTTTTAAAATTTGGCTTTTATTAGGGTAGGTTGACGATGAAGACCAAAATATGGGCACAGCTGTCCTGGGTAGAGTCCAAATGTTCCTACTAGAGGCAGGTCTGGTGTGCTGCCTAAAGCATATCTGAACTTCAGGTGCCAACATCACTGCCATTTATTCAGCCCTTAGTTGTACTAAGCCATTGTCATTATTATATATATGTAACTATGTATATGGACATATAAAATATAGAAAATGTTTACAGACAATTTACAGATCTAATAGGTTTTTATTCAGTGATTCATGAATTGAGCAGCATCCAGTCTAGCAAACCAAAAGGAATTCTGAGGAGCTATACAAGGTGAGAGATACTGTGTAGGCCAAAGCAAAACCGAATAAGTATACTAGACACTTGCTGATTGTTTAAAGCAGGACTACTTTCCTTACAAAGAGCAAAGGGAAGTCTTGGAACTGACTTAGGTAACTTGCGATAGGCAGGCAAACTCTAATGGGCTAGCCTAGGCCTTTCTTTTCTGGGAGAGTCAACACAGAAACATAGTTAAGTTCCTGTTTGCTGAAGGGCGTCTAGTCTAGACATTAAATATATATGCTGTTGGGAATGCTTCAACCAAAGGGTCCCTCCCACTTGTGTTAAAGTCTTATCCTTGCTAGCAGTGAAGGAAATTGGGGCATATTGAAGGCTAGCAGCTCTAGGTGGGCCAATCATGTCACAGGTCTGGGAACATTAACCAATGAGATGCTGTTTCCAACATGATTGTCTCAGGAACTAGGTGAGGGCCTTCCATTTACTTGGCTCAAAGCATCTGACAAATGCATGGCAGTGGATGGAGGCAGGAATCAAGATGCGTGTTGGGTTCTGCTCACAGGTTCCTGTGTGTGAGTGCTGAACATCACATACAGGGATCTATTCCATGGTCATTTCATAAAAAGATCACCAGATAGGACTAAGATTGAATGGAGAATGGAAGAATCTTACTCTAATTGACAGGTAACCTTTCAATAAAAGAAAAATAACTTTCTCATAAATATATGCTCCTTATACTCTGCTCAGAAGTGTTTATTTTTTCCTCAACATAAATGTTTATACAAGTGATTATCAGAACAAATATTAGTAAAAGACACATGTTTTAAAAATGGCTCATTTTCTTACCATACAATTTACTTCTTGTTGCATTAATGCTGCATGACAAACAACCCCCAAAGTAAGTGCTTTAAAACAAAGAGTTCTTATTATTCATGAGTTTGTGGGTCACCTGGGCCATTATGATGATTTGACCCAGGCTCAGTTAATCTCAGCTTATCATGGCTGGGGGCTGGTACACACCTGTAGGCAGTAGGCAGAGAAGGAGCTGACTGGTCTGAGATGGCCTCCATATGAGTGACTTTGTCCTGCGCATGTTCTCTTATTCTCCAGAAGGTTAGCCCGGACTTGTTCTTCTGGCAGAAATAGGAGAGAGTGAGCAGAAGTACAGGTGTCCGTGTGAGGCCTAAGCTTGCACTGTCACTTGAAACTGGCACTCTGTCACTTCATTACATTGAATTTGCTAAAGCAAGTCATGAGACCAGCCCTGATCCAGATGTTGGAAAATAATCTCTTTTAGCAGAAGGAACTTCAAAGTCGTGTTGCAAGTTCTGTGGATATGGGGAGAGAAAGAATTAGAACCATTTTATAATTAATCTAACACACTTGCTATACAAATTGTCCCTGTACTGAAGGAAACTTCAGAAAGATTATAACATTGAATTGGATGATATAAAAACTGAACACAGCCCTGGCTGTTGTGGTTCAGTGGATTAAATGCCAGCCTGCCAACCAAAGTGCCCCTGGTTCGATTCCCAGTCAGTGCACATGCCTGGGTTGTAGGCCAGGTCCCCAGTAGGGGGAACGTGAGAGGCAACCACACACTGATGTTTCTTTCCCTCTGTTTCTCCCTCCCTTCCCTTCTGTCTAAAATAAATAAATAAATAAAATTTAAATTAAAAAATGAAATACTTAAAAAAAACTGAACATAGTGACTACACTGTAGTCTCACAAACATGTGGCCACATTGGTTTGTGGCCACAATGGAAGTCAGGTTTTTGTTTTCCCAGTCATTCAGGGTTCGCTGCAATGTGCATAATACTGATACCATCTGGGACATGTCTCTCTCTCCCTCTGTGCATACACACACACATACATATATACGTATATAGCTATATATTTACATTACCATAAAACTCATTACTGACATATACAAATTCAAAGTTTTTAACATTGAGATAAAATATGCCTGGACTAGTTTTATTAAGCAAAGAAATGAGATTGGGACCTCATGGAGCCCAACTCACTCAAATTCCAAAGTCCATAAATGTATTCCTTGCTTCAAATAAGGAAAAGCAATGAAAGGGTTTGGGAAGGAAAAGCTGCATTTCCACGTAAGTTATATTGGCTGCCTATCTTGTAAAGACTGAATCTCAGGACTCATGTCTTTGAGTGGAGAGCAATGAAATGCAGGCTTTTTCTTTCTAGTCTGAGTTTATCCTCTTTTTTGAATCTAAACCAGCATTATCTTTTTAGTCTGAAAATAGTGCAGCATTTCTCCAGAGCTGGGTTTTATTTTTGTTTGTTTCCTGCTCAGACATATCTGGGCACATATACACACAAATGTTTTCTTTTATTATTAAAATCATTTATTTTATGTTAAGGTAATGTGCTTGTAGTATAACATAAAAGGGCATTCGCACTGCTATTCACAAGCAACTTAACTGGATGGCAACAGAATATATTCCTTTAGGGTTGTCCTATGTATATATAAGCAGATGCAAATATTTGTATACAGCTGTGTATATCATCAAATATAAATATGAACATACTACACATACACAGAATTCTTTACTTGTTTCACCTAACAATTTGTCCCAGAGATTTCCTCATCTCAGTACACAGAGAGCTCTCTCATTTTACTTATAACACATACGGTTTTTCAAGTATCCTCCTGCCCAGTACTTCCCAGGTGCCCCTTACTCTGTCTCCCTCTGCCTGCTGGCCACACGCTATTCTTGAGAATTTCCATTTCCACATTAGGGCCTTTATCTGTCCCAGATGGATCCTGCTGTCTTGGATACACACATGAGATAATAAGGTGCCCATTCTGTCTCTCCATGCCCCATTTTCTGGGACAGCTGGGTGTTTTCTATGACACAGTAATGATCTGCCTCTGCTTTACCAGTGAAGTCTGAGACTGACCAGAACTGGTTTCAACAATGTAGGGATCAGTCAGTAGAAGTATTTTTTGGTTTTGTTTTGTTTTGTTTCTTTCTTTTAAAAAAAAACATATCAGAAATGCATTTCATCAGTGTTAAATAATTAATCTTACTATGGTGGCTAATTCAGGTCAAAGCCAGACTGTGACAGAGCTAGAACCTCAGAGAGCCTCAGAAAAGACACCACAATGTAGGAAAGGCCCATTTAAAGTTCATACATTAACACCATACCTCATCCACTTTGTGTATCCAAAAGTAATTTCCCTTTTATTGCATTTATTGGGGTGATATTGGTTAGTGAGTTATACAGGTTTCAGGTGCACAATTCCACAACACATCATCTGTACACTGAATTGTGTGTTCATCACCCCAAGTCAGTTCTCCTTCCATCACCATTTATCTGTCTTATACCTCCTCCACATCCTTCCACCCACCTCCCCCTGGCAGTCAAAACACTGTTGTCTGTGTTCATGAGATTTTCTCTTTTTTTCTCTTTTGCTCAATCCCTCCACCCCTCAGCTCCACACCCCCACCAAATTTTTTGAAGACATCAGGAATGGGCCAGTTGGAAGGTGCCCTTCCCCTTCTATTGTTCCCTAGTCTGGGCATTGCAGATAAAACAAAACTTTCCAGGGTCTGCCTTTTATATCTCAATGCAATCAAATTTATGTTTGATAAGCATTTATATTATAGAATACAGTATAATATCTAATTGAGAAATACAGTGTAATGTTCATAAGCATAAACTTCAGGGATAGGCAGGCCCTCTCTGCCCTTGGACAAGTTATTTGACCTAAGTCAATGAGTCATCATTTGTAAAATGACATTAATAATACTTCCCAGCTGAAGGACTATTTTGAAGTTGAAATTAGATATTGTGTACAAAATGCTCACAGATGTCCGATACTGCAGTCAATGCTAGCTATAACCTTCAACCAAAGGCCAGTGTGTGGGCTCCTGCAACACAGCCTCTCATACCTTTCATCCCCCAGTGGCTTTCAGCCGTTTTAAATTCACCCTAACATCTGACTTTCTCCATTGCAAGGGGAATTTTATGCAGACTCTGCCCCATGGACCTCAGCAGTGCCCAGTAGTGCTGGATGAAGCTTCTATGAGCAAAAGAACGTCTTTAGTATTAATTTTGTAGCTAATCAAAAGAATTATATTTAGGGGTTTTTTTTGTAAATACCATACCATTGTATAAATGAACATCAGAGGGTTTGGATTTTGGCACTTTCACCTACTACTGTGTAATGTTGCACAAAACAATCCCAATTCCTCATATATTATTATATGGGAAGACAAACACCTACTTCACAAGTTTTTTTAACAAAATATCTTAGTTAATTCAAGCAATTAAGATAACATTAATAAGTAATGAGCACATACTATGTGCCTGTTAACTGATATTTCCTTCCTTCACTTCCACGTGTGTGATTGATATCCTTTTAGTTATTTCTTTAGAATGTCTCTTTTAGAAAAATCAGGCTATTAAAAATTCTGTAAGACAGTATGTGAGGGCTGTGTGTATGGCCATTTTCCTCACTACTCCTGCTTTTCAGAATACATGGATTCTCTTTTAATTAATATTTCATCAGATTGTACTCTAAGGTCCAAGAAGGTCTAGGAAGATATGCACAATAAAGTAAAGTGACAGCATAATTATTATTAGTTAATTAAAAAATGGATCTTAATCTTGAGGTGACACACAATGTACAATTACTCTTATTATGTGAATTTCCCAACACATGTCATCTTCACTGTTCCTTCTTCATTTTGACTTATACTAGGTCAGTTCCACATTTTGCTATTATTACAGTTAACACTTTGAAAGGAAAAGTGATCACTATTGATTAATGAATATATCTGATGGTCTTTCAATGTCATGCATTTATTAGATTCAGCATGAATGCTCTTAATGTGACATCAGTATCCAAAGTCGAAAAAGAGAAAAACACCTTCAATTGATTAAATACTTATGGCATGCTGGGCATTGTGCCAGGCATTTCACATGTGGTATTTCATTTGGTCTTCATAGAAGCCAACTCCAACCTAGAACTATAAAGAGAAAAGGATTTTGTCTGGCCACATAGCTCAGTTTATTGGAGCGTCATCCCTACATGCCAGGGTTGTGGACTTGATCCCCAGTCAGGGCACATAGAAGAATCAACCAATGTATGCATAAGTGGGTGTAATAACAAATCAGTGTTTCTCTCTCCCCTCCTCTCTCCCCCTTCTCTACCTGCCTCTCTCTCCTCCCCCCACCTCTGTCTCTCTTAAATCAATAAATTTTTTAAAAAGACAATTTTTAAAGCCTTTTTAAAGAGGCTTTAAAAAGCCTCTCTTTTTAAAATGTTTTGAAAAGAGAAGGGGATTCTGGGAAGTGTAATTCCTGACTTTCCCTTTTTAATACATAGGATATTTTAGAATGGGGTGGCATCTATCCCAATTCAATAACAATCTGTAATAGTCAACCTATTATGAGAAGGAAGCGACACTATTTCTTGGAATCTGACCACTGTGAAGAAGAGTCTTTTCATAATTAGAACAAAAGCATCTCATGGAAGTAGTCTCTCACCCTCACCCAGTGGATCAACCATGTGAGAAGATTGATTTCTTCTCTGGAGCAATTAGACTTAGACTACAGAGTCAAAAGGGCTGAGGCCTAGACCAGGGATTACAGAGCCCAAAAGTGCTATCTTGGGGCAAGTGCTCCAACTTCCTGCCGACAGGATGCTCTTGTGCTCACCAAAAGTGTGCTGTTTGAGAATCTTGTTCACAGACGTGATGTTCAGCAAAGTATGAATATCAGAGTGTAATTCTATTTTTGAACATAGGCACTGAAACCTGGGAGGTGCTTTCAGTTTAGTGGGGAAGCAGACAAGGAAGGAAAGAGATATAATGCCATGGATCTGTACTAAGACAGGTAAACCCCGGGGGCAATGGGAGCGCCCACATGTACCTGCAGTTAGAGACAATATATGACAATATCTGTCACAAAGATGATGCCAGAGAGAAAATTTGAACCCACTAATTCAGGTCTTAGGTGCACGATTGCTAAAAGGGCATTCGAATTTTGATTTTCCTGACTGAAGGGTGATGAGATGGCAGGACAGTGCAGGCAAAGAGGAAACTGTGAGTCCAAAAAATCCAGAGTGAGACAAAGAGGTCTGGGCAGAGTGTGAAGGGGAGAATAGAATTCAAAGAGTTAAATAATAAATGTCAGATTAGATAAATTACATAATAGAGGCTTTGAAAACCCTGCTGAAATCTTTCAAAGACTCAATTACATACCCATTTATCTGCTACCATTTTCAAAATGTTTTATTGCAAAGCCCTACCTGAATGTTATGACTATGTTTTATACTTTGAGAGGAAATTAAATATTTTGATTAACTTTAGACTTTATTAAGTATGTATGTTCACACGTTAATGATATCAACTAACAGAATGGAAGTAGTATATAAATATCAAACCAGTAGAGGGAAAAAATAAAATAAGAAAAAATTCAATCAGTCAAATATTTCCAATTAAAATCCTAATGTAATTATAAAATGTATACAGAAAAGCAAAGGATCAGGGGAAGCCAATTTATGAAGAAGGAAATGTTTCTGGTGGTACCAAATATCAAAAATTCATTAAAACAAGAGTAATTAACAGATAAACACATTGGTTAAGGAATAGATAAATGGACCATAGAATAATATGACAGACAAAATAGTGTCTAGGAAAAAGATCACTAGGAAAAAGATGAGTCATTCAGGAGATATTATTAGAAAAATTGTTAATCTGTATGGAAAAACAAAAGCCTGAATATGTTTCTCAAACTAACATATAATACAAAAAGCAGAAATCATAAATGAATTTGATTCATCATTAATGAATTTGACTACCTTAAAGTTGTAAACTACTCATCAGAAGATATTTAGAAAATGAGGAGAGCAAACAATGATAGAGGATATTAATAATGTATAAAACCAAAAAGTAACTAGTATCCATAATACATAAACAACTTCTTCACATCAATAAAAAAGACAAACTACTTAAAAAGGAAAACATAAAGGCAAAAGAATAAACAGGCAATTCTTAGAAGACAAAACTCAACATTCCAATAATACATGAAAAGATATTGTCTCATTTTTAATCAAAATACTTCAAATTCATACCACAAAGATATACTGTTATAGCCACCACATTGGAAATTGTAAAAAAAGTGGAATAATAAGTCTTGGTGAAGCTGTGGAGGAAGGATAACTTTCATACATTTCTGATGTATGTGTGAACTATCAAGGAGTGTTACTGATGTGCATATTTAGTGATCCAGCAATTTTTTCATATATGAATATATACACACATATATTCATATATATGCATATACACACACACACATATATATATTTGGAAAAGTCCTACATGTGTACAACAGAGTAAATGCACAGCATTGATTGCAAAAGTAAAATTGAAAATAATGTAAATGTCCATCAACAAGAGAATAAGTAGATAAATAGATAAATTTTGGGTTAGTGATTACTAAACATCAGTGAAATAAATAAAACATGTTTTTATCAGCATTCATCTCATAATCATAATGTTGAGCAGGAGAAAGTAAGTCATGAAAATGATACATATGCTTTGATACTGCTCATATAAAATTTAAAAATGCAAAACTAAACAATATTTCAGGCTACATACATATGTATTATAACTATGAAGAAATGCCAAGTACTGATAAGAAGTCTGAATGCTGATGAACTTCAAGGGGAAGAGAAGAAGTGACCTCACACAGGCTTCAATGATACATGAAATACCCTATTTCTTATGTGGGTGTCCTTTTAGCACTTCTCATATATTTTGTATATAATATGTTATAAATATAATTTCATAGATATAAAATATTTTATAATTACAAAATAAAATTTGATAATTTAAAAGAATAACAAAGTTAAATTGCATTAAAATTTCATAAGTATAAAATATCTTACAATTAAAAATAAAACTTGATAATTTAAAAGAATGAAAGTTGAATTGCTTATCCATCTCCTTATCACTTATCCTAATATGAAATAAAACCATCAAAATGAATTCATTATGAATGCATTACAAATGCATTGTTTTAATTCAAGTTTATTAAAGCAATAGTGTTAATCTTTTTCACTAAAATAGCTTCCTAAAATATTCCAGAAAAAAATCAACATAGAATACATGCAGGTATCATTAATTAGTTCAAGTGTCTGGCCTTGAGTGTGGCACTAATCTCTCCAAACCTCATCTTCATTTGTCAATTGAGATGATTGGATTGACAGACTTCTAAGAAACTTCCTGCAGTAAGTTTTATGTACCAGTCTTATATCTAACTTCAATGCCCTCTCCATTAAGCAGGAGTACACATTAGAAGCTGTGGTGTTCTAGAAGGCAGAAGCCATGTCTTTCATTGCTGTACCTTCAGTGCCTAGTCAAAGTACCTGGCATAATGCAGAGAGTCAAATAAAGGGCAGTGGATTAAAGGACTCTGGCATTATATGCTTGTGAATGCTCAACATGCTAAAATCTCCTTATATCCTGGAACTCATTATAAGACAAATTGGATGACTTTACACCACCATTACAAGAATCATGGATAACAAAATATCAAAAAGTTATAATATTTATCAATTCTAAGTATACATTTTTCACATTTTTGTCTTTACTAAAGACAAGATGGTTCTTGTAATGACACCTTTTTCAACTGTTGTGAGCTAGTCAGCAGTTATGATGCAGTTGTCATTTCCTGGTTCTGAATAAATGTAGGTATTATTCCCAATGACATGATACACAATAGAATTCCCTTGTTGCTTCACTCAACAAATCACTTAAGGAAAGAATGAGTCCTACTTGTCCTGTATGAAAAGCTTCCATTGACATATTCTGATATGATCAAGAAAACCCAGCTTCAAAACTAGTAAAATAGGTACCAGCATTTTAAAAGAGAATCTTGAAGACAATGGTAAAGTACCCTTTTAAGAAAATCTGCATCAAAAAATATTCTTAATGACCCAGATTGATTGGAAAAACACAGAAATAATCTGAATTGAAAGATAATTCAGAAGGGTTGGACTTCAAATGTGACTAGACTTTAGGAAATCCTTAACCAGTTTATGTGGCTTATATTTTCTCTATATAAACAAAAGTATATTTTTATACACAGTTTCTCCTATCACTGATGTAGTCATGGATGCTATCAAGACTTAAAGGGTTAATTCCCACTGTTATGTCATAGTTACAGAACCTGGAAGTTTTGTTTTGTTTTGTTTTTTAACTCTATAAAGGGCACATAGTAGTACATAAAGCTCTTTCATATACAGTGTCCAGCACAAATAACACCCTTTTTTTATTATGAAACATAAGCATGTAATTCTGTAACATAATATCACACTCAAGCACACCATATGACATTTTAGGTTAAGTGTTCAAATTAAAACTGTAACTTACTATGCCCATATTATTACCCTGCCAATGATAATCAAGCAGGCATTGCTTCTATGGGACCCTGTTTATGAATTTATGGCATCCCCACAGCAAAAGTGGGGCAGGTCAGTGATTTCCATCCTCACTTAGCAAACAGGGATACTGAGACTTAGAGAAATTAAGTGACTAGTTTGAGATGGTCCAGCTAAGGGGTGGCCCTTGAATTAAACTAAGGAGGATATCTGGACTTAAGTGCCTTCCTCTCCATCAAATGCCCGTAAAAAGCTTTGAGAAGCCCAGTGTGTAGTCAGGAGGAGGACTGGACAATGGTTTGCAGAGATCCTAGTCAGCTAAGCCCAGGACCAGGGTGTGTGATGAAAATGACATGAATTAGGATGAAAATGTGAACTAAGAAGTCAAACCAAAGACCAAGGGAGACTGAGTTAATACCAAACCAGTTCATTATCACTAGACAGCAGGGGACAACTCCAAATCAAATTCAGGCAAGGGCCAGAAGAAACCCCACAAGGTATGTTCAGCTGTCAGAGAGCACACTGAGTTCTGGTGGGGTCTCAAATCCTGCTCTTCCTGGGTTTTAAGTGGCCTGGCCTCAGATATATTGAAAAACAGAATAGCTCCTCACCCCTTGGCAATAACAGTGGAGCAAGACTCCAGGGTATTTTGTACTGGTGAAGTTACAGATGAAATGAACAAAAGATATTTGCTGTGTTGCTGCCTCACTTCCTAACAATTAAAAAATAAATCTAGAGAGAGAGTTTCTGCTTCTTTTACTAAATGGTTATTGTTTTAAAAGCTCAAGTCAGGAAATGGAATATTTTGAAGTCCTACTGGGAAGGCATATATGATTCTTCTCTTCTAAGAAATTGTACTGAACCTTTTGGCCTGAGAGATATAGTTTAGGTGAAGTGTTACTTTATGTTGTCAAGATCCATTTCTTTACTGGGCAGTCACTTCACAGAGTAGGCTATGTGGCTGGGATTCTGAAGGCTTTTGTTTATGGAAAATCAGAACTGGGAAATGTTCTGAGGCAAATGAGTACAAACTTCTACTTAATGTTTTTCTACTTAGCTAATTCTTGGGAACACCCCTGAAGAAGGTTGAAAGATGTGCATACAGCTGTGTTTTCTTAAAGAAGATGGGTCCCAGAATGCAGAATAGAGAAGCAGAGCTTCCAGAGCCTATCCATAGTATAGGCAAGATATCAACTGCAAAATCAACAAATGCAAATGTTATAGTAGTCTTCTGACCAGAAATCATGCAAATGGAAAATTGAAGAATTATTTATTATTTATTTGGAATAAATATCCTCTCCAAATTTATATGTTGAAGCCCTAATGCCCCAGTGTGATAGTACTTGGAGATGGGGTCTTTGGGAACTAATTAGGGATAGGGGAGGTCATGAGTACGGAGCATTCCAGAAGGGATTAGGCCCTTATAAGATGAGACATAGGAGAGAGAGTTCCCCCTGCATCCTACCTTGCATGGGGCATAAAGAAGTTACATGAGCATACAGCTAGATGCTGGCCACCTGCAATCCAAGAGAAAAGGGCCCAGAAAGAATGAAATCTACTTGCCACACCTTGATCTTTGACCTTCCAGCCTTCAGAAATGTCATAAGTTTCTGTTGTTTAAGCCACAGAGTCTAGAGTATTTTGTTATAGCAGCCCAAGCTAAGAGAGCATGAATGAATGAATGGGAAAAAAAGGTGGTTCTTTGAAGTCCAAGTAATTTAGGGATTCAATCCAGAGGTAAATAAAAGCACTACAGAGGGAACAGAAGTTTGAGTCATTCTAGAGAATTAAGGCTTAAAAGCACTGTGCTGTGATTTTACTTAGTATGTTGCCTAAAATCAGCTTTGTTTAGAAGTTCAGGACATCATGGAAAGAATTAGACTGTCTATTAAGATACTGAAGTCTTAGTGTATGCCTCTGGGCAATTCACTTTAACTCTCTGATCCTCTATTGCCTTATCTATAAAATAAAGATTACAGTGTCCAACAGAGCTGCCTCCTACCATTGTTTCGGTGATCAAAGAACTTTATGTGTTGAAAATTGTATGTGTCTTGTAAACTGTTAATTGCCAATAAAATACAAGATATTACCAGAAGTAGCATGTTATTAAAGAATTTGTGCCATATTCTTTGCTTCTCAAAATTAACTTTCTTACCCAAGATTGACTTATGACCTAGAAATTTATAACATCTTGGAATTTACTGACAGTGTTAACTTTTGACTCCACGCCCCAATCCTGTGTGCCATACTTCCCAGGAAAGAAACTGTCCCATAGAGGCATGGCAACTCGTCTAGGGACACATAGCTTGCCAATGGCACAACTAAGTTCCCAGCACGTGCTCAACAACTCCAGATATGGAACTCTTTCCACCAAAGCACAAAGATCTGTGTGCTCTTGTTTTTAAGTACAACAGTTTTTATTTTCAGTGAGACCTAGTGTTCCTTATTATTACGTTCAATCCAATAAAGGTAATGCATGAGATTTTATAAAATTTTCTACTACATTTAAGTTTTGGTCAATGTGTCATATTCTTATGAGGAACTTATTTCCAGGGTGCAGTTTAACAACGGGCCCTTGGAGATTAGATTTGCAGGGTCCCTACCTATGTTGCAGGTATTTATTTTTTCCACAAAGATTTTTAAATGGCCTATTACTATAAAACTGTTTTATGCTTAGAAATATCAAAAACTTATATGATCATGTATATTTTGAAACTTTGATTGCTAGCATAAAATAAGAGGTACATTTCCATATATGCAGATATTACTAAGCAAATAATAAGATGGGTAGAAGGGTCTAGATTATATTTAAATCTCTGGAGGCAGGCTGGTGATGCAGTGAAGAATTTCAAAATAGGCTTTTGAATGTAGCCTGTAACTAGGCACATGGTAGACGTTAAAAAGAAATTGCTTCACGAAGCACCATTATTCTAAAGAATAGTAAGAATAGCAAGTGAAGACATCGATGACCTCAGAGGAACATGAATAACACATTATTGCTCAGCTTATATCGACAGCCTAGCCTGACTCCCAGGAATTTAGAGCAAATTTTGTATTCAGAAGCCAGATGGGTTTCTTTAAGAACACTTCCATTTTTAAAAGATCTTGTTAAGTCAGCCTTAGAGGAAGATAAGATTTTTTTCCGAAATGAAATAAATTTTCTTTCTCCAAATTGTATCATAGAATGGCAGTTCAATAAGGAAAGACTAAGTCCAGGACTTCGAATGTAGTATAGAAAGAGAGCTGGCTCAGGCAGTCCTCAGGAGCACTCCTATTCTCCTAGCAAAACTTTCTGCCTAGGAAGCTCCAAAGGGACTGAGATCATGATGCAGTTTCAGGACCACAAGAAGCCCAATGGGAAGTTTTCCCTCTAAGCATGAGATCATGGCCTCTTACTGTGATGGCCACTGTGCCATCCCAGAACACAGATTTAAATCATCATGATAAACAGGCAGATAAAAGCTAGGATCTCAGTATTCCTTTGCCCAGAGGAAACAAGCCAGCCACTGATAATTCCCAAGTTTTGTTCTCTCCTGCTGATCACAAATATGTTGAAAATATAATGCATGTTAACTGATCTGACAGTCAAAATCATGGAGAAAATGCTGATTAAGTCAGTAGGTTTCATTTGCTTAAAAATAAGGTAAATGAAGGTAACCAGGGTGCTCATTCTGCCACATCAAAGCCTTCTGGCCTTTGAATACGTCAGACTGCTGCATCCTTGTACAGGACAAACCCCTCTAATGTGCTGCTTTGGGCAAAGTAGGAGCCACAAAGGAACTCCTTGGTTAGATTTTATTTTTCATATATTGTCAAGATCTATATCAACATCGTTATGTATGTGTACACATGTGTGCATGTGGACAACTGAGTCAAGGTCTTTCCTGTTCTTGTGAACAGTTGAATGTTGCTGTATTTATTTTGTGAGTTGATGCCATAATTTTCTTCCTCATCATAATCAAAACTTTGTCATCACCATCTTTGTTATAATCATCACCAATAGCAACATCACCACTAACAATCACTGAGATTTTTTTAGTCTAATATATATGGGGATAAAAGTAGCTTTGGTATTAGCCCCATTTTATAGGTAAGAAACTTATGGTTTGGAGAAGTTAAACAAGTTTTAAAGTTCATGTAGCAAAATTTGGCAAAGTTATATTCAAACCAGGGTCTATGGCTCCAAAGGTACCATGTTTTACCATCATACCACATGGTTCCCATAGGCCCACCCTTACCCCCAGAAGACCTAAAATCTGAAAATTAAAATTAATAGAAGAGTTTTTCTTATTTAGTAACCAATATCTTAAGTTCTACCATTTTAGACTTTTAAAAGATGTATGTTTTGAAAATATGACTATATACTGGGTCATCAAATATATAATATACATACTTTTAAAGGTAATAATGACCCAACCATAATGTATGAAATTAAATCATTGCCCTTTTTACCACACAACTCTCAAATATGTATTTTTGGATGGTTGCTGCCTGCCCCTAACCTTTCATCCACAGTAGCCTCTTTTTAGGTCATTCATATGTTTATTTAACAAGTGTTTGGGAAGCACCTGCTGTATATCAGCCACTGTTCTAGGGGCTGGAGTAATGAAAAACATGCAAATTTCATCATAGTACAGAACAAAAATGTGATTATTAAAGTTGATCTTGAGGCACTGGTTGGTTTTATTTATTTTTATTTAGAGTCCAAGAAAACCAACAGTTTTATCTCTTCCAGTCTCATTCTAAAACAACCACATCCACTGTGCCTGTCCTGCATGCAGGGCTTTATGCTGAGATCTGTTGAGACATTAGAGAGAAAACATGTCCTGCTCTCAAGTAGCAAGGGCAGGAAAGTTGTCCTTCCAAGAATTAGGATTGTCCCAAGACTCTCTCTAGGATTCATTCTCCAAAACATACCCTTTAATGCCTTAGCAAATCACTCTTTAATATATGCCCTGAACCCTGTGTGTTTTCCAGGTGTTCTATGCTGGAAGTCTTCAGGGATTAGTCATTTCCACTTGCCAGTGCCATGCCTAGCAAGATGTGACGCAAAAACCATTCCCCCATCATGCCAGCTGGCAAAGGCATGAGCTGAGGTTTTGTTCAGGCAAACAGATTAGCCCTCTAAGGGTTAATTAGAAAGCAGCCCCTTTCAGGACCTGGAATTGTTTACTTCAATTGCTTTCTTGCAGACTGCCATGTTTCACTTGGGTACTAATTGTGCCTGATGGACCCATTATTTTGTAATCAGAACAGTTCCTTGCCTAGCTCTCTGGGGGTTAATTATATGGATGAGGTAGTGCCCCGGATATTACTAGCAGACAGGACCACTTGAATTTCTCACCAACCTTATTGGAGAAAGTCCTGTTACTATGAACATTCTGGTTTCTCAGCACCAGTGGTGCCTTTCACAGTTGGAGTTTATTAGGTTATTGTGCCAAGACAAGCCTGGCTGATGCATCAGTGCAGTCCTGCCTGGCTTGGCCCCCTTTCTGCTCACAGAGGATTTGTGCCAGTGGACTCTGGAATCCCAATCTGCATATAGGCAGCCCTGTTCACTGCAGAAGATGATTCCTGCCCTGGGTTAAATGTGTACACCTCCTGGAAAAGTCGGCGCCTTCAAACTGAAGGCACTTAAAAGCTAAAAAAGCGGCAATCTACCCTGAAACATACTGTACTAAACACAGCAAGAGACCACAATGGTTGGTAAGGTGAGGAGACATTTCTCTGTTGTTGTTATGCCACTCTGGCTGCTGATGGGGGCTGACCTTGTAATCTACCATTTCTTTTCCCCTTGTTTCACTCTCCCTTTGCCAAATTTCTAGCTCAAGGCTCTTATGTAAAGTGATTGCACATTATTTTTCAGTGTATTTTTTTTTATTTTACAACAAGCCCACTGGGATTTAATAACCAGGAGAGAGTATTATGTATTGAGGTGTGAATTAGGAGAATGGTAAATTCCAGAGCTCAAATATCTAAACCCTTCTGCCTTTGGGACCACTGGGGAAAACAGCAAACCAGGAAAGAGGGACTTCTTTAGCCCATGAGGCTTGGTACTGAAACTCACAATATCAAGTGCAATGAAGCAATTCTGTTGCATGTAGAAATGTCTGAACTATAATCATAGTTAACTTAGGAAAACAATCTTGGAGAAGTATAAATTGTTTTTATAGGGTTTTTTCTTGCATAGAGTCTTTATATAAGAATAACTGGTTCTCTGTCACATTAATGTTTCTCTCTTTCCCTTCCTCTCTCTCTAAAATCAATGAAAACATACACTCCAGTGAGGATTAAGGAAAAAAAAAACAATGATAGTTGTTTAGGGGTAGAAAATGCAATATGATGAAAAGTGCTCATGATTAGTGTGAAGACCTAAATTCAACTCTTATTTCTCTCATGAATAAATTGTATGATTTGGGACAACTCACTTTACTTCTCTGAATCTCAGCTTCCTTATCTTTAAAACTGGAGTAATAATACTGACCTACTTTCTGCCACGGGAATGGTATAAGAATTATGCATAGTGCTTGGCATTTATTACATGGATTATTTAATGTAATGTGAATGAAGGCTAATTGGATTTAAAAAAATATTATAGAAAAATGTTCCAGATGCATTAAGTATTTACAGTCATGTATATATCTTAACAACAAAAGAATTTATAGCGATAGATGACATTTTATTACATTTCTCCATTTCTATACCCACAAACAAAACAGTATGAATTGTTCATATCTGCATGCTGCAACTTTAAGATTATTTTAGAAACTAGCCTGATACTGAAGTCTGTTAGCCTAGTTTTATGATTTCCTGTGTCAGCGCAGAGTTCTGTTCTTCTGAAGTCAGGTAGAATTTTGCAGTGTTGAATAAGGAATAAATGTAGTACTAAAAATATATTAGGTATGTAAAGTGTCCAGAATGGACAAGTTTATAGAAACAGAAATTTGATTAGTGGTTGCCTAGAGCTGTGGGTTGAGGGAGACAGAAAGAGAATGACTGCTAATGATTACAGGATTCTTTAGGAAATTGATGAAAATGCGGTGATGGTTGCACAACTCTATGAACATAGTGAAAACCACTGAATTGCACATTTTAAATACATGGATTGTATTATATGTAAATTAATATCTCAATCTATTAAAAGACACATTTAGAAATTATGTATATATTTGGTGTGTGTGCACACACATATGTATATATTTATACATATATATATATTCCATTATGGGCATAAAGTAAACAACTGGATAGATATTAATGGGTGGGTGGCTCTGAAATGGAAAATGTGATTCCTTAATGAAATGTTTTAATCAGAAAAGAGGAAGAGAGCAGAAGTTAGTCACCAATCCTGTGGCTCTGAAGAGTAATGCTGGGACAGGGAGGACTGTGCTCCATGAGAATCTGACAAAGTATAGCAGTTTCAATTCTGAATCTGAAGTCACTCCATATCTAACTTTTTTTCCAGTGTTGGGTTCTTTTTTTCCATCTGTCTCTGTAATGCCTAAATATGTGGACTCTATTAAGCCTGTCCCTCTGCGAAGTTCAGACAAATTATTGGTCCTAAAGATTTTCTGGCAGTGAGACAGGAAACCTTTCATACCTTAGAGCCATATCATTTATTCCCAGTGCTTAAGACATATTTATGTGATGCCTATAATGTAATAGTATAAAACATTATTATAGTAATATAGAATATATTGTATGTAATAACTATTAAAATGTAAAATTGTTAAACAGCTAAGAAAATACAACTATTTAATAGCAGGTTATATTAAGTTAGAATAAGTTATATTTTAATGCCTTAATATTACAATGTCTTTTTCCCATCATCAGCTAATTTTAGCTAATCTATTATATTGATGAGTATAAGCCCATATATCTTGTGACATTTATTTAGTTTAAACCTACTAATAGAAATAATAAATTTACTTAAGCAGCTGAACTATGTTGAAAAAACATGTTAAGTCACCACTTGCGCACCTATGTGTGGCAGCAATTCCTCTATTGCCTAAAAATATCTTGGGTAATTATGGAATATAGAAAACATATGGGTGACAATGACTATGTTATATATCATAAAGATTAATGTTATTTTATTTTGTTATGGCAGTAATTGCATTGCATCTGTCACCCCCACCACTAATGAGAGCATCTCATTTTGGTGTCCATCAGAATTGAGTTTAGTGATGATGGCAGCAAATGCTTTGATCCATTAACATTCTTACTATCAACCAGCAGTTGGAGTTATTCACAATCAAGTATAAGCAGCTAAGAAAGATGACTTCCCAACTGGCACAGCCATTTACTGAGAACTTACCAAGTTCAGGCACTATGCTAGTCTCTAGAGATATAATAATCTAGTCATGTTTTGGCTTTAGAGTAGCTAAAAGTTTAACGGTAGAAATAAATGAATAAAAAAGAGTTATGTTGCAGTATGATATGTGCTGTGACATAACAGCACACAGGAGCAGAGAGGACACTAGGGAAGGTGGCAATGTTAGAGCTGAATTTTTAACAATGAGAAGTTAACTACATGTAAAAATAGACAGAGAGAAGATCCTATTTGATTTCCACCAAAACCTACATGGTAAAATATTTAAAGAGGTTGTTAGTAAGTGAAAGAGCTGGTATTCACATCCAGGAATTCCTGATCTTCCATCACACTCCCTTATAAACTGCATAAAGAAGAGAGATTTCTTCTTGGACAGTTCTCTCACTATGAATTAGTAACTGGCAAACTCCGTATACAAGGCTCATTTTAACAACATAGCCTGGAATTTTACAAAGTGTATCTTGTAGAATACCAGCCCCTGAAAATGTTTAGTGGCAGGTGCTGCCATGGTTAAATAAGCTTAAGAAAGGCTGAATACTCTGTTTTTTCTCTTGTAATTTATAATACACATTGACATAGAGTTCTGAGAAGTTCTGAAATTGAATGGATGGATGAATGAATGAATGAATGAATGAACGAATAAACACTTTAACTTTGCTTAAATTGATGATTCCAAAATGAGTCATGGAATATATTTCACCCCATAGAAATTTGAATACTATGGGAAAAAATTAGTATAGCCAATACCATATCAGGGTAGACAGGGACAATTTGGTTTAGGATAGTTTGAGTTTTTTGGTAATGGATTATCAGTTATCCCAGTAACAGCTCCAATTTCAAAATGAGAGTAACAAACATTATATCACCATGTAGATTTTTTAATGTTATTATATGGTCCTTTTCTACCATCTATGTAGAGTTATCTATGAGAGTACTTCTGAGATTAACCTAAATCAAGATATTCTCTTAAAATCTGATATACTTCTATACATAATTATATATAATCATAAAAATATTTATAGCATTTTAATCTAAGGTCATATTAATTTCTGTCATTATCATAAGAATGGACTGAGTTAGTCAAAGATACTGTGTCACTTCATTGTAAAAGAAATGCCAGCAACTCAGCTTCTCTCTGCATATATCAGGACTTTTTGGAATTGCAAGTAGCAAAAAGACAACTCAAATAAGGTGAAGCCATAAACCCTGTTTCTTCTACTCCATACACCAACAGAATGGCCATGGCAGCACCCAGAGCAGTCTTAGAGCTGTAGGTCCCAGAGTGCATGATCCTTGACAGTTCCTGCTGTGGGACGGCAGACGGGCCAGTCACTATGCCTGGACTAAAGCTGTCCAATGAGGTCTGAGCATGTGCAAACTGCTAGGGCATCCCTGGAACATGAAGGATGGGGGCAGACCAGAGGAACCGCTTGAATTATTCATATTTATTTAAAAGTGTATAAAGGGAAATTTTCCCATGGAAAGAGTAATAAACAGGACGAAAACATCCACTCAATATTTGCCGTATACCTGCTCCAAAACCAATACAGGTGTGAGTGACCACATAGACTAAGTAAGACTTACTCTTCTTTTAAAACAAATTATATGCTTAAGCTTCAAATGGGACTAAATAACAATATTAATTTTAAGAAAAATGAAATGTTGAATATGTATCTTTAAAAAAGTAACTAAAAGTTTTTAATAAATTACACAGCAGATGGCGAACAAAGAATTTCTTTCATTTTTTTCTTCCTAAAAATCTAAATTAAACTCAAAAGCAAACCTAATTTTTATGCAAGTCTGTGATACAGATGAAAAATATGAGAAAATATATTGAAATCCTAATGTTCCAGTGAAGCATCTAATTCAACTGGAAGCCACAAAAGTTCTTCATCATTTACTGAAATTGTGTCTTCTTTTATAACTCCTTATGCTTTATGAAAACAGTCTTGCTACAAATACCACTATACCCAACAAAGATGCAATGTTGAGTATGACAAAAGTGGGCAGTGCCCAGAGTGGCCTGGCACTCAGAGTCCATGGTGCAGACTTGTTCACCTGAGCGGCCTTTCCCTGCCTGTGTCTGATCTGTCAGGACATTAATGAGCCATTTAAAAACAGAGAGGACCATCAATCAGGAAAAAAATGCACCCTATATTAATTGCATTGTTATTTACAATGGCCAAGATCTGGAAACAGCCCATCAGTAAATGAGTGGATAAAAAATGGAATTCCATGCAGCTGTAGAAAAAAAGAAGGAACTCTTACCTTTTGTGACAGCATGGATGGACCTGGAGATTATTATGCTAAGCAAAATAAGCTAGTCAGAGAAAGACAAATACCATATGATCTCGCTTATATGTGGAATCTAATGAAAAAAACAGAAGCGGAGGCATGCATACATGGAACAGACTGACAGATCTCAGAGGGGAGGGAGTTTGAGGGGGCTAAATAAAATAAGATGAAGGGATTAGCCAAATAACATATATGCATAGCCCAGACAACAGTGTGGTAAAGGCCAGGGGAGGGGGTGCAGGGGCTGGGTGGAGGTGGGCAAAGGCAGGAAATGAGGGACATCTCATAGTGTTGAAAATATAAATAAATTAGTAAATAAATAAATACAGAGAGGACCATATTAACACAGGGAGAAGAAAAGGAAGTTGAGCCCTTCTAATTCATAGCAAACTAAGTCTGTCAGAATGTATGGAATTAAGCCAGCTCATACATTAGGATAAATTACAAGGAAAGGAAGAAAAAGAGTTTTCAGTATTTTGTTTTGAAGTACATTTTATAAGTAAAGCATATTATGGTTTCTAGAAATTCTTGATTAAAGTCTAGCTTCCTTCTGATAGGGACATATATTTTGGTTTTGGGGTTTTGTTTGTTTGTTTGTTTTAATCAGAGAGCAAATTATATTTTGGTAATGTCAGTATGAAGGAATTCCCATTTTAGAGGATACTTCCATTTGTAGTATTAGGCATGCAAGCAAAAACTAAGGAATATGTAAGAGTAGTATTTGGATAGTTGAAAAACCTATATTTCTAAAATAACAGCATAAAAACTGAAGTAAATATTGAAAATTAAAAACCTTTGGAAATTATACCTTGTAATATGATCATCTCTCCTTATGATTCAATATTCATAGATAATATCAATATATGTTTTGGGGTTTTATTTATAAATCTATTTACCATAATTCTCTATGAATTAGTTCATAGAATATAGAACCTGTTCACCAAAATATGAACTCATATAGATGTCTGTTCCTCACTCTGTTTGTTTTATAGATAGGGAAAAAGAAGGAATGATAAAAGACTTAAGTTTCTTGTTTCTAAAATTTTGATAAATATAGGATGAAGAATTTCATGCTTCAGCCAACAAAGATAATATATATTAGTTCTCCAAACTCCATATTATATACTATGTTCCTTAAGGTCTACATGAGAAAGTTTTATGTATATATCTGGGTGTGGAGACTAAGACAGATTTTATGAAAGGTCTGTCTCATTTATCATCTACTACTGATCTTTCCACACCCTCTGTAGCCTCTAACTAAAAGTGTTCAAAATAACCAAACCAACAAAAATGCCAGGTCACAAAGAAAGACTCAGTTATAACCACAGCTCCTTTGGTTCAACTGAATGAAAGCAAAAGAAGGTGAGAGAAGGTTCCAGGTCCTCCATGAATTTGTCTGTCTGGCATTCTTTGTTTTCTTGTGGTTAACATTTCTCATACAACCCTGATGATAAGTACACGAAGAGCTTACATCCCCAGTGACCCTCTCAGCATGGAAAACTTGAGTTCTATAACAGCACCAGCCCCTAGTATCATACTTACACAGGGCCTCTTACATCAATGAAGCCACACCTAGGGTTTTGTTCCTGTCACATGGGCCATACCCTGTTTCTCCTCTCCAGAGAGTGCTGGCTCACTGGCAGAAAGTGGGCTAAGGTTGCCCTGTGTAAGAGACGTTTGTAATGAGTGAATGTAAGTTTATAGTTGTTTGTATAAAAATAATACAATAATTAATAAATAATAATGCAAGATTAAATTCTGTGTTTTACTTACTCACAACAATAAATATACTTTTGCCCCACTCCATGTATTTTTAGTAGTAGTACTTGCAAGTGAAGGGAAAGAAGTTTTCAACAAACTAGCAGATGAGTCATCTATTTCCCATAGCTCCACAAAACAAGATCTCCACGAGGGGTGTTGTCATGCCATGCCTTTGGACAAATCTCATGAACACTCTCAGCATGGTGTACTGGAAAGAGTTTCCACCTTCTGAGTGTGATCAGCTTTGTCTTGAATCATATAATGTTATGAACCCATGTAAGTAACTTATAGCTTAATTTTCCTCATCTCTACAATGGAGATTAACTCATTCATTCAACATATATTTATTAAGCGCCTACATTGAGACATATTGTGCTGAGCACTAGGGATGCACAGATTACATAATACATAGCCTTTCTTTCTCCTCCATAGTTACTATTATCAAATACTGTTTTTATTTTACTGAGTATCTATTCTGTGGCTAGCTGTAGAAAATGAAAATTAAAATAATAATAATAAAATAGCAGGAGCCAAAGTCCCCATTTGTAAATAGTTCATGATCTAACTATGAAAACAAAATCAAATCTAAGAATAGAGAATAACTTGGATTCTTTCCTGCCTTGAGCATTTACTTCCCTTCTACTTAAAATTAGCAATATCCAATTCCAATATAGACCTATTAAATCAGAATTTTGGGGTAAGACCTGGACATCAGTTTAAGATTCCCCAGGTGATCCTAATTTGTGGCCACAGTTGAGAACCACTAGTCTAATAGTTTGCAACCCCCAAGACTGGCCACAGTGCCTTGATTATAAACCTACCTGAACTGCAGCAAACTGATATCCCAGGAAAGAACTCAGAATTCAGCATTATCAGGTAAATTTGGATTAGTACTTCCTTGAAAGTTTTACTGGATTCAGTTTCTATACTATTCATTTTAATAAAAATACAGATAAATACCATTTATTAAATTGTATACAATTAAAAGTTCTTTAGCAAATATATGCTTGCAAAAGTAATACCTACTCTGCAGTCATTTGTTAGCTTGCTTCTCCTTAACATTTGTCTCCTTGGATCCTCCTTGCCCATGTGACCGAGCCATAAGTACGCTGCCAGTAGGTTCCCAGAGCTGCCACATCCTCTCTCTAGCCTTTTGCTCACATTGTTGCTGCTGCCTGAACCACTCTCTCCACTTCTCTGTTATCTAAATCCTTTCCTTTCTCCAGAATTCAGGATGGATATCACTTAGTCTAGTAAATCTTTCTTATACCCATATTGGGTTAGGGAGCCTTCCTCTCAACTCCTTTTATACCTTATGTTTCCCCTCTTAGGGCCTATCACATGGTCTTGCCTATTTATTGCTTCATATTACTCTCTGGAATATTTCAAAGGCACAGGAAACATGACTGTATTGGTCACCATTGTATTCACCTTTTCTATATAGTGACAAGCCTATAGTAGATGCTCAGTAAATATCTGTTGGATTAAATATGTCTGAATACAGATATTTATGTGTGCACATACACACTAAGTGAACTGTGGTATCAATTAGCCAGTTTTTCACACCCAAATAACTCTCACAAAAAATTTCCAAATAACTGATTTTTTCTGTGAGATAATCCTTTCATGCCAAATTTTTTGCTTTTGATAACTGATAGATATCCCTTCTTTCTGCTTACCTTTGACCTCATTGAGCTTTAATTCATTATCTGTAATTGAGACCCTTTCTTAAAAAGTTTGGAAATGAATAGCGTAGGTCCTTTATAGTTCTAAAAGCTATGATTTCTCAGTCCCATTCTTGAGGACTGATATATGCCACATAGTCACATAGGAGACTCATGCTATAACATTAGATGCCTGCTATCCCAAGTGTTAAAGGACTTCCTGGGCTGTACCGTAGCCTCCCTATTAGATGGTGCTGGTGCACCTCTGGGGAATGAGGTACTCTGTACTGAGAACCCAGAGTCCCAGCACTATGCTCTTTAGCTTCTCAAAAGCCCCCAAATTCCTCACACTAGGTACTGCCTCCTATGCATGCAGTGTCAGCAATGTGCTTTGTGTTGAAGCAGAAATAATGTACAAATGATAGCCTAATAAACTAGTCATTACTTCTAATTGCTGGTATTAGTATTTTAAATTTCCATCGTCCAGGATTATTGTTGTTTTCATTATTAAGTACCTTTATACTTGTAGCATTTTCTGGTTTTGTGAAAGACCAAAGTTACCATGGGAATATATTTGGGCTGTTATTTCAGAATTCATAATTTTGTTGCTCAATTCACTGCAAAGAACTATGTGCTTCTCAAATGAATTAAAATTTAAATCTAGAATACTGGCTGGGCCCAATTCACACCCACTACTGATTCAAAGCTTCTTAGCATATCAAAGTGATAAGAGCTGAGAGCACAGTGCAAACAACCCAAACTGAATAATGAGAGAGAGGCCACAGGGAGTTTGAGGCAATGCCTACAGTGCCCAGGGCAATTGTACTTTTGAATATTCTAGACTTATTTTTATTGTTAGGTACAAGATATTTCAACTCTTTACTGTGCAAACTCTGTGTCTCAGACTCTCTTGCATATTCTCAGGCATACCGTGTATCCTTTTTTTTTTTTTAAATTTGAGTTCTATGAAAGCTATAAATGGAAGTTGCTAGGACTGCTCCCAGAATTAATGGGAGACAGAAACAGTCTATTACTACTCTGTAGACAAAACTTAAGAATGTAGAATGCTGTACAGAGACACTTGAAAATGGATTAACTTTTCTCCAGGAGATTGAGGATTTTTCATATGTCTATGAACTTGTCCCAATAATATATGTAACTGCGTCCTTTCTTATGGGCTCAGTCTTCCCACTGGAGAAACCAACGTCTGCACTGGTTGTGCAGGGGTGAGGAAATCAATGGTGTCTGTCTCTGCTTTATAATGGAATGCGACTCACCTAACTGTGACAGCCAAAAATCTTCTGAAATGATGGTTTTCACACAGCGTTACCTGCAGAAAAATGAAATCATGGAGAAAACCTTGGAAAATGGGATTAACTAAAAACAGAACTTTTATCTTTGTTATATTCCATCTACACTCATTACTGGTATGGTAGCATGTTGAACCCACCCCTATCACAATATGTACCTTATGTATTTACCCATTATTTTATTTTTTAAAAGTTCAAATCTACAATTAGTTGAAAAAGTGATAAAATGAACATACAATACCCTTCATCTAAAATCACTGAATTTGATCACTTAACCACATTCACATAGGTAGGTGCTTTCTCCAAGTACATTCATAATATCCATATGTGAATATATAAATATTTCAAAAAGCATAACTATATGTAAATAAGTTACAGACATCATGGCATATTGCCCCAACTATTTAACTATTTCAGCATCTATGTCTGAATATCTAGAAATCTCTACATAACCACCATAGCATTCGTATACCTAAGACTTTTAACAGTGACATATTATTTTATTCATGGTCTATACTCAAATTTTCCCAGTTATGTTCTTAGTAATGTTCTTTTAACTGTCATTCAGCAGTGGCATCATTAGTATCCAGTCAATGATCAAACATTACATTCAGTTGTCATGACTCTTTAGTGTCCTTTAATACTTACAAAGTATATTTTTGTCTTTCATGACATTAATGCTTTGAACAGTTGAATTATCTTGCAGAATGTCCCCTCATTGAGATTTGTCTTATTATTTTCTCATGATTACATATTAAGTGGTGTTGTTAAGAATCCACACAGATGACTTTATATAACCAAACTGCATTTTATAGGCTTGTTTGATTCTGTATTCCCTACTACCTGTGAGCTCCCTGTAGTGAGGAGCCCAATCTTACTCATATTTGTAAACTTAGGACTCAGCATATTACCTGGATGTTCAAGTACCAGTAACTCATTGTCTTCCCGCCAGTCTGTTTCTTTGTCTTCATTTGTCACTTTATTTTCTTTGATTTAATCTTATTTGTATTTTTTCATTGCTATTTAGTCCCCTTATACACCCCTCCCTGCAGCAGTCACCACACTGTTGTCCATGTCCATGAGTCCTTTTTCCTTTTTGCTCAATCCCTGTACCCACTAACCTCCCCTCACCCCACTAACTGTCATCTGCTCTCCATCTACGAGTCTGTCTGTGTTTAGTTTGTTAGTTCAGTTTGTTCATTAGATTCAACATATGAATGAAATCATATGCATTTGTCTTTTTCTGACTGGCTTATTTCACTTAATATTATGTTCTCCAGACCCATCCATACTGTTGCAAAGGGTAACATTTTCTTCTTTTTGTACAGTTGAGTAGTATTCCATTGTGTAAATGTCCCATAGTTTTTTACCACTCATCTATTGATTGACACTTGGGCTGCTTCTATATCTTGGCAAATGTAAATAATGAACATAGGGGTGCTTGCGTTCTTTCAAATTAGTGTTTTGGGTTCCTCTGGATATATTCCCAGAAGTGGGATCACTGGGTCAAAAGGCAGTGCCATTTTTAATTTTTTGAAGTATCTCAATACTGCTTTCCACAGTGGCTGTAACAGTCTCCATTCCCACCAGCAGCAATAAAGACTTTCCCTTTCTCCACACCCTTTCTAGCACTTGGTGTTTGTTGATTTACTGATTAGTGTCTCATTGTGGTTTTAATTTGCATTTCTCTGATGATTAGTGACTTTGAGCATCTTTTCATATGTCTATTGACTACCTGTATGTCTTCTTTGGAGAAATGTCTATATTCAGGTCCTTTGCCCATTTTTTAATTGTTTGTGGCTTTTTTTTTTCTTTTTTTGGAGTTCAGTTTTGTAAGTAGTTTATAAATTTTGGACATTAACACCTTATCACATGTATCAGAGAATATTTTCTCCCATTCTGTGGGTTGCCTTTTTATTTGTTGATTTCCTTTACTGTGCAAAAACTTTTTAGTTTGATTTAGTCCCATTTGTTTACTTTTTTCTTTTGATTTCCTTCCCTGGGGGGTTATATCTGATAAAAAGTTTCTACAAGCAATGTTGGAGATTTTGCTGCCTTTGTTTTCTTCTAGGAATTTTCAGATTTCAGGTGTAGCATTTAAGTCTTTGATCCATTTTGAATTTATTCTTTTGTGTGTTGTAAGAAGGTGGTTTAGTTTCATTTTCTGTACATATCTGTCCAATTTTCCCAATATCATTTATTGAATAAACTATTTTTAGCACCTTGTATGTGCTTATTTCTTCTGCCAAATATTAATTGACTATAAAGGTGTGGTTTTATTTCTGGGCTCTCTATTCTGTTCCATTGATCTGTGTATCTGTTTTTATGCAACTACCATGCTGTTTTGATTATTACTATGGCCTTATAGTATAGTTTGATATTAGGTGGCCTGATTCCTCCAACTTTCTTCTTCTTTCTCAAAATCACTGTTACTATGCAGGGCCTTCTGTGGTTCCATATAAATTTTTGAAATATTTATTTTGGTTCTGTGAATTCTGTCTTTGGAATCTTGATAGGAATTGCATTGAACCTATAGATTGCTTTGGGTAGTATGGACATTTTAATAATGTTGATTCTTCCTGTACATGAACATGGTATGTGCTTCTACTTATTTGTATCTTCTTTAATTTCTTTCTCCAGTGTCTTATAATTACCTGTATACAGATATTTTACATCCTTTGTTAGGTTTACTCCTAGGTATTTTATTCTTTTTGAAGCAATTGTGAATAGGATTTGTTTTCTTGATTTCAATTTTTATAAGGTTGTTATTGACATATAAAAATGCAACTGATTTCTGGATATTAATTTTGTATTCTGCTACTTTACTGAATTCATTTATCAGTTCCAGTAGTTTCTTAGTGTAATCTTTGAAATTCTTTATTTACAGTATCATGTCACCTGCAGATAATGACAGTTTTACTTCTTTCTTTCCAATTTGGATGACTTTTATTTCTTCTATGTCTGATTGCTATGGCTAGGACTTCCAGTACTATGTTGAATAAGAGAGGTGAAAGTGGACATCCCTGTCTTGTTCCTGATCTTAAGGGGAACACTTGTAGTTTTTGCCCACTGACTAGGATGTTGGCAGTGGGTGTGTCATATATGGCCTTTATTATTTTTAGATATGTTCCCTCTAATTCCACTTTGCTAAGAGTTTTTATCATGAATGGGTGTTGAATTTTATCAAATGCTTTTTTTTTAATTTTAGATTATTCAGTACAGTTTCAATCTTTTATTCCCATTCCAGCCCACCCACCCATCCCTCCCCACCTCCCTTCCATTTCCAAGCCCCGTAGTTTTGTCCATGTGTCCTCTATATTTATTCCTGTAAACCCTTCCCTTCTGCTTTTTCTGCATCTATTGATATGATCATGTGATATTTATCCTTCATTTTGTTTATGTGGTGAATCACAGTTATTGATTTGTGGATGTTGTACCAACCTTGGGTCTGGGATTAAATCCCACTTGATAATGGTATATGATCTTTTTGATGCATGGCTGTATTCAGTTTGCTAATATTTTGTTGAGGATTTTAGCATCTTTGTTCATCAGGGATATGGACCTATAATTTTTTTTCTTTGTAGTGTTTTCATCTGGTTTTGGAATGAGGATAATGCTGGCCTCATGAAATGATTTTGGGTGCCCTCTCTCCTCTTGAATTTTATACAATAGTTCAAGAAAAGAGATGTGTTAGTTCTTCTTGGAATGTTTGGTATAATTCACCTGTGAAGCCACCTAGTCCAGGGTTTTGTTTGTTGGGAGTTTTTTGATTACTGCTTCAATTTCACTAGGTGTAATCTTACTACTCAGATTCTTTGATTCTTCCTGATTTAGTTTGAGAGATTGTGTATTTCTAGGAACTTATCCATTTTGTCCAGTTGTCCAGTTTGTTGACATATAATTATTCCTAATGTTTTCTTACAATCCTTTGTATTTCTTTGGTGTCAGTTATTTCTTATCTTTCATATCTGATCTTATTTATTTTTGTTCTTTCTCTTTTTTCTTCATGAGTCTGATTAAAGATTTGTCGATCTTGTTCATCTTTTCAAAGAATCAGTTCGTGGATTCATTGATCACTCATATCCTTTTTAAGACTCTATTTCATTCATTTCTGCTCTGATCTTTATTATTTCCTTCCTTCTACTCACTTGGGGCTTTTTGTTTTTATTGTTCTTTTTCAAGTTCCTTTAAGTAAAGTTAGATTTTTTATTTGGGCTTTTTCTTATTTTTTTGAGATAGGCTTGTGATGTTATGAATTTCCCTCTTAGGATTATTTTTCCAGTGTTCTACAGATTTTGTATTGTTGTGTCCTCATTTTCATTTGTTTCAAGGTATGTTTTGATTTCTTTCTTGATCTCATTGTGGACCCATTCATTGTTTAATAACATGTTATTTAGCTCCCATGTTTTTGCATGTTTTTCAGTGTTCTTCTTGTCATTGATTTCTAGTTTTATAGCATTGTGGTCAGAAAAGATGCTTGATATGACTTCAAGCTTCTTAAATTTATTGAGACTTGTTTTGTGTCCTAACATGTGGTCTATCCTAGAAAATGTTCCATGTGCACTTGAAAAGTATGTGTATTCTGCTACTTTAGGGTGAAATGTTCTGAAGATTCCAGTTATATCCATTTGATCTAATGTGTCCTTTAAAGTGGCTATGTCTTTCTTGCTTTTCTGCTTGAAAGATCTATTCATTGAAGTCAATGGATGTTAAAACCCCTGGTTATGAATGTAGTTCTGTTAACCTCTCCCTTTATGTCCATCAAGATTTATTTCGCATACATAGGTGCTCATATGTTGGATGTGTAAATGCTTACTAGGGTTATATGCTCTTGTTGGATTGCTCCTTGTGTCATTATGTAGTATTCTTCTTTGTTTCTTACTATGGCCTTGGTCTTAAAATCTATTTTTTGGATATAAGTACTACTATTCCAGCTTATTTTCTTTTCCAATTGCATGAAATATCATTTTTCCATTCCTTTACTTTTAGTCTGTGTATATCTTTCAATTTGAGATGGTCTCTGGAAGGCAGCATATATATGGCTCTTATTTTCTTAACCATTCAGCTACCCTATGTCTCTTGGCTGGAACATTTAAGACATTTACATTTAAGTTGATTATTTATAGATACATATGTAATGCCATTTTATTGTTAGATGTTTTCCTCTGTTGTTTCTTCTTCTTCTTCTTCTTCTTCCTCTTCTTCTTCTTCTTCTTCTTCAAGCAAGCCCTTTAACATTTCTTGAAGTACAAACTTGGTGTTAACAAACTCCTTTAGCTTTTTATGGTTTGGGAAGCTCCTTATTTCTCCTTCAATTTGAAATGATAGCCTTGCTGGTTAATGTAGTCTTGGTTGTAAGTCCTTGCTTTTCATCACCTTGAATATTTCATACCACTCCATTCTGGCCTGAAATGTTTCTGTTGAATAATCATATGCCAGTCTAATTGGTGGTCCCTTGTAGGTAACTACTTACTTTTCTCGTGGCTCTTAGGATTCTCTCCTTGTGTTAAATTCTTGCATTTTAATTATAACGTGTCTCAGTGTAGGCCTGTTTTGGTCCAAATTGTTTGGGACTCTCTGAGCTTCCTGGACTTGTGTGTCTTTTTCTTTCACCAGATTAGGGAAGTTTTCTGTCATTATTTCTTCAAAAAGGTTCTCAATCCCTTGCTCACTCTCTTCTTCTTCTGGTATTTCCTTGATGCAGATGTTGTTATGCTTCATGTTGCCCAAAATGTTTCTTAAACTCTCCTCCTTTTTGTAAATTCTTATTTTTTTCTGCTTTGCCTGGGTGTTTCAGGGGTTTTTGTTTTGTTTTGTTTTGTTTTGTTTTTTACCTTGTCTTCCAAATCACTGATTCTATCCTCTGCTTCTTCTAACCTACTATTTATTCCTTCCAGTGTATTATTTATTTCAGATATTGCATTCTTTATTTCTGACTAGACATTTTTTATGGTTTTTATGCCTTTTTTCATGTTGTTGAGTATCCTTATAATCATTACTCTAAACTCTATGTGATAAATTTCTTGCCTCCATTTCATCTATTTCTTCTTCTGGTGAATTATCTCATTCTTTCATTTGTAGTCTGTTTCTTTGTCTTCCCTTTTGGCTGTTTCTTTGTATCTTTTTGCCTTAGCTGTTAAACTAATCAACCTGTCCAGCTTAAATATCACAGCATGGGGCATGGGGCTATTGCTTCTCCTCAGGCTGATGACACTTGGAGAAGAGTGCTGTGCCTGAGAAAAATGGCTTCTGCAGCATGGAAGAAAGATGGCTTAGCATGGGGATCCTGGTGAATGTTCCTTCAGTTCTTTCCCCAAAGCCACCAACCCCAGACTCTCCTTAATCATCTCTAGTCTACTCTTCCCTCCCTTTGCTGGAGTCCAGGGTAAGTGGCTACAAATGAAATTTTGTGTGTTGGCCCTTTAAGAGTCTCTCTGAGTCTCCAGCTGTCTCTCCCTGGCAGACAGAAACCCTTCTGCTTTTCATAGCTGGGTGTTATCTGGGTTTCTTTCCAGCTCTGGTGCTATAGAGTAGGGAGTCCAGCTTGGGATTTAGACCTCACATTTCTCTGGGGGAACCCTACAGTCTCTGAATTATCCTTCTGGAAGTACAGCTGCCACATATGGGAGCCCAGCCAGCCCTCTCGTGCCTCCTCCACAGTCCCTAAGATTCTTGTTGTGGTGAAGTGGTTTCTTCTGTCTGTACTTGGTTGTAAGGCTTCTCTCCAGCTACTGTTTATTGGTTATTAAGGATTCTTTCTCTACAACTTAGCTGTAATTCTACATTGTTCCTGGGAGCAGTTAGTGTAGCTTCCAGTTACTCTTCCACCATCTGGGATATTCATTTGTCATTTTAGTTGTTCCACTACCATCTACTCAACCACCCATACCAGAAACCTAATTATACTCAACACCTCAGTTTTCTCTCCTTTTCTCCCACCCCTGAATAATAACAAAACCCTACCTGTTATACTGGTTGAACATTTCTCCAAACATTCCCCTCACTTCTATTTCCATTTCAGGCTTCCATCTCCCTCTTCAAACTATTAGATCAGTCTGCTAACTGACATTCTTTCTGCTATGCTAGTCTTGTTCCCATCAAATTCAACTTTAAGCCAGTTTGCAGAGTGACCCATTTAAAAAGCAAACCTGACAACCTTTCTTTCTTGATAAAAACTTTCCAAGACCTCAGGTCCAGCCTGATAAATTAGCCATCCATAATATGATTTTCCCCTCCCTCTTATCTCATCCTGCCTTGTACTTTTGGTTACAGTAACACTGAAACTCCTGAAATAGCATTAGTAGCCTTGATTTGTTGAGGGCCAACCATGTCAGTCATTATAGCACATGTTTTATGTATATGATCTCATTTAATCCTTATGTCAATTTGTAAGGTGGTAGAATTATTTGCATTTTATAGATGGGGAAATTGTTTGTATTACCTAGCTAATGAGGTAGAACTAGGACTTAAACATGAACCCAAAACCCTTATCTTTTCCACCCTGCTAATGTTTTCTCAACTGACCATACTATTTCTTACTTTCATGACTACTTTCTGCATGTAATGCCTTTTCCTCAACCACTTATTCTTGTTGCCTAGCTAACTCTGCTAATCCTGTTGGACTCAGATGTAGTTTCTTTTATTATCTCTTGTGTTAAATTATATAACCCTTTGGCACTTTCAAAATAACCTAGAGTAACTCTAGTGCTATACTTAAATTGTTATTTAATTATCACTTTACATGACTATAAGTCTGTCTTCCCCACTGCAACACCAGGGCTGAAACCACATTGTGGTGTTCTTATACATCCAGGGTAGAGTCAGCATAATAACTCCATAGACACTTGCTGGGTGAGTGCATGGATGATAATGGTGCATAGAGCTCTCAGTGCAGCCTTGTTGCACATCACTAGCTTAGATAAAGAACTTTCATACACGTCAAATTTTCAGACACAAATTTTCAGTCAAAAGAAATGACTAAGTTGTGTGACAGAACTTGAATTCAAAAGTATTTTTAACTTATGCTGAAAACAGAATTTAAACTTTTAAAGAATAATGCTTAAGTAATTATGTAAAAATTAACATAATCCTCCTCTAATACTATGAGTACATTTTACATTCACACCCATTTACTTTGTTACACTCAGGATAGAATACATCCTATGTGCCTGTAAAATGCAGAAAGAAAACTGAATATTATTTTCATGATTATGTTGTTCTAAACAACTCTCTATATATCCTTTATATTATTTTAATTACTGCATAATATTTTACTGAGTTGGTTTTATCAATTTATTCCTTTAATCTTGGATATTTATGCTGTTTCAGTCTTTGAAATCATAGCTGATCACAAAAATAAAGAAAAATAACAGATTCCTTAAGTTTTTACCAGCAATGGGTACTTTACATGTTTAAATATACCTTCAAATTTCCTCAATATTGGCCTTTCCCCATGTTTCTTTATTGTTATTTCTCTGTAATCTTTGTGTTCATGTCACAGCCTATTCAGTTTTTAGGCCCTCCAGATTTTCTTTCTGAATTTGAGCCCACTTTTCATATATTATAAATGTTCATTTGTTTGACATGTTTCGTTTAAATACTTATCTCAGTCAGTTGTTATATAGAAAATTGAATTTACATCATTTTAAGCTAATGAAGTCTTTCAATTTCTGTATATTCAGCTGTGCAAATATGTCCCATTGAGTTTCTTCTATGGATTTTTGTATTGGTTAAGGCATGGCTCTAACACTTTGGTTTTCCAAATTGTTGTATTTTTCTCAGTATATCTGAATAAATAAGCTTTCTTTGCCCCTTTATTTTGGAAAAGTGACTCAACTTTTAAATATTTTGGGTTTATTTCTAATTGTTCCACTTTCCTATTGGTGTGCCATCTTGTGTTTGCTGCACCAGTACCACACAGCTTTAAGTTCTCATACTTTCTATAAGTTTAATGTCTGATATGAGTAATTTCCTTCTCATTTCTTCTTTTCAGATTATCTATTATAGTTCCAACTTTGCTCACATTTTTTCATACAAATTTTGAATTCCAAAAAAATCATATTGCTATTTTTTATTGTAGTTGTGCTAAATCAATAAATTTCCTTGGAATGAGCAGATAGATGTATAATTATGTCTATTTATTAAAAAAACTTCTAATAAGTGTTTATAGATTTCTGTAAAATAGCCTTTGCACTTACCTTATTCAGTATAAACCTTAGCATTTTAGATTGCTTTTAATGAAATAATAAAAACTAACATTTACCAAGCATGTAATATGTACTAGACATTATGCTAAGTGTTTCTTACATATTATCTCATAAAAGGCCTCCGCAAGGTAGTCATAGTTATTTCCATAATACCTATGAGAAAACTGAGGGGTAGATTGGTCACATAATTTGTCCAGAGCCATGTAACTATTAAACAGTAGAGCTGTAATTTGCACTCAGGACTGTCTGACTTTAAAGACCATGATCTTAATCACCATCCTATACTAAGTAAACTGGAATTGTGAGCTATTAATATAATGAAATTTAGCCAGAATAAAAGCAAGATTCTTGTGCTGAGGTCAATATTTCAAATGGATAAGAAGATGAAGGCCAATATCTGTTCAGAATGTGAAAAAGAGCTCAGGTGTTTAGTAGATCTTTTATACATTATTAATTAATAAAGTGACATGATTACTTTAAAGAAACTAATGAAATCCAGTTATGCATAAATTCATATATGACATCAGTTTATGGAAGGAGACAGTACCAGTGGATCACATCTAGAATGTTGTGCTCTCAGCCTCATGTCTTAAGAGTGGCCTTTACAGCTGTGAGTTTCATCAGGGAACAATAACATGATAATGAGGAACTATATAGGATAAGTGGTTGAAGGATGAGAATTCTCAGCTTGGTTAAATGAAGACATCTGAAGAGCTATTGTGAGCAGGAGGGAAGAGACATGTAGTGAACAGAAGTTTCAAAGAGACAGATTCTGGCTCCAGTAAATTCTTGAAGAATTAGCCTGTCCAACAGTGAAACTGGTTTCCTAGCAATTTAGTGAGCATGTCACTCTTTGAAATATTTGAGCAGAGACCAAAGGTTACAGAAAAGGGATTCTAGGCCCAAATAATTAGCCAGAAAGCACAATAGTTAGAAATGCAAATTACCGTACCCCATCCCGGACTGGTGAATCCTAAACTGAGATGGGGCAGCAATGTGTTTTAAGAAGCCATCCTGATGACCTTGAGTCATGCTAAAGTTTGAGAATTACTAATCTAGATAAACTCTATTATCCCTTACAACTCTAAAATTTAATTCTTATTTCTATTTTTCAGGCAATACACTTTCATCTTTCATCATTCAGTACTATAACCATTGTGTATTGCATCTAAGGAAAGTTAATTATTGAAATAACAAAGGGACCTTATCACAAAGTGCTTTCCTCAATAGATGGCTTTACAATGCCAATCATCCTGGAGACAGTGTTTCAACTGAACTTCAGGTATCCCAATAAACGGTTGAAGTTCTCCCATACATATACACCAAGCCATGTCCACTAGTGAAGGTATGGATCATAAATAATATGGGTCTACTTTTTCTTTAAAAAAAAAAAGAACAAATAAGTTGATGAAGAAATCTCAAGTTTTCATCCTAGTTTTATTTATTTATTTTTTCATGAGCAAACTCACTTAAATCCTCTGGAGGTGAGTTGGAATACATAGGAAGAACTTTAATTTTAATTTCATTTTTCAATGTTTTAATTTTTATTGTATTTTCCCAACCATTTAATCCCCATATACCCATCCCACAACCACCATAGTGCTGTCTGTGTCCATGAGTCCTTTTTCCTCTTTGCTCTATACCTCCACCCCCTAACCTCCCTTCCCAATAGCTATCATCCTGCTCTCTATCTATGAATTGGTCTCTATTTTCTTGTTAGTTCAGTTTGTTCATGAGATTCCACATATAAGTAAAATCATGTGGTATTTCTCTTTCTCTGACTGGCTTATTTCACTTAGCATAATGTTTAATTTCTTATGGCTAAGATACAACAAAAGTTGAATCCCCCTATCACTTACCCATGCTGTTAGTCCTTCAGCATTGAGGCCATGTCTCATCCATCTTTGTGTCTTTCACGGTGCTTAGTGAAATGCCTATGAAATGTTAGTGCTCAGTCAATTACATATTAAATGTAATGTATTTAATGTGGTAATTATCTGGGTTTGAAAATGTTTTCTAATGTAAAATCAAAGTATTATGATTAAATAAAACACAGAAGACTAGAACCCTAGGCTTCCCAAACCAAGTGCAATAACTATTTACATTTTAAAACAATGCCTCTTGATCTTTTTGCCCATTTTCTAAAGCTTTGTTTTAAATGGTTATAGTCATACATTGCATAAAATATTGAATTCTGCCTTTTTGCTTTATCATTCTATATTAAGGAATCAAATTACATGACACACTCGCATTTACAAAAAAATACAACTTTTTTAATTGCTAGAGCTAATTTGATCCTTTTCATCAACCAGTAGGTAATTGGTGAAGTTAAAAGTTACAATTAATAATATCTGAGCCTTTCCCAGCTAAACAGTGTATGTCTGTAAAATAGTAAAGTCCAACCCTCTCTTCAGGGTTGAGTTAAATAATACCTTGGATGACTGAGCTTATTGCAGTTAAATGCTCAGTGTTTCAGATTTCCTTCCCTCCCCATGCTTCTTTACAAGATGGCACCTGGATGGGGTGCATTGGGGGAGGAAGTGGAGCAAACAGGTAAATGGTGCTTGTGAGATCAGGTGTTGAGGAAAGAAGTCTCAGGTTTTTTCCATTGTTCTAATGCCTGGCTTCTTCTGGTTCACTGGCCTTCTCAGAGACCCCACATCCCCTCTTCTAAGCCCACTGAGATATTGGGACTCCAGAATGCACATGCAGGATTTGGAGGGAGGTAGGGGATCTTTTATGGTTGGTAACCATCTTCATCAACAAGTATGACACCACACTACTCGGGACACGGTCTTGATTTAAAGGTAAGATTGTTCTAAATGAAGAAAAGGAAATAGTCCTGTGCTTTTAGCTTTCTCTTCAACCTGTAGAAAAGTCTCCCCAACTCTTAAAACATCTGTCTCAGAAGAGAAGTTAAGACATGTGAGCTTTCCACCTACTTCCCCTAATTCTTCTCTGTTTTGTTTGGCTGTCCCCTGTGCCAGCATGGATAAGATGGCTCCCTCCTCTTCCTCTTTGGCTGGAACTACCATACCATGCTGTTTGTCCTGTGCTTTCTGTGAACTTAAGGAAATGAAACCAAACAGAAAACACTTTTTATAAGGCTGAACTCATGATAGGGAGAAAGGGAAACTTGGAGACTTAAAAACCCTTGCTTTTGCTCCCCAAACCTGGCTTTCAGAATGTATATATCTTAGAAAAGTCTGTTTTGAGACTTAACAGCTGATAAGCAATGTCCTGTCATCTGAAGTGGTGCCCATTCTCTCCTTCCCTGGGGCGACAACTCCACTCTTCGCCTGCAACCTGACATGATTTGAAGGAGAAACAAAATATATCTATTTAAAGTTTCTAAGCACTGTACTGGGTAAAGTTATATCAAAAACACTCCTGTATACTCTGGTGTTATATACTGAGCACCATGATAGGAAATGTACATATTTTAGTTTATTTAATCTTCGAGTTTAAGTTATTCAATCCTTTATTCTTATTTTACATTGTTACATGGAAGCTCAAAAATAACTTTCTCCAGGTTTCAGAGAGGGCATCCTTTCAACTACAGCATGCACACCATTTAACCAAATATACACACCACTATGTATGTAACCATTACTCCATATTTGGATTTTTAAGATGTGTAAGTTTTTTTTTTTAATAAAGTTTTACTTTTCAAAAAAAGGATGGTAAGGTCATCCCAACCCTTGGTGTTGCTGGTGTAAATTACTCAAGCTCTATGCTTTGAAATGATTTTAATTGCAAGTCCTTGCAAAGGAGCTCCTGAAGTGGGCTCCCTCCATGCTCTCAGGGACAACAGCTGGGGCGATAAGCTTATAGTTGGGAACTTTTCTTATAGAGTTTGATATAGGTCGTTTTGTCAGACAAGACTAGGTTATTGAGCTTGTCCTAAACTTTGCCATTGGACCACTTCTTTTAGAAAGATTTGTTCACTGGGTCTCTGTCTTTCTGGACCCATTTTCCAGCATCTTTCTTCTTGTTATCCTTGGGTGGCCCCACCTGCCATGAGTGCCAGCCAGGCAGTTCTGGGAGCCTCAACTGCACCTCAGCACTGTGGGGCCTCGGAACTCAGCTTCATATCAGTCATCTCACCAGAGTCACCTTAGCTTGTTTCAAAGAAAGATTTACAACTCCTACTGCAAGAATCTGGGGCTTAGGATTCAAAGGCTTCAAAGGCTGCTTCAAACCAAACAGGGAAAAACCAATAGATTAAATGAAAACTAAAATATATACCCACAACCAATTGCAATTCAATGATCTAGTTGAATCTTGATTCAAACATAATGTAGAAAAATCAACTGGGAAAATTTGAACATTAACTAGATGGACACTTGATGATAATAAGGGATCATGTATTTTGGTATCACTGACTTTTAAAGAGTTCTTAGAGATGTATATTAAACTATTACAGATGAAATGAAATGTCAAGATTGTTTCAACCTAATAAAAGGATGAAGTATTGAGTGGGAGTGGGGAGGGTAGATAGAACAAAATTGGCCATAATTTGATCACTGTTGAAGCTAGGTGATGAATACAGTGGTGTTTATTATCTTATTGTTTTGTATTTGTTTGAAATTTTTCATAAGACACCTTTTTTTTAAATGTGGTAACAACTAGAATAGTATTCTGTATACTTCCTGAGTTTTGAGCAGTGTTCTTTTTCTAATGTTATTAAGCAGACGTTTTCTAACGTTATTAAGCATTTGCATGATTTCAGTCCCAATCACTATCCTTAACCATATTTCTTTTACATAGTGTGTATCACTTGATAAAGTCCTTTAGGATGAGCCTTGTTAGATGAAAATTCTTCCTCAGTGCACAGTAGAGAGAGCCATCAGTGCTCTTGAGTGGAGAGAGAATGAGAGAGTGTGTGTGTGTGTGTGGTAAGCACAATGGTTCTCTGAACTAGGCTTTGTGGGAACCTTGTTATCCCACTTCGTGCTGCAATTTTATCATGTGTCTGAAGAAGTGTTTCTCCTGCTAGGCAGGAAGGAAATTTAAAAATAAGTGCCAGCTTCAAATACCTGGGAGGCACACAGTGACATCTTCTACTTGTCTGGTCGGTGAAACCCTGTGTCCTGTGCAGTGTCTCATTAACACCAGGGGCTTGGCCAGGCAGGGTGCCCCAATTTGAGCATGCGCACTACCTGGGCACAGTTTCTATTTGATTCCTGAAATGTACTAAAGTCACATTGCATTAGACCCCCAAAGTGCACTTGTTTTCTACAGAAATGTTTACACAATTTCCTCTCCTCCCCCAGCCCCCAATTCCACTGAACCAAGTACCTGACAATTCCAGCTCCACTGTCATGAGAGGAAGCAACATGTCATTAATTACTCTTCCCCTCTCAATATTACTCATAATTGTCATTCTTATAAATATCAACATTTGCTCATGGAAAGAGGCAGGGAAAGAGGCAAAGAGAATATATATGGAGGAGAAGGAGAGGGAGATTAAGAATGTAATAGATTGTTCATTGCAGAATATGAATGAAGCAAGTACATTATCATCTTGAGATTCTAGTGAAATTCTGAAATGGAGACAAAACACTAAAAATTAGATTAAAGATGTGAAATTTCCAAAAAGTCCATGATGAAATTTAATATGTGGGGAAAAATTCCCTTAAATTTTATAGCTTCTTTTCATACAAGCTAATGCCAGGATGACAGTGGAGGGCCTTTTGTTCTGTCATTCTCTGTCATAGCTTTTCTGCAAAATTCAAAGAAATGAAGAGCATGTTATTAAAAATACTCACATGACAGTCAGTTTAAAACATATTTTATCATCAAACTCCCAGTGTATGCCAGTGGTTCTTTTCATATCTTATTCTCCTCAAATCCTATCATTTGCTTGGCCTTTTCAGTTTAATACAAGCTGACAATTCGATATGGGCATATTGATTTCTGCAGTGTGGAGCTACAGAGAACCAGTTGTAGGTGGTAACTGTAGTGAAGATTAACAAGTATTAATGGGGTGAATTTTCTATTCTAGCTATTTTGAACAGATATTATCAGCAAATGTTTCAATGTTTTATTTATTTTTCCTCTCTTTTTTTTATTATTGTTCAAGTACAGTTGTCTCCATTTTCTCCCCACTAGTCCCACCCACCGAAGCCACATCCACCTCCCACCCTCAATCCTACCCCCCTTTGGCTTTGCCCATATATCCTTTATTCATGTTCGTTGATGACCCCCTCTTCCCCCTGCTATCCCCTCCCACCTCCCCTCTTTCAGTTTGTTCTTTATTTCAATGTCTCTGGTTCTATTTTGCTTGCTTATTTGTTTTGTTGATTAGGTTTCACTTATATGGGAGATCACATGGCATTTGTCTTTCACCACTTGGCTTATTTCACTTAGCATAATGCTCTCAGATCCATTCACACTATCTCAAAGGGTTGGAGCTCCTTCTTTCTTTCTGCTGCATAGTATTCCATTGTGCAAATATACCACAGTTTTTTTATCCACTTATTTACTGATGGGCACCTCACTTCCAGCACTTGGCTATTGTAAATTGTGTTCTGTGAACATTTGGGTGCACAGGTTCTTTTGGATTGGTGTTTCAAGATTCTTAGGGTGTAATTCCAGCAGTGGAATTGCCAGGTCAAAAGGTAGTTTCATTTTTAGATTTCTGAGGAAATTCCATGCTGTTTTCCACAGTGGCTACACCAGTCTGCATTACCACTAACAGTGTACTAGGGTTCTCTTTCCTCCAAAACCTTGCCAACACTTCTTGTTTATTGATTTGGTTATGATGGCCCTTCTGACTGGGGAGAAATGGCATCTCATTGTGGTTTTAATTCGCATCTCTCTGATGGCTAGTGATACTAAGCATCCTTTCATATCTCTTTGGGTCCTCTGTATGTCCTCCTTAGAGAAATGTCTGTTCAGGTCCTTTGCCCATTTTTTAATTGGGTTATTTGTCTTCCTGGAATGGAATCATATGAGTTCTTTATATATTTTGGAGTTTAAACCCTTGTCTGAGGTACCGTTTGCAAATATATTTTCCCATAAGTTTGTTTCCCTATTCATTTTGCTGATGTTTTCTTTAGCCATGCATAAGCTTTTTACTTTGATGAAGTCCCATTTGTTTATTCTTTCCTTTATGTCCCTTGCAGTAGGGGACATATCAGTGAAAATATTGCTGCATGGAATATCTGAGATTTTCCTGCCTATGTTCTCCTCTAAGACTTTTATGGTGTTGGGACTTATATTTAAGTCTTTTATACATCTTGAGTTTATTTTTGTGTATGGTGTAAGTTGGTGGTTGAGTTTCATTTTTTTGCATGTAGCTGGCCAGATCTCCCAACACCATTTGTTGAAGAGGCTATTTTTACTCCATTTTATGCTTCTTCCCCCTTTGTCAAATATTAATTGACCATAGAGACTTGGGTTTATTGCTGGGCTCTGTATTCTGTTCCATTGATCTATGTGTCAGTTCTTATGCCAGTACCAGACTGTTTTGATAACAGTAGCCTTGTAATACAGTTTGATGCCAGGTATTGTGATCCCTCCTACTTTGTTCTTCTTTCTCAAAATTGCTGTGGCTATTTGGGGTCATTTATGGTTCCATATAAATTTCTGAATGTTTATTCTATATCTGTGAAATATGTCACTAGTGTTTTAATGGGGATTGCATTGAATCTGTAAGTTGCTTTGGGTAGTATGGACATTTTAATGATGTTAATTCTTCCAATCCATGAACACAATGTATGCTCCCATTTGTCTGTGTCTTCGTTAATTTCTTTCTTCCATGTTGTGTAGCTTTCTGAGTACAAGTCTTTTACCTCCTTGGTTAGGTTTATTCCTAGGTACTTTATTTTTCTTGTTGCTATATCAAAAGGGATTTTTTACTGATTTCTGTTTCATTGTTGGTGTACAAAAATGCCTTCAATTTCTAACTGTTGACTTTGCATCCCACTGTTTTTGTGAAAATTGAAAGCAAATGGAAGAAAAGGAAGTTTAAAATATGCAGAACCTGACTTATTTGTATATACCATTTTTACTAGCCTTAGGCAAGAATTAACATTTTTACTAGAACTAAGTTTGTGCTTCATGCATTTCATTTAATGAAAGCTTTAGAAGCATGTAGAGAACTAAATTTATTCTTTCCCTTTTAATTATGAGGAAACTAAAAATTTAGAAAAGTTCAGAAACCTACACAAAATCATACAGCTAGGAAGTCATGAGCCCAAGCTTCTAAACCAGCTGTATCTGACTCTGATATCTGTTTCTTTTCTGCTGCACCTGTTGACCCTGCAAAGGAGATCATGCTAAAGTAGTTTATGGGTTTTCAAGGAAGAAGTCTTTTCATTTGTGGTTGATGCCTATGTCTTCACTGCTGTATTGTTGATTTGTACCTAAGTCCAAAATTCTGGCTGCTTTGTATGAGCCTTTATTGGCCTCCTCCTCCTTGACAATTGGAGAAAACTGTTGATGAGGTACAGTAGAAGGATGGATGGATGCTAGACTGAGACCCAGCAGGTCTCAGATATCTTTAAGGATATATTGTTAGCCAACCACAGTGGTTACTGTTAGTATTACACTGTATTTAGATTCTGGATTCTATACAGAAAATGTTACCAGCTTTGCTGTGGCATAATTACACCTAGTGAGAGAATAAACTCTTAGCTTCATTAAGTCTTTCTGCCATTGATATCATCAGTATGTTACTGTCTTTCCTGCCAGATTGATAACTTCTCAAGAGTGGAATATACATCCCAGACACCCCTTTATTGCTACAGCACCCAGCTCATGCCTGATATGTAGTGGGCAGTACATCCAAAAAAAAGCAGCAAGTATTTTGTAGTGGAAAGAAAACACGAATTTTTTAAGGAAGCATCCCTGGGTTAAAAGTTCTGGTTCTGCTAATTAGTCTGTGTGTTTTGCAAAAAGTTGATTAAATTCTGTGAGACTTACTTTTCTTATCAGTGACATGGAATTAATAGAACTTCCTTGGAATGTTTCTTAAAGCTCAGAGACAGTGTAGGCAAAGCAGCCATTGAGTAGTTGGCTCTCAATGGGTGGCAGACAACAGCAAAAGTATTTGAAGTAGGCAGCACTGACTAATGTTGGAACAATAGAACAATTGTAAAAAGCTGGTTTATAAACCAACTTGTCATAATGGAGAAGGAAACTCCCATGAACTCTCAAGAAGAAGGAATTTTCACACTTAAAATACAAAGAAAAGCATTTTAACAGTTGAAAGTGATCTGTCTTTTAAGGTAGCAAGATACACACACACACACACACACACACACACACACACACAACACAAAGACTTCAAGCAGTGTTTGAGCAGCCACACTGGACATTGCTAGGAAACTTTCAATTCAGCAATTTTTGAAATTCAATTTCATTTTTGGTAGCAAATGCTTCCCAATCCAACACCAAACCATTTTGTTCAAGACAGATTATTAGAAATTTGCCTTTGCTGCAATTGCATAAATCATTTGGCAGAACTGAAGAGACCACAAATAACTTTTAATAAATGTATCTGTTTTGCTAACATCAACAGAAATTGGTAAGAAAGAAGGTAAAATTTAGTTTGTAAGGAATGAAGCAATAATCATTCAACATTGAATTTACACACTAAATACAGTGAATATGACAAAATAGTTTTGAAAAGTCTCCCAGGACCCAAATTAAATAGTTCACTTGATCTTGTGAAGATTAGCACACAGGTTCAGGCCCAGCATATGTTTTAATAAAGTTCCCACTGTCAAGGACGGTAACAAATGTGTGAAGGAGAGCAAATTCATCTGTGCCTCATGGAGCCAATGCTCCAGCAGAACACGCCAGCAGCGGGCAGAGGGAGACAGCAAAAATGACACTCTCATGAGCTTCAAGAGGGGCACTGAAATTTGTGTCTGTTTAGGAACATGTTTCAATCAGAAGCTTATTGAAAGACTAAATTTTTGTCTCTGGTCAAATGATGTCGGAATTGAGACTTACTATGACTGAGCTAGCTCTCACTCAGAGAGAGTACTCCATGAAGTTGCAAATATTCTCATCCCTTCCTCTTCTGGGTAAACAGCAGCTCTGCCCAGATGTGCGGATGTTTACACACAAGGCCCTAAAGACTGTTATGATTCCATTGAGAACATATGGGATGCCATTTTTATTGTGTCCTACTCATCCTTACACACACACACATACACACTCACACAACTATGCTTCAAGGGAATGTAGATGGCATTTCCTCAGATAACTTTTATTTCCTTGTTCCAGCTCTAATTGTGTCTCTTTTATAAATTAGAATGTGTATGCAGTAATATGTTTTCTTACATTTTTCCCAAATAAAAATCTCAAATTGTCTTTGTACTTAAGCTTTATATGTAGAACTTTAAAAATCTTTTTTTTAATTAGTCAAATCTATTGACCTTTTTCTGTTAGCCAAATTTCTTCAAATTAAGGGCACGGCCTTATTTCTTTGAGAAACATTTATAGAAAATTGTACTTCATGAATGTCCAGTTTGCAAGCCCCACAGGCAGCTTAGCCTTGTTTTTCAATTCTGTGAGATGGAAAATCAATTGCTGATTTATAGAAGTCCTCTTGCCCTTGCCTAGACAGGATTCTGGTTTTGCCCTGAACTTCTTCCCCTCCCTGTCCCCAGGAACATCTTCTGATACCAAGATCTTTGGAATCTCTCTTCCTGAGGGGGGAGGGGAGATCAAAGTGGTAGATTTGGTTTTTTGTAGCCTTAGTTCTCCAGGAGGTACATAAATATGCCAAGGTAGCTTAATAGGCATCATTTTGCGTTTTTTCCCCTTTTTTTATTGAATTTATTGGGGTGACGCTGATAAACAAAATTATACCAGTTTCAGGTGCACAATTCTACTACACATTTTCTGTACACTGTATTGTGGGTTTGCCACCCCAAGTCAAGTGTCTGTCCATCACCAATTATCACCCTATACCTGTCCTCTACTTTGCCCCTCCCCCCCCACCCCCAACCTCCAGCAGTCACCACACTGTTGTCCATGTCCATGAGTTTTTCTCTCTTTTTTTGCTCAATCCCTCCACCACCCCACCCAGCATCCCCTTCCTAGACAGCTGTCAGCCTGCTCTCTTTCTATGAGTCTGTCTCTATTTTGCTTGTTAGTTCATTTTGTTCATTAGATTCCACATATGAGTGAAATCATATGGTATTTGTCTTTCTGTGACTGGCTTATTTCTTTGGGATTTCAATGTACAGAGCCAAGAATACTGGGAGATTCAAAAGGTTCATTCAGAAAAGATTTAGAGAGAAGTGCTAGGCAGCAAGCAACCTTGATTTTAAAGAAAATGAATACAGAAAATACAGGGAATTTAATAGATTGCTGTGGTTTGTGAATACCCTTCATCATGTTTGAAAAATACAAGTTAAAAAAAACTGTGTTTATTGAAAATTCATTCTGTTTGTTGAAGTGTTTTTCTGTGATATCAACACTGCTCTTATGTACTACATGAGTTTTAATTTTATAAGCAGTGCTTTTAAAATTTATGAATATAAATAAGTTTATATTCAGCTCTACAATTTTCTATATGTTCCCAGTACCTCATATTCTTGGTTCCCCACATCCTTTTCTGTTTCTCATTAGAGGCCCCTTCTGGTCTCATAGTGGTTTCCTTTTCCCAGCCACTTAATGAGAAGTTCCTTAAATGAACCATGATGAATGTCTGTCCTGCCATGATCTCAAATTAAATTTATTATAAATGTGGGGTTGCTTAGGCTAAAATGTTTCCCCACCACAGAAAATGAAATTTCAGGCTCATTTTTTAGAAGTAGCTAAGAATCTGCACTCATAAATCCTCTACTTGTTATGGTAGTATACCCTGGTGGTTAAGAGCTAGGCTCTGAAACTCATTCCCACGGTTCAATCCTCGTTCAGCTCCCACTGTCTGTAACCTTGGAAACATTATTTGGCCTTGCAATGCCTCAATTTCCTCACCTAAATGAAAATGTTAATAATGCAAATCTCACAGGGTTCTTTGTGACAGTGTGAATGAATTAGTTCTTGTAAGGAACACATAAGAGTAGTAGCACCTAACATAAAAAATTGTTAAATTGAAGGTGACCGTATTTGGTGATCCCTATTTGAGTTGCTGGGTTCTGATTCACCCATTCATTCATTCTGTGCTCATTCATGGAGCCCTGCTATGGCAGTTCTGACATTGCACCAGCAACCATGGCACAGAGCTGAATAAAAAACAGGTGCTGCCCCCAATGAATTCACAGACTACAGAGGGAATAAGCACATAAAAAACATATGAAAATGTAGTGGGAACATGCAAGAATAAAATAATCCTGTAAGGTACAATGCCAGTGTAAAGGAAAGACTAATTGAGATTGTCCAGGGCCTCTTGGAAGACTTCCTAAAGGAGATGAAAGATTAGCCCTCGCTGGTGTGGTTCAGTGGACTGAGAACCAACTGGCTTGTGAGCCACAAGGTAGCAGGTTTGATTCCCAGTCAGGTCATATGCCTGGGTTGCAGGCCAGGTTCCCAGTAGGGGGGTGTGCGAGAGGCAAACACACATTGATGTTTCTCTCTCTCTTCCTCCCTTCCCCTCTCTCTAAAAATAAATAGTCATTTTTTAAAGAAAGATTAGCTAAGTTGTTGAAGGGGAGCAGGTACCCCCCAGACAAATAAGCAGAAATCAATTCTAGGTGAAGTAAATACTGTAGAAGTTATGAAATAACAAGCAGCTTAGCTGGGGTCAAAAGTTTCAGTCAAGGAGTGGCCAGAGGTGGTGATAGAGCAGTGGACAGGAGCAGTGAAGGCCTTGTAGGCCTGCTCAGAAGACAGATTTAAGTCAGAAAATCCTGATGTTTGCTGTATAACTAGTGTTTTTATAAAAAGGGTGCCAGTTCAGAGTTGCCTCCATACCCTGAGCAGACACCAGTTATTACCAGGCAGCTATTTGCTTCCACCCCTACTTATGTTTTCCTATATTTCGGCCCATTTGAATGCAGTGCTTGAGTTTAGAACATTAGAAACAGGAATTTACCCAAAATAAGCAAAGTGGAAGCATGAATGAATTACACACAGATATATTAAGATATGTGAGAGGCCCTGATATAACTAATTGCAATACATTACACCTTTCTCATTTAAACACTAATTTCTCATTTGCAAAAATGTAGTTTTCAAATTTTGGGGTCCATGTTTTCATTAGAAACTCTTGTCCAAACTAAGCTATCATCACTTCCTGTGTCTAGGAATAGTCTGGCTTCTCACCCTTCCTCTGAAAGTTTTTCAAAACTTGTTCTTTATCTCATACATGTGCATATTTGCATTTTTTCAATCATGGTATTTCAGTACACTGCTGAAAGAAACAAACCACTTCCCTCCATCTAATTAAGGATTTAGGAGGCATCTTGGTTTAGGTTGCCCCAGACTTTGGGCTCATAGATATATCCCTCTTCAGTTCTTTGTCTTTGCAGCATTCTGAAGCAGCACTTTTTCTTTGGATGCTTTTCTAATAATGAAAACCACTTTTAGCCAAGAGATTAGTGCTTTCATCAATTACAAATTCTACTCTCTAGACAGGGTAAAACCCGCCCAGTCAGAGGTCTACTAGAGCTAGGTCGATAACTTCCATCTTTCTAGTTTTCCTAACAATCATGGTTTGACTAACCAGGAGCCCCAGTAAAGAACTGGGCTCTCCAATTAAAGCTAGTTTTGCCCCTGGATGTTTTATGTCTCCACCTGTTCTGCAAGCCCCTCTCTTTTCCCAGAGGGTTAATCTGGAACAACTGTGTGTCTTTTTGCTTTTGATAAGAAAGAATAACTAATTATAGTTAACTGTTGGTAAGATTATCTGCCTCGGAATAGCATATCATTTCTACATGGTTGTTGCCTGTTTTCCCTTCCAGAAACTTCCGTTTTCTCCTACAAATGGTGAGCACAAAACAAAATAGTCCTGTTTCTTATGTGATGCTTTGGCTTCTCTTCTAATTGCTGCCTCAACACTAGAAACCCTTTGGGGTTTAAATTCTTTAACTGTTTCCTGTCATGCTGTCAGTCTCAAACCCATTTATTTACTAAATAAACAAACTATATTCCTATCTTGGTGCTGTTACAACAATAATCAATTTTCTTTTTTTAAAGTATTTTTATTAATTATGCTATTACAATTTTCCCCCTTTATCCTCCCTCTGCCCTGTACCCCCAACCCTACAGCATCCCCTTTTAGTTCATGTCCATGGGTTGTACATATAAGTTCTTTGAGTTCTCTATTTCCTATGCCATTTTTCTCTCTTTCTGACTATTTTATGCTTACTAATTATTCATCCTCTTCCCTGTACCTTTCCCCCCCATTCCTCCTTTTGCCCTCCCCACTGAAATCCCTCCATGTGATGTCCATTTCTGATTCTGTTCCTTTTCTAATTGTTTATTTAGTTTTTGATTTCATTGTTTTTCTTTTCTTTTCGGTTCATTTGTTGATAGTTGTGGGTTTGTTGTCATTTTATTGTTCATATTTTTTATCTTCTTTTTCTTAGATAAGTCCCTTTAACATTTCATATAATAATGGCTTAATGATGATGAACTCCTTTACCTTGATCTTATCTGGGAAGCACTTTATCTGCCCTTTTATTCTAAATGATAGCTTTGCTGGATAGAGTAATCTTGGAAGTAGGTCCTTGCCTTTCATGACTGAGAATACATCTTTCCAGCCCCTTGTTGCCTGCAAGGTTTCTTTTGAGAAATCAGATGATAGCCTTATGGGAACTCCTTTGTAGGTAACTCCTTTTCTCTTGGTGCTTTTAAGATTCTCTCCTTATCTTTAATCTTGGGTAATGTAATTATGATGTGCCTTGGTGTGTTCCTCTTTGGGTCCAACTTCTTTGCAACTCTCCAGGCTTCCTGGACTTCCTGGAAGTCTATTTCCTTCACCAGATTGGGGAAGTTTTCCTTCATTATTTGTTCAAATAAATTTTAAATTTTTTGTCCTTGTTCTTCTCCTTTTGGCACCCTTATAATTCAGATATTGGAATGTTTCAGGTTGTCCCAGAGGTTTGTAAGTCTTTCTTCATTTTTTTCAATTCTCGTTTCCTCATTCTGTTCTGGTTGGATGTTTATTTTTCCCTTTTGTTCCAAATACTGGTAGTTGCTTTGAGTCCTGGTTTCCTTCTTGTCACTGTTGGTTCCCTGAATATTTTGCTTTATTTCATTTTGTGTATCTTTCATTTGTTTTTTTCATTTTTCAAGCAAGCTCAATCAGTTCTGTGAGCATTTTGACTACAAGGGCTTTAAATTCTCCATCAGATAGGTTGACTATCTCCTCACTGCTTAGCTCTCTTTCTGGAGTTTTACTCTATTCTTTCATTTGAGTCATATTTCTTTGTCTTGGAGCACCTGTTAAGCTGTAAGGGGGCGGGACCTTAGGTATTCACCAGGGCAAGGCAACCCTCCTTGCTGTGCTGCTGCACTGTCTGTGGGGGAGGGCACAGAGAGGAAACAATGCAGCTTCCCTGGTCATCTCTAGCCCACTTTCCAACGGACTCTCTCCTGTGAGACTGGGAGTTTCTCCCAATGAGGCATCCATCCCTGTAGTCCACAGTCAGCTCTGAATCCCAGTTCCTATTCAGCTGGCCCCACCTGCACAGCCTTGCTGAGAGTTCTTACCAGTCTGATTGTTCTGGTTGATTTTTTCTTTAATTCCTTGGTTGTCAGAGTTCCATGCAGTTTGATTTTCTGGCATTTCTGGTTGTTTATTGATTTTAGATTGGTGTTATCCTCCTTTTGGTTGTGCGAGAAAGCAAAGGATTTCTACCCAAGCCTCCATCTTGGCTGGAACTCCCAACTATAATCAATTTTCAAAATGAAAGATAGGTACTGAAAGACCACATCAGAACCAATACCTGAATAGTCAGTATTAAATTTGCATTGCATATGTGTGTTATCTAGTTTCTATTGTTTACATTTCTTCTGTATTTAAATAATGAGGAATCCAAAGCAAGAGAATATAAAAAGATAATTTTATAAGCTTTTACATTCATGTAACCTTCTAATTAATAACTAACAATGCATTTTTAATATATATACCCCTACTGTGATGTCAGCTGTGTATGTTTGAAAGATTGATTTGACTTCAATTTAATGCCCTAAGAGAGTCTTAGAATTTTAATAATAATGTTGCCCCTGAAATACATGTAATTACTAAGGGAAAAGTCAACAAGATAGTCAAAATAAATGTGTAAATTGAACACAAACATGTATAACATTTATTATGTTAATGTATAATGGGAAATAGCAAGTGTGACTAATTATCAAATTATGTTAAATTTAACTGAAATTATATTCAAGTTCATTGCAATTACACTGGATTTTATTATAGACTGCAGCATACCAAGAACACAACTATAATTTCCCAAGGTAGTCATGTTAAATGTGAAAGGTTTCCATAAATGAGACATTGCCCTTGAAATTATTTGTGGAATTATACTGAGAAAGACATTGACATCCAAATGAGAACTCAGGTTCTAAATTCAAGGTAAAGGCATGGGGGTGAGGGTGGAAAGATTGAGCAAAAAAAGAAAAAGAACTCATGGACACGGACAACAGTGTGGTGATGGGGGGCACAGAGGTTGAAGAAGTTATGGGGCATAAAAGGTAATGGAAAAAATACAATAAAAGTGAACTATTTTAAAGAAGAAAAAAGACTGCTTTAAATTAAAATGAAAACAAGTAATTTGGAAAAATAAAATTAAAATATGTGCTATAAGGAAATTTGTGGCTTTATCCCTTTTGCCTGTACAAATCCTTCTGAAGGATAAATTACAAAACAGAGAAAGAACACGTATCACCTGAGGCGCAGTGTGCTGACAAGAACTAGGAAAATAAAATCAACTTTAGACCATTGTGCCAAAAGACCCTGAGGGTAAAATTTTCTAGATGGAAGGTGCTGCAAGCATATATAATTTCTGTCTTGGTAGAAAATATCTGAATACCAAAATAGTCATCTTAGTTAAATTGCTACACTGACATGGTTAGTTCTGTGGTTTGAAACAGGTGTGGAGTGGGGACTCCAGTGATAGCCACTTCACCTGCTCCATGCTCATAGCAAGCCACAGTCACCTGTGCACTCAAAACCTGCAACTGACACTTTCTAGAAATTCCTATGGGATCCACCAAAAATGTTAGTTTGGTTTGGCTTCTAAAAACCGGAGCCAAAACAAGAGGAAACAAATGGATTTCTGAAGAACAGAAAATGGCAATTATTGGCCTGCATATTGCTTTTCAGCCCCTAAGTGAAAATGAAAGGTCCCTGGGAACTTGTTCCAAGGGATAAATCCTTGTCCTCCAAATCAGGAAGGGATTCATTCTCTAGTCTGTTCTACAGCCCAGAGACTTTTATTGTTTTGTAGGTTGACTTGCAAAGTCCCATCCTTCAAGTATCGCACATAAGGATACTTTAGTTCTTTAGGAATTTGCTAAAATTCTAGGCTTCTAAAATATAAAGAAAAGCCAGACGGAGCTTTCCTAACTGGGACATATATAAAACTTCCATCTAACTACCTGGAATATGTACATTTTTAGAAAATTCTCCCTAGCAAGAGAGCTAAGAGGAATGGGCTCCTGGGGAAGCATTCTAAGTAGGAACAGAATCCCAAAGCAGAATTTCCAAAGGAAAGAAAATGAATAATCAGTTTTCTTCTGCCCTTCGCAGCTGCCCCCTCCCTGTTCAACAACCAGCAAAAGAGCTGTGTTGTTCCAGGCTGGGCGCTGGGAAGCAGAGTAGCAGCTGGTGTGTGGGCCGCTGAATGCCCTGGCCAGCCCTGGCCCCAGGAAACAAACCCCTTACAGGTCCAAGGCAGAGCAAAAGTGGGAAGCGAAGCTGATTCACCTAGGTAGAGCCTCCTAGACTGTACAGAGAGCTGAGACCCCCAGAGCAAATGAAGCTTTGTTAAGGCATTTCTTGAAAAAAACCTACAGAAGTTTATAAAAATAAACTGCCCCTTCTTCCAGAATGTGATATTTGAAGTTTTACGAGAATAGAACTCACAAGGGCCCAGAGGAAAATGATGGACTGGGGAAGGATGAAATAATTATCAGCCAAAAAATGCCCTTCAAAGAGCCTGAACATATGACTAGGGCTGAATTCACACCAAGTTCCAACTAACTGGACTCAGCCAAGTCTTCTGCTCTCTACCTAATAAATGTAGGTGATCCTGGTTATTTCTTAGTATTTATTAATATTTCACACAGGACATGAGCTCATTAAAAATGGTATTAATCCTAGATAGAAAGAAAAGACTTGAAAATTTTGCATGTAATTGTTGGGATTTTGTCAATATAAAAGTAATCCATTCTCAAAATTAAAAAAACTGAAAGGAATAACAAAAATCAGTCCATGAAGAAATTACCTAATTGGTATTTTCATGTATTTACTTTCCAGGAGCCTTTTAAAATTATAATATGGCAACTTGTACCCCTAGTGCTATGCTTTGCCCCACCACTAACAAGCTGTGCGTCTGGGTTCAGTGTGGCAGAGAGGAGAGCCAGCGCAGGTGGGCAAGAGCCTTTGACGGCTCCTAACAAGAAATCCTCCTCCTAGAAGGGCTGCCCTGTCTCCAGCATGCTCCATTGCAGAGGGCGGTGACTCTAGCTTCACTCCCAACTTTCCATCATTACTGAGATTCTTTCAAATACAAGAATTTAATAAATACAGTCCTAAGGACATGTAAGGAGTTCAGTGAGCATTTTTTTAAGGATTTTATTTATTTATTTTCAGAGGGGAAGGGAAGGAGAGAGGGAGAGAAATATCAATGTATGGTTGCTTCCTGTGCATTCCCTGCTGGGAACTGGCCTGCAACCCAGGCATGTGCCCTGACTGGGAATCGAACCGTGATCTCTTGGTTCACAGGCCCATGCTTAACCCACTAAGCTACACCAGCCAGGGCTCAGTGAGCATTTTTAAAAAGAACTTATTAACACCTACCCAGTTAGTGTGACATACTGTGCTGGGCCCAATGCACATGTGCAAAGGGATTGAAGACACATCTATCCTCATATTTACAATGGACACGACATAAATAACTACTACAGGTTTTGTAGTATTAGTTTCTATACTAGTGGATTCTCCTTGTGCCTGTCTTTTAGTTTTCTAGCACATTGCTCATCAATGAGAGATGCAGGAATTTCCTTTGGATAAAGAATCAGAAAAGTTAAGGCCAACAAGGGTGCTCTCTGAGGAACTTTTGAGTTCAAATCTCTTTCTCAGACAAGAGAAAGCAACACTTGGTAGAAAATCTCATTTTACAATTGTATCACTTTTGCTGCACCCTATCTATAACTGGTACCCCTGATCAAATGACTTAGCAAAAAGCAAAATGGAACTTTTGGGTGGCGCAGTATTCATTGTTACATCCTATAATTGTGGAGAATGTTTGTCACAGGTTCTGCCTGTGTCGATGTATGTTCAGTAGTGGGTCATGGGTTCTCTTCCAGGACTTCAGATCTGTCACCAGCTAGTTCAGTGACCTTGGAGAGGCTGCTTGACCCCTCTGAGTCTAACCGTTTCCATCTGTAAAAGGGGCTAAGAAAATCCATGCTTCCTGCCTCAGCAAACTGCTTTAAGGAGGCACCAAGAGATGGAATCTGTTCCTGTAGTGAACTCTAAGTTCCACTGAATCCACAAAGAGTTGTGCGCCTGGAATCATGAGGTACGAGCAGTTAGTTATGTGAATCCTATTTAATTGTCAGCAAGGGCAGCCTCTCCCTCTTATTCCTCAGAGGAGCCCTTCTGTGGTCAGCATCCTGCAGTCCTGAAGGCTGGAAGGGGCTGGGTAGTGAGAGAGAGGGCAGTGTGTGCACTTTCAAAATATAAATAGAGCACCAAATGCCTCCTCAAATGGAGTACCAAGAGAAAACAGCTTGCACCTGGCCCTGAGTTTTATCATATTTTTTTCAAAGAATTGGATTAGGCCCTGTGCGGAATTGTGTGTGCCGTACACCTACTCCCTGACAGGACAGCAAAGCAATCTGTTTTCAAAGGCCAAAGCTGTTTTTCCCCCCAGCTCTGCAGCTTTTCTCTCATCTTTTCATCCCAGTGAGGCTTTTTTTTTCTTCATCATTTTGAGTCAGCAGCCTGCTGCTAACAAAGGAACCCAGCTGTTCTCTGAGTTCTAATCTCCAAACAACTTTTAATAGGCACTGCCTGCCTTCCATGCAGTTGGCTGCCATAATAACATGCCAGATTACAGGTATTTTAAGGATTCTGAGGATTATAGTGAAGTGTGGTTTTGCCCAACAGTTTAAGAACATAATGGCCACTATCTCCCTATAAGGGAGTGTTTTCCATGAGAGATGAGCGTGTGTCCTGGGCAGTGCTTGTTGCCTTAAAGCACTGAAAGGGAGCAGAGTCCTCCCAGGTGTAGCCCACAGCTCCAGGCAGATGATAATCAGAGCAGGCCATAGTGTCTCAGTTCTCCCACCCCAACAACAATGCTGTGTGGCAGATATTTCATTGACCTCACTGCACAGATGAGAAAATTGAGGTTTTGAAAGATTAAGTAACTGTGGTCACACAGCAAGTATATGGTAGACCCCAGGTTCCAATGAAAGCAATCTGACTCGGACAGTCCATCCACCTCTACTGAGGTGGGTAGAAGCAAAGACAGATTGCTCAACTTACACAAAATAAAACAAAGCAGAACATAGTAAGAGGGTCCCATTTTATTTAATGAGTGTTTCCAAAACCTAATACAGACACTGCTGGTATTTTGAATATATCAGAGATATCATATCATGCACATGGTCTCAGTCTCCAGGAAGAGTGTTATTCAGGAAGGATTTCTCTCTCTCTCTCTCTCTCTCTCTCTGGAGTTAAGCAGCTTGTCGAATGTATACAAGTGCATACAGCATTCAGAATTTCTGCTAATCAGAATGGGAGGGTGGGCTAAAGTTTACCTTTGTACCAACTAAGAAGATGATGTTTTAAGCAAATTATTGGCATAAACATACTTGCAATGGAATATTTAAGCTACTTAAAAGAATAAATTGCTCTCAAGCATCCATTCATATGCAAATGATTGCTATAGTAAATATAAGCAAATCTTAAATTTTATTTGTTTATTTTTTTCCACATTTTTATTGTTCTTCAAGTACAATTCTCCATTTTCCTCCCACCACCAACCTAGTATCTCCATTTCATACTTTATTAAAGTCACTATCCCTGAATATATAGAACAATGTTTCTGTTTAAGGGAATCTATTTATTTTTATTTTTTATTTTAGATTATTCAGTACAGTTTCTATCCTTTATTCCCATTCCAGCCCACCAACCCATCCCTCCCATTTCCAACCCCCCTAGTTTTGTCCATGTGTCCTCTATATTTGTTCCTGTAAACCCTTCCCTTCTCCCCTGAAACTCCCTCCCCTCTCCCCTCTGATCACTGCCTACCTGTCCTCTATTTCAGTGTCTTTTGTTATATTTTACTTGGTTCTTTGTTTTGGTGTTTACATACCTGTTAAAGGTGAGATCACATGGTATTTGTCTTTCAATGCCTGGCTTATTTTGCTTTGCATAATGCTTTCCAGCTCCATCCATGCTGTTGCAAAGGGTATGAGCTCCTTCTTTCTTTCGGCTGCATAGAATTCCATTGTGTAAATGTACCATCATTTTTTGATCCATTCATTTACTGATGGGCATCTAGGTTGTTTCCAGCACTTAGCTATTGTAAATTGTGCAGCTATGAACATTGGGGTGCATAGGTTCTTTTGGATGGGTGTTTCAGGGTTCTTAGGATATAGTCCCGGCAGTGGAATTGCTGAATCAAAGGGCAGGTCCATTTTTAGTTTTCTGAGGAAGTTCCATACTGTTTTTCACAGTGGTTGTACCAGTCTGCACTCCCACCAACAGTGCACTAGTGTCCCTTTTTCTCCACAACCTCTC
>CM052540.1:66805585-66821793 GCA_028533065.1 Trachops cirrhosus | reverse complement strand
TTGTGATCAGTTGGAGGGGTAAGGCAAAATGGTTTAAGGCAGCAAGAGAGTATTCTATGGTATTTACAGTAGCAGCCAGTAGAGAGGCAATAGGAGATCCTTTGGCTATGTATAGTGTTAACCATGATCTTTCACCCCACTAGCCACTTTTTAGAAAGGATGTAAAGAAGATAAGACTCTTGTTGTGAAGGAAAGGTTAGTTGTCTCTAGAAAGCAGTGAGGATGTGGGAAGTCAGATTCTGAGGCAAGGTGAGAGTAAAGAGTAGTAAATAGGTGAAGTGTGTGAAAGAATAGAGTTAACCACTACAGTAATAGAGTTCAGGAACATGCGAAGTGGGCTAAAATCTGGAAGTATTTACAATTGTATGGAATAGCTATTATTTACAATAATATTAGAGCAACAGTCATATGACAGAATCTATGAAATCTAGATAACAAGAATAGAGAGTATTGAGCCTTGTACTCAAGAACAGAGAATATTGTATTAATGGAACACCAATGAAGGACAGTATATTAGCAAAACACTGTGAATGAGATAATGGGGGAAACCTATCAAATGATACAATATAATCAGTCAAGGAAAGAAGTCTATACAAAAAGAAGAGGAATACCAAAATAGTATAAAAATAAAAGGTGTACAAACAATGAAATAATGATAATACAATTATGCAATTACTTGCAGGTTCAAAAAAAAAAGAAGGAACCAAGCAGACAATGGAAGGAAGAAGAGATAAATTTGGAGAGCAAGGGAGAAGGGTCAAGACTAGGGTGACAGAAAGAGAAGCATAAATAATTGATAGATGAAAAATAATATGAATTAAAAGATGAAAGGTTACTTTAAAATAATTAAAGAAAACAAAAACAAACACACAAAAACAAAAACAACAACAACAACAATAAAACACACCTTATTGTTGGTTTCAGACTGGCCAAACTGGGTTTTCTAGCTGGCTTCAGCACACTGAGGGGCGACTGGAAATAGTTTTTCTCTGTTCCCGTTCAGGACTCAGTCAGCCTCTGGCATAGTGTTCATAGTGTAGGTGCACGTTCTCCCCCAAGCCCGTCTGGTGCTTCCCGGAAGGGATCTGTGTGTGGGGGCTGGGTGCAACTATGCGCGTCCTTGGGAGTTCACCTCTGTGAGTTCCGATTTCTTGCGGAGCACCCGTGCCTTTTCCGGGTTCACGGGTGCACACTCTCTGGATCCCAAGGGGTGCCCAGTTCCCCCAAATTCACAGCCTAGGCATCATAGGTCCCGGGGAGCACCCGTGCCTTTTCCTTTTTCAGTGCTGTGGTTTCTGAGACTTTCACTAAACCACACTCTCTCCGGGTTGGGGGCACGGGCGTGGAGGTGGGTGCCTTTGGATGCACCAGGTGGGGTGCACACTTTCACCAGGGCTTTGCGTGGGTGCTTACAGCCCCTGTGTGGGTGTCTCTTTGTCCTCACTCCTCTCTCACTCCTCTCTCTGTGCCCTCCGGTAAACTGGCCTCCCCCAGTGCTGCTCAGTCCTTGTTTGGCCAGGGAGGGAGTGGATGACTCAGCTCTCTCCCGGGAGTTCCACGGCTGACCCAGGCATGCCAGGCCTGGAGCTGCAACCTCCCTGGTCCCCGCGCTGATCCATGTAGTCTCCTTACCGTAAGGTTTTTCAATGTCTGCTACAATTTGTGATCTCCTATTTTCATTTATGTCGTGATAATGTTGGCTCTTTGTTCTGTTCCTACCTAGAATGGCTAGGATTTTTTCCTGGGTGTGGGAGAAATAGAATCTGCTACCTCCTACCACGCCGCTATCTTAGAAAAGTCTAAGGGAAACTATTTTAATTCAGGATTACTATTGGTTTACATAGGTTTCTGGCCATCCTATCCCCAATACAAATTAAATATTTCACCAAGAAACATATATTGGGTATATCCTACATGCCAAACACTGTGTTAGGTGCTGGCAGTCCAAAGGGGGGTGAGCTATGAATCCTGTTCAGAAATGGCCTGCAGAAGTTTAATTCGGTTCTTTCTTCCTAGGAGGTCACAGGTTTTCCACTCATGAATATGTAAGACAACATGGACATCACTGGGATGGGGAGCAAGCATTACAGAATCATCAGGTGATATCTAATGTCCTCTGAATAACATGACTCAAGAGTCAACTGCACTGTGTAGACCAAATAGGTTTATAAACTGCCACATAAATGTCAGTATTATCCCACATACTAAGAAATTGAATTTTAATTTCCATGATTAGTATTACAGTTTAATTTGAAGTAGAAAGGAGCTTTTAAAGGGAAAAGCAGGGCATAGTTTTGAAGGGCAGCAGTGTCTCTTCTGGCCAGCATCTATGGGGATGGAGGGTGTCTAGGGACAGAGTTTTCCACTCAGCTGAATCCACAGACTTTTAAGCTCCAGACTTGGTTTTATGGTCCCCATTCTGAACTGAAGTATGTTTCAGCAGGTGAAGTACAGCTGCAGGATTGTAAAACAGCTTATGCTGGCTTCTTTCAGCCTTTTCATTGTTCAGCCTGAAAGCATGGGCATCAAGCTCCAGCCTTCTCTTACTCTCACACTGCATGTCAAGTTTCCCTCAACATCTATCCAGAATCTGACCACTTCTTACCTTCACCACCACCTGGTAGAGTAAGGCACATCATCTTTCATCTGGATTTTCCCAGTAGCCTCTAAAAGCTTTCTGTGTCAGCCCTTGATCCTTAGAATCTCTTGTGATCCCTTAAAACTGCAAGATATGTCAACACCTGCGATGGTTTTACATCCAATGCCAGTTGAAGGGTCTACAGAGACCTGCATGGTTCAGCACATCTCCACCTGTCTCCCTGCGCTTTCCCTCTTGCTCTTGCTGTCTCCTCCTCACTGTTTCCCACCCCACAGGGCCTGCCACCGCCTGGGGCTTTTGTATCGGCTCTCCCTTCAGTCAGCAGTGGTCCTCTTCCAGGTGTCACCTTGGCTGCTGCCTCATGCCCACCATGTGTCTGCTCAAGGCAATCATTTTACAGGGAGGCTTTCCTTAGCCTCCCAGAAGTATTGCTGTCCCTAACTCCTCCCTCCCTTCCCCCTTTCCTGCTTTATTTTTTCCCCACTGTGCTTATCACTGACAGACTATACATGGTGCTGGATTGTTTTGATGTTCTCCACACACCAGAATGTAAGCTCCACGAAGGCAAGGATGTTTCCCTCTCTTGCTCACTGCAGTTCCAGCCCCAAGAAGACTGCCTACCACCTAGTGGGCACTTATTAAAATCCTGTGTAATAAATCTGTGAATTGAGCAGGTCATTATTAACTGTTATGTACACATTGGAGTCTCTGTGGGTGCAAGGAAACATTCATAGTTTGCAAACCAAGCAGTGCTGTGGCCCATTGCTTTGATTTGTTTCCAGATTTCAAAAGGAAGGGTGTGAGTTTATACTGTTTCAAAAGTAGCAATTTGGGAATGCAGATTGGTATAGCCACTGTGGAAAGTGTGGAGATGCCTTAAAAAATTTAAAATGTATCTGCCTTTCAACCTAGCTCTCCCACTTCTGGCAATATGTATGAAGGAACCCCAAACACTAAATCAAAAGAACATAAGCACCCCTGTGTTCATTGCAGCATTATTTATAATCACCAAGATATGGAAGCAGCCCAAGTGTTCATCAATGGATGAATGGATAAAACAACTGTGGGACATTTACACAAATGGACTACTACTCAGCTGTAAAAAAGAAAATTTTACCTTTTGTGACAGTATGGATGGATCTGGAGAACATTATGCTAAGTGAAATAAGCCAGTCAGAGAAAGACAAATACCATATGATTTCACTCATATGTGGAATCTAATGAACAAACTTAACTAACAAGGAAAATGGGACAGACTTATAGATAGAGAACAGGGTGACAGCTAAGGGGGTCAGGTTAGGGGGTGGGGGCATTGAGGAAAAAGGACTCATGGACATGGACAACAGTGGGGTGATTGCTGGGGGATGGGGGACATAAAGGGACTAAATGGTAATGGAAAAAATACAATAAAGATTAAATAAAAAATAAAAAAGTAGCAATTTTATGAACTTGAATCCAAGTCTGCTTTTTACAGATTTTTTGTTTCCTCCATCATTAACTGGTGAGCCCCTCTCACTTTTTGCTTTTAACCAGTTTCACCGTCCCAAACTACATTCTTGCCTGTTGTTTATAATATGTGGTAGGTTCAGAATATGTTAGAATTTGACCTCAAATAGTTTTAATTATTTTCAGAAAAAATGTGTGAGTGACTCACTCCTGGACACTGAAGAGGTGAAACATTACTGCAGGGTCACTGTGCTACCAGGCCCCTGCGCAGCCACTGAACACCTGCTGTCAGCCACTTAAGGCAGGTTGGCTGCACAGTGATTTCTTTCAACATACGTTAGTAGTTCCCATTTTTAAACTGTTTTAAATATCTGTGATTGCCAGATAATTAGCTCAAAAAGGGGAGAGGGGTCTCTGGCCCTTTTGTTTCGTTTTGGGTGCAATCGAAAATTTTTATATTTCCAGAAGTTTTGTAAGATGTTTTCTAAATTCCTTAATTACCAGTGAACCTATTAGTTTAGGGTGTTACACATTTTAGTCAATATGTAAATATAAAATGCATTAATTGAAATTCAACATTATTTAATAAAAGGATATTAAGATAAAGTAAATATGCACTTGGTTTTATACTTTTCTATCTCAGAAATGGCCTCACCCAATGAAAGTGTTTTCTCATGTTCCAGTTTGTGTTGAATGTGAATCATTCAAGCCCAAGATCATACCTATCACTACTTTTTCTTCCCTCTTATTTTCAGCTTTACCTGCAACTGTTACAGACCAGCCAGTGGGGTTCTACTGCTCACTACCTATAGGCAAAACTCTGGAGTCAGAAGTTTGGTGGAAAAGGAAAGGTGTTGCTTACTTAAAGGCTATGTAGTTTTGGAACAATGGCAGGTTTCTGCCTCAGAGCCTCTCTTCCTGTGAACACCCAGAGACTAATAATCCTGCCACCCTTTACCAGGGTAGACCAGTTCAAGGAAGTGCCTGGAATCACTTCTCCCACTCCTAAAAGTACTGTCCTCTGGGAAACACAGATGTCTGCAGCATGATTATTCAGGCAGCTTAGCTGGTTCCTGGTCCCAGTTCAGCTCCAGGCATCTCACCCGAGTCTGTGTGCCCTTGTCGAAATCCTGTGTAACGCAGCCAACTCTGCCTCCACTTTCTGTGTCGGAAGGGCACCAGGAACATTTCCAGACCACACAGCCTTCTGGGTCCACCCATCTCGGGGACTCAGACCTCCTGCTGCCAATTGGGCTAGCCAGTGTAAGGGGAAAAACTGTGTTTACCAGCGCATTGAATTTTAAAGACTCGGCCCAGAAATCCATGCATGACAGAGCCTCTGGCTTTTTCATCAGTGTACACCAGTGCCTGCCATTTTGTCAGCTCCCCAGGGAGCTGACCCTCTTTCAGCCACTGTTTTGTGGAAAGCAGCAGAAGTTTCCCAGTTGCATATAGGCGCATAAGCATCTTAGTCAGCAGTGGGGAGTCCATCCCCCAAGGATCATGCAGGCTTTGTGTAAGCTCCCTCCAGTTGGGTCACAACTTGCAGATTGTTTACAGGAGCCCCAGGGAGGGCAAAGGCTGTCATGCAGTTTCTATTTCAATCCAGGTGGCCTCTAGCACTTCGTGCAAACCTTCTCCCTTCAGGAGTGGGGTGCTGGCACTAGGGGTTTCTCCCCTGCTCCCCAGGGATCTGACCAGACCCCCCTGTTACACAACTTTAATGACAGCTGGTTATGGCCTGAAGTATAAGGAGATTTTACAGATCGGAATACCTTGTCCTTAGAGATCAGAATCTGACCACTTCTTACCTCTGTTTCTGATCTCTGGTGACCTTGTATCATCCTCAATGATTTCTGGGATTCCAGATTCATTTTCCTGTGCTCATCACTTGAGATTTGTTCTCTTTTTGAATAGGGATCTTTCTACTTCTCTCGGGACTATAGAATTATTATGTATTTAAGTTTTGCTGTCTGACCTATAACCTTGATCCAACTTGTAGGAAGGGCTCTCTGAGTCATAAAATTGAGCATTCATAATTAAATGAATACAATTTGTGAACAATGTCTCCTCACAAGGGACCATTCTAAGAGCTTCCTGCACACTATTGTACTTATTCTTTATCCCATGAAATTTATCCTTAATATCTTAAACAGCCAATACATCCCATTAGCCAGGGATGAAATTGATGTGAAACCTACACAGCTTCATATGTGGGAATGTGTATGTGAAAAAAATGTTACTTTAGACAGTAAGAAAAATTAATTCTGTTTTAAGTAGGAAAATAACAATTCAGAGAAATTTTTAAAGAAATAAAAATCTAAATAACAATCTACTACCTATTTACTAATTATTACAAGCTTTGAATATCTCAATATAAGCTTTTTAAATTTATCTTTTATTATGGCTTATTTCAGGTCACTTTTCCTATTTCCTGCCATCTTCTTCATCTTATTTTTTATTATTCTTTGTAAGTGTGGTTCCTTTCATAGATCTCCTGCTGCTGGCACTGAGTGCTAAATTTTCCCACCTGTCTCTCATTTTCAAAGTGGCTTGAACATTTCTCCTGACAGAGAGATCAACAAGCCTTGAAATGTCTTTCCCTTTCTGTTTTCTGAGTAGTATGAGGAGTACCTTGCCTGTTTTTAATTTACACTTTAGTGATTCTCAATATGTTGGCCACAGGTCAAAAGCAGTAAAACAGCTAGGATGCTTGTTAAAATTCAGATTACTGGACCCCATCCTCAAGAAAGGATATTTCGGTGGCTCTGAGCTTGCATTTTTACAATAGTCTCTAGTGATAGAAATATGCAATAAAATTTTAAAATCACTATTCAAGATAAAAATGGTCTTATCACTTTACTCTTAGAGGGGCCTTATTTGTGGGAAATTTTAAATCACCAAACAGAATAAGAAACATATTTCTTCATGGGGAGAAAGACACAATTTGTAGAAAGACACAGTTTGTCTACATAAAAGGGTCTGTTATACATTCACTCTTATCTAGCCTGACAGTCCTATTTCTGAAAGCTTCTGCGAGCCTTTCTAGTATGCATCTAATAAGTGCTTGTCTATGCAGTGTTTGCTGGTTGCCTTGGAGCCTGCTGCACCAAGATTAAATTGGTCCCATAGGCCCAGAAGAGGTAAATTTTGGATTCTTACAAACATGTGCTGAGTATGTGTGTGTGTATGCATGCACACACACTCATACTCAGCACATATAAATGTACATGCACAAGTGCTCCATTCAATGACCATATTATGTGTATCAATACTGACTTTTATGGATATCAAGTATATACATTTGTATATGAGCAAATGTAGTATGTATAGAAACCCAAATCCTACTTTTACCTTTTATGTTTAAATGCTCATAAATATACTATCAACTCATTATGGTATAACTGTTGCAGTGGCAGGCAGAGTAGCTTGAAAAGCCAAGATAGTGAAAGATGAGAATGGATGGAGTATAGATTTTATAGGACTGAATTGTCCCTGCCTAGTTGTTGGAAGGCTATATCAATGACCTACCCACTCAAGTTCACCAGTTTCATTCAAATGTCAGTTTTTTTGGTGTGTTTTCCAAACAGCCTAAATGCCAGAATCATTCTTAACACAGTGGTCAAGATCAAACATAGCACGGGTAATGAAAAAAGTTTGAAGAGAAAAAAAGCAAACAATATTTTTCTTTTCATTGAATTCTTAGTGCTTAGCACAGTTTTTAACACTTAGATACTCAAAAATAACTATTAAATAAGTGCATGTTTTTTAAAAAACTTAATTTCTGGATAATTTTATAGCTCTTAAGTTTGATTTCCTCTTTGGATCAATACACCCTTCCTGTATAGCTTTTGGAGCCTACCCTAGACATAACTGGTATTCCATCTTGGATATGTTGAGGCACTATTTGTAGCAGCTAAATTCTTCATCCAACAGTATCACTACCAATTCCTGTCTACTGAACAAATAGAAAAATTGCTCAAGGTCAGGGACAAGATGATGTCTCTGATCTCATCTATTAAGGAGGCATGTTGTTTGTTACTGTGATAAGTGCTTTACATACACCCTTCACATTTAATCTGGGCAGAAACTCGGGAAAATAGAGTTTATTTTCCCCATTTTATTTTTTTAAAGATTTTATTTATTTTATTTTTAGACAGGGGGCAAGGGATGGAGAAAAAGAGGGAGAGAAACATCAATGTGTGGTTGCCTCTCACATGCCCCCTACTGGGGACCTAGCCTGCAACCCAGGCATCTGTCCTGGTGACCCTGTATTTCACAGGCAGTCACTCAATCCACTGAGCCACACCAGCCAGGGCTATTTTCCCCGTTTTAAAGATGAGGAACAAAACACAGAAAGACTGAGTAATTCCCTCAAGGTCACATGGCTCAGAAAGTGTTGGAATGTGGATTGTCTGATTCTATTTATAATACTAGACTGCCTCTCGTCTTTTGTGCCGTTTCGAACCTTGCTTGATTCCTCAGTCTGTCTTAGCTCTGACACATAGTAGGTGCTCAACAAAAAAATTGTGGTTCTATGATTATGTATAGCTCAACAAACTAACACAGACAGATTCTAGGTAATTTTAGGCATCATTTGGGCTTCTCCTCTGCCAGTAAAAGATGGTAGGTAAAATCATGAATTCCTGTAACCAAATTCCTGGGTTTGAATATTTGAGCCACCACTTGTGAGACCTTGGATGCATTACTTCTTAGTGCCTCAATTTCTTTATCTGTAAAATGAGAATCCATGGTATAAGGATTAAAAATCTGATATTTGTAAAGGCATTAGAAGAAATCTGAAGTGATTAGAACTAATTCCAGTTAAGTGCTTTCTAGGATTATTATTATTACTATACAGAAGGGAAATCTGGTGTTCCAGGATTTCTTTGTTCAGTAATGTTTTACAATGCAGCATTTATGGGTCAAGTTTACGTTAGTAAGACTGGTGCAGTGTTTGCCGCTATGCAGCTGACAGCCTTTCAGGAATGATGGACAATTGGGTTAAGTGCAGTAAGCTGTGAGGAGTCTCATGTTGCACTGGGAGCAGATGGGAGACATACATGGCAGGAAGTCCAGGTTGTGAAAAGACTTGTATATTGATTATCTCCAGCAAGATTTTAGATAAGGACAGGGCATGGTCATAATGGTCTCTGAGGCACTTCATACTGGCAATAAAGTAAACAAAGGATTTAAGGGCCAGTCAATCTGGGGGACAAGAGAATGACTAGGATGTGGTTATAGTAGTCCAAATGTAAGGTTATAGTGTCCCCATCCAGAAATAGAACAAAAGAGAACAAACAGAAAGGTATATATGATATGACAAAAAATGAAGCAAAAGAATTTATTAACTAACTAGAAAGAAAATTAAGGGATTGCTTAAGGACTTGCAGCTGGTTAGATGGATCCACAATGCGAATCTCCTGACTTGGGGTGTGAATGGTGGAAGTGCTTCCCCATGTTGTGTGGTTCCAGCACCATCAGGGAACTCATTAGAAATGTGAACTCTTGGTCCTGCCCCCATGAATCAGAACTTCCAGGGGCCCAGCAATCTGTGCTCCAACGAGGTCATGCTGATACCCAAACAGTTTGAGATCCACTGCTCTCATTCATTCACTCATACAGCAACTGTTTACCCAGGGCTAGCATGCCTTAAGGGGATACATTTGTGAATCGGAGTCCAGATGCCCTTGAGGAGTTTACAATCTAGAAGAAGGACATGGACGTCAAAAATTTCAAATGATAAAAAAAAGTCAGATGCAAAAATGTACATGAGCACATTTAATAGGACTTAGGCTTGCCAGAATAAATAGGAAAAATGTCCTGAGCAAGTGATATTTAGGATGAATTATGTAATGAGAACAAGAGCTTCTCACATACAAACACACAGCTGAGGGCAATTAAAGAAGGCCTGAGTAGCTGGAGCAGAGGGAGGAGGGCAGCCGGAGGCCTGACCAGGATGAAGCATAAGCAGAGACCGGATCACACAGGCTCCTCGGCCTTCATCCCATATGAAATGGTAAAGCTATTAAAAGGTCTTGAGGAAAGGAGCAGCTTGATAAGATTTGCATTTTTCAAAGACCGCTTTGGCTCTACTTGTGTGGATTATACTTAATACCCCTGTAATCTACACAGGTATGAATTCAGCCATCTTTAACTGTGCCCCTCACACCCACAGAAGTCTCCAGTTTGTCTGGCTTTCCGCCTTCTGGCTGGGAAGCCAGCTCTGATGCCTCCGTTCAAATCTGTGTGCTTTTCTGATCCTAAAATTCTCCTGACTAGTTCAAAAGCAGTTATTAAGTTTGAGTTTTAAACTGGCCTCCAACCATGAAACCACTAGAGTTTCAATTTAATTTCCCTTTCATGCCCATTCACACCTTGACTCCTTTTGAGAAAAACCAACTATTGATACTGATAATAAGCTCATTTTATGCTTTGGAAGGGGAAAAAAACCTCAGCTGAATTCACCATTAAATACACTCCTCTCATGATGGAGTCTCTATTTAAGTCAGGCTCCTATTAGCTGAGAAAAGAGTGTCTACTGAGGTATGAAATGTTTATTGTAGCTGATTCCTGCAAGGGCTGCCAAAAGAGAGATAGTATTTTCAATGGCCAAAAGCCGCAAAGCACAGGACATGAATTATGTATGCCTGTCTCTTTAAAACAAATCAGCATAGATTATCCCATAGGGCAGACTGCAGGATTGGGGGCCCCAGACAGAATTATATTGTCTCGATCTTCTCAGCATCAGAAACTTTGGAATGTGAAAGTAGTGACTGAATGAAATTCCAGATCACAGCCTTCAGTGTTTGAGCAGAAGAAAAGGATAGGAATGAGCAGTGACCTGCATTTCTGAGCATCTTTGAAATCTGTCAAGGTACCAGTAATCAACATGTGATTATTATTCTCATCAGCCCAAAGCATAAAAGTAAATTGAGTGAAAAAAATCTTCACATTATATGAAATGATTACTGCCTTTGAGCAATAACATGTAATGATCTTGCCTTAGTGTTAGGCAGCAAAACAAATGAGGGCTGCCTGCTGCTAGCACAATGCTGGAGTCATTACCAGATTCCAAGGCCACCAACCCCTCTCCTCTAGTAAGGGCCACATGTAATTGTCAGGGCTAGGAAAATGCTGCTCAAATCCCCCTCTTAGGTGCAAACTTTGGCTTCATGTTGGGGAAGTTGGCTACCTTGCATAAGCCTCCTCTCCTGAACTCAAGTTCATATTTGCCAGTTGGCTCTCCAAAACAATGAGGGCATCCATTAAGGGTCTGTGATTGTGGAATACTTGTTGCTTGCAAACATTGGTTGTCCACCAGGCTCTTGGAAGGCAAGAGGCAACAGGAGACACAATAAAACCTGAAGGAATTGATAGTGGAGGCTCTGACCTTCCCAGAGAGTAAGGTTGGAAATTAGTGAAGCATCTAAAATGACTCCCTACTGATGGTTTTGTTCCACTGAGCAATCTCTCAGCAGGGTGGAGAAATTCTAAAGGTGAGTCCTAACTTGGCTGGGAAAAGCCTTTGAGTAGCTAGCTTCACAGGATGGCTATAATTGACAAGTTCAAGCTTGGATCTCCCTGCAAAACAGGGTCAGCTGTCAGCACACAGGGCACCTTTGTACAAATTTAATGCTATCTTCTTGCCTGCTAGGCTGGGTGCCCTTGTATAGAGCACCACCTTCACAATTATAGGCAGGAGGCCTGAAAACACTGAACCACTCAAAATTATTATATATAGTTTGCTCAAAGGCATCACTAGATATATATAAAATTATGAAAAGAAAGGGTCCTCTTCTGGTCTTAGTTATGACTTCTAAAGAGTTTAGTAGTGATGAATCCTATGCTTATGCCTAGAAAAGCTGGACAAACTAAAAATCTATGACTTTTCTTGTATCCATAAGAGATGAAGTTGCAGGACAAACTGCCACCCTGAAATCTGGAGAGACAGGTTTTCTTAGTTCAGGCTGTTGTAACAAAATAGCACAGGGTGAGTGGCTTAAAGAAAACAAACATTTATTTCTTTCAATTCTGGAGCCTGGAAGTCTAAGATCAAGGCACTGGCAGATTTGGTATCTCTCTGGTGAGAGCTCACTTCCTGGTTTGCAGACAGCAGCCTTCTTGTTGTATCCTCATATGGTGAAGAGAGCAATCTCTAGTCTCTTTCTCTTCTTATAAGAATACTAATTCTAACAGAAGCTACACTTTCATGACTGCACCTAACCTAATTGCCTTCCAAAGGCCCACCTCCTAATACTGCATATGAATTTTAGAAGGACACAACATTCTGTCAGTAGCACAGGTGGATCTGAAGTGGCACAGATGAGATTTGCCTGCCTGGACAGAAGCTTCTGGAGCCATAAACTGGTAGGAAAAGTTAAAATGTCGTCCTCATGATTTGCTGGAGATTGAGTATGGGCTAGCTAAAGAGTGAAAAATTCCTGGGGACCACAGTCTTAGGAGATCTCCATACTTTTGTGGGTTTTACCTCCAGAAACTTCACCACATTCTTACAGTGAAGCAGGGAAGATTTCTCAGCTCTGGTGGGGTAGAGGAAGAGTAAAAGTGACCATTGTGAGTTGTGCCCAGAGTGCTCTCTATAGCAAATGTCAGAGAAAAAGACTTAACCAGAGCTTCTTCCCATGAGGGGAAAGGAAATTTCTCTCCCTGTGGTACTCTCTAGTTTTCTTGTTTCTGTTGGTGGGTAAGGAAACTAAGAAATAGATGTGAAGGTCATGGCCAGGAAACATAGGCCTACTGAAAGACTGAGATTTCTTCATGAGATTACAGAACATTCCTCGTCCCCAGGCCTTACCACCACACTAATGATGTTCCAGTGTAATTACAGTGGATTACAGCTCAACGTTCTGCAAGGTATGGACTCTATTTAAGGAGGAGGCAAAAACAAGGTGATTAGAGGAATGTGAGGCCTCAGGTACCCAAAGATTCAGTAAACACCAAAAACAACTCAACCAGATAAATTTTATCTAGACAGAAAAAAATTAAATTTATAGGTAAAAGTTTATTTACCCCAGTTTCTACTACCTGATAAATTATGTCTATCTTCAATAAAAAATTATAAACTATGCTAAAACTCAAGGGAAAACACAGTCTGCAGAGACAAATTAAGCATCACAGTCAAACTCAGATAAGATACAGATTTTGGAAATAGGCAGGGAATTTAAAATAAATATGTTAAAGTCTCATGGAAAATGTAACAAGCATGCAAAAACAATTAGGTAATATAATCAGAAAAATGAAAACTGAGAAAGAGTCAAAATGCTATAAATAAAAAAAAGATGAATGTCTTTCTTTGATGGGCTTATTAGACTGGACACAGCTGTAGAAAGAATCAATAAACTTGAATATAATTTTTATAATACTTTTACTATTTTTGTAGTCTTAGAGTAAAACAGTTGATGGGAAGAAAGTTAGAAATATAGGCAAAGCAAAAAGAATAAATAAGGAAACTCTCATAGCTCTACCACTTCAGGATAAAACCTATTAAGTTTTTACACATGTGACCACTTTTTTGTTTGGTATTTCTTTTAGACTCATAGATTAGATATGTTTGATTATGTTATTTATCACTCATAATATTCTTTGTTATTGCCTTCATTTCTTTAATTGGTGAGTTTTGTGTTTGCCCGAATAGTAATGTGAAGGGCCTGATCAGAGTTCTGTTTTTCCTTTGTTTCCTTCCATGGTTGTTTACCCAGTACTCCCTAATCATAGTGAGTTTTTAGTGTATGTTTGCCAATCCATTGCTAAATAATGAGGAAAAAAATTTGCCTAGGTCCCATAATTTAGAAACTGGTATTTCTCAGTATACAATCTTCAGCTTCTGATTGGAAATGTCATGTTTGTCAAATGCATATCATGTTCTCCTTCCTAGTCCAAATACCACATCTAAGAATTAAACCCTTTGCTCAGGGTATCAGAGTAGCCTAGAGGATATGAGGGTTTGCAGCTCTTGTCCTCAGATGGTCTGGTGAATATGTTTGACAGTGGTGGAAACTTCATAAGAAACTGCTTCTGCTTAGAGTGCCACCTAAGACCCTGTCATTGTACCCACTGCCAGGTTGTCAAGTAATTTTCGGTCCCATTTGGAACCTAATGCAAATACCCTGAAATTGTCACTCATAGTTATTAGCCAGAATGCAGAGGAAAAAGGAAGTTGGAATCAGTAAATGCAGGTCATTGGCTACAGAATTAAAATCAAATGCTACTTCCCCTAAGAAGCCTTCTTTGAACCTCAGAAAAGATATATCCCCTTCAAATTTTCCTGATGTGTCTTTTTTTGCCAGTCCCTTTTACATTTCCTTCAAAATGGCTAGCACAGTTGCTAATTAAATATTTGTGTAGTCATTTGACTTCTTTTGTAAAGTCAGAGTACGATTTCTCACATCAAATCCCAAACATTTAGTAGTTTGTGGTGTGTAGTTGCATCCAGTATATATTTGCATAATGAAAAGTCAACAAATAAGATCTCTTTCTAGCATTAGTCTAAGGCAAGTTGGGATCATCATTTGACTGATGGCTTCTCTTCATAGGGGAGAAGGGAAAGAGACAGCTCCGTTTAATGATTTATTCCTGTTTTCCAAAAAGCAGATACTGATTTATTCTGTTTATTAAAATCAAAACTACCCTGTTTAGTATCTCTGCCCTTTGGTGGAAGGGTCTTTGATTCTTTCTAAGACCTGTTTTTCTGGTGTAATGAGGGCTTTGAAGCTTTCAATATCACCAGTAATACTTACTATGTAAATTTGTCAGACAATCTTAGACATTTTGAATTTCAGAGAAAAAGAATAATGGTCCACTTTTCTTATTTAAACATCAAACCTCAAAATTCTTTCATTAAGGATTTGCTATTTATAGACTTTGCAATAAGAATTCTTAATTAGTTTAAAATTTTCAGTACATTACTGTCCCACTATGTGCTTGTCCTATGTATTTTTCTAATTCAAATATTTACTAATTCTTCATTTAGAAATTCTGGGCTTCAATTCTGCACATAGTTCTATGAGTATTAACATATAAAACAAATACCTAGACTCGTATAACCATATTACAGATAGAATTATCTCATGGGGATCCTTTGAAATCAGACCCTCTTAACATATACTCATATGATTACCATGTCACCTAATAATCCAATTTCTAGGAATTTATTCTGGAGAAATGAATGCTTACATTCACATAAAAACTATTAGTACATCAGTGTTTATAGTGTCATTACTCATAATCATCAGGACTTTAAAAAAGCATATTACCACAAACTAAATGTTACCTTTGTTATATTCTTTCTTTTCTTTCCCAGCATAAAACCATTAACTAGTATATCAGTTAGAAGCTGCTCATATGCCCAGAAATTGCTAATGGTATGATGGTTAGGAGTGCTATTATATTGATCTAATTCAAAGCACTTGAGTGCAGTTAGATAATACTCTGATATTCTTCTGTGCTCTAGTCTAGGTGCTTACAAATGTATAAAAGGGCCTAATGGATCAGTGGCAGGAATTACCAAAACACTAAGTAGCACTTGTATCAAGAGACTTTTATGCAATTATAATTAAAAAACATTAGTCACTGGAATTTTTGTCACTTGTTCCCCTTTCGTGAGTGTTCTTCATTTTCTTCTAGCTTGGTAGGCTAATTCTAAAGAATAATTTAATTTTCCAAATGCTCAAGAACATCAACTGTGTTCATGTATTCCTAAGAATAATTTAATAAAGCCTTTAAATTAACTTGCTATAATTTCTGTGTGATAACCACATCCTACACAGTTGTGGTAGGGAGACTATACATGCTAGAAATGATTATTTATGTGAGGGCTTGCAAGCTGTCAAAGCATTGAGAACTTCACTACAGCAATACCAGAGCACGTACCTCTTCACCTTAGCAATATAATCAGTTTCAATTCTCAGCAAGGATTAAAGAAAGAATTGAAAAGAAAATAAGGGCAATGAATGCCCCAAGAAATATCCTTACATCTAACAATCAAAAGGCTAGTTAAAACCCTATCATCAGACTTCCGGCCAAGATGGAGGCATAGGTAGACGCACTGTGCCTCCTCGCACAACCAAGATAGGGACAACAAAGATATAGAAACAAAATAACAACCAGAACTGACAGAAAATTGAAGTTTATGGAAGTCGGA